>OX454264.1:16193748-16595538 GCA_949715065.1 Periphyllus acericola
TAGTATGGTTGTTGAAACGTCCGATTTTCAATTAGGTATTCTATCTTTACTTGGAAAACGTAAAAGTTTTATAATTATTAATATTATTTTTTTTCAGCAGCCATAATCTCGGTCGAAACCGTGTTTCCGGGGTGTGGATTTTCGATCGTGCTTCGTTAACACCGAGGTCTGCTTGTTGGACGGGATAAAAGAATAATAGAACCGGGGATCGTGAACAAAAACCGCACGGACTCTACCTAATGAGCTGCAGGGCTGCGCGCGCTGAAAACACGTGTATGAAATCATAGTCGGTAATTAACGAAATTCGTACGTACGGGATTAATGTAATCGTACCATTATTCTCCCGCGCGTACCGTGTAGAACCAACCACACACTGTGCGCAAAGCAAAAATGTTTTGAAATGTACATTCTGGTATATTATGTGTATTGTTGTGTCCTATTAACTCACAGATATAGTTTTGTTCCATCAACAATTACTAAAACCTGCAGAGCACGTACGGCTTATAAAATTTAATATTAAACACGCATTGCATCCACAGCCGGTTAATATTTTGTACCAGCACGTTCGGTCGCTAATTACTGATAATTATTACGTTGAAACCATGGGGCCGGGAGCACTGGATTCGCAGTGGTTATTTGAAGTTTTGCCTAATGGCCGTGTGGATAAAACCGCATTTCATAACTGCTGGAGCTTATTCCGGTTTCACATCGGGTAAACCCTAAATGGAACTCGATTTAATTTGTATTTTTTATACTTTCCCTCTGTGAATCATAATATTACGATCATAATTTTATCGATCACATGATCATAGTGTTAAAAAACAAAAAACACTTTAAGAAATTGCACGTTTTAGATAGATAATATTATAAGTGAGAGTATAAATACAAGAAATGAAATATTGAAGTGTACGCAGTGTGATTTTTTTAAATATTGAAATGAAATAGCAGACAATTATTTTTAATTCAAAATTATTTAATAAACCAATTTTGAAATTTTGATATTCGAGAAACTACAAAAATATTTTTGATGATAATTATAAATTATAATGTAAATATAAATAACCTCATATAACATTTCGCGGAAAAGTAAAACATTGTTGTTAAATGTAATTATCATTTATTTGGTTAGGGAATACAAGTTAATATTTCATGTGCGCGATGAAAATGATATTACAACATAATCCCGAAACAGTTTTGTGTTCGTAAAAAAACTTTCTGCAACTTATAATGGATTTCAGTATTTTGACAATTTTACAGTTGGGTAGTTAATTATTTAATTCTGAATTAAAAAAAAACCCCACGCTCAAAAAGTTTTTTCGGTTAGTTAATAATTTTTCACAGGCTAGAATAATGTTCCTCGTTCTATATTTAGAAATCGTTAAAGTATTCTCGTAATTTCTCATCCGATTTCGTGATTTTTTCTGGTCAAATAGATTCTTAATATTTTTTGATATTTTAAACTTTTAACATGTTTATCGCGGGAAAACTTTTATTCCAAGTAATTTTTCTTTATCTCTAATATACAATATAAATCCATGGGGTTTAATTAGGGTAAACACATATATTTATAGTTAAATATTTCACGTATACAAACTACACTTTATTTTATCGATAAAAGTTGATAATCACGCTTTTTTGAAATTATCTTATCATTTTGCAATCGAAGTAAAAAAGTTTTATATTTATTTACGCGGGTATAGAAAGAAATGAAAAAATTCAATATAATTCAAACAACAAAAACGATAACAAATTCGTAGTTTGTTCGGAATCGTTAAATAATTTACTTTGCAAGTAGTAGTAAATCATAAATGTAGTTTTTGATTAAGTAATTATGATTTTATAAAAAAAACATGACTCTTATTCTATGTTAAATATTTAACTTAAACAGACTAAGCAAACACAGAATTTTTCAATCTCGACGAAAGCTAATAGTACAACCAATTGGTGCAAAATAATCGTATTGTTTTTCAATTAATATGGTGAATAATATTTTATAGAGTTTGAAGCTATTAAATATGGCGGGGAATTTTATTTCAACCATTTTTCAATACAAATTTTTCATCAATTAAATAAATAACTTCAGAAAACTCGTAAAAACTACCCTGTTAATAATTAAATGTACGAGTTTATATTTTAACACATGAAGCATAGTTAAGCGTAATTTATACCGCCCGAAACTTACGGGAATTACTGTAAGAAATCCAACAAATAAATAACGATTTAGAACATTTATTTACTCTTATCTTTGAACTATAATACAGCAAACAGTAAATGTTCGAGAAAAGTTAATACTGTCGTTTAATAAGCATTAAAAAATAAAACGAAATTACGCGTATTGTAGCGCATTTGAATCCCATATTCATTATTGGTATACAACTTTTATTCACACAAAAACATATAATAGCTGGTTGATTATCCTGGATTTAAATTGTTTTGTTTCATCACGATAATTAAAAGAAAAAAAAAACAGAGTACACTGAACAGTCAGTGAACACCCTTTCTAATTATTGTTCATAGCGTCAAAGGTCGTGAAAAAAAGGTGTAGCAAAATTACGTTTCATATTATTATTATTACAATTACACGCATCCGTCTAAATCAGTTACGAAAACAGATATATTATTAGACTTTGCCATTTTATAATAATTTGTTGTTGAAACCGTGACTTTATTAGTTAATTCCGTACTGTCGAGCAGTCCAGTGGCAGTATACCGTTATTTATAGAAAATAAAGAAAATATGAAAGAAAGCACAAAATCGTTTTGATAATTTCCACTGGGAGATGTCACGAACTTCAATTGTCTCGTCAACGAGTGTACGTCTGTAAATGCAGAACATCATAGTATGATACCACTGCGTATGACAACGCGTGCACTGTGTTTTGACAATAATTTAATAAAGACCGACAAACAATATTTAGCCTGAAAGGTTTTGCGGGTAAGGGCCTTTTGAACGCTGAGTGGTCGTGTTGCCCCGTCACCGATGAAGATTCGCTTTTGATGATTGCACACAAAAGGTAACTCTTTTTTTAAATCTGGGGGGGAACAAAAGAGTTTTACCGAGCAAAGAGCAATAATAATTAGCGTCACAACTATAAACATTTTAACAATACACTTGTACACTCCATTCCCCCTATTTTACCCACCTAAACTCTTACCGCGGACACGATACTTGTAAGGGTCTTTTTTTTCATCTTTTTTTTTTTTTTAAATTATCTTTTGTCGCCAACATCGTGCAAAGACTACAATGATTCTCGGTCCAACTCTACTACGTGAATGTGTAGTTCACAACCCGTAATTTCTTTTTTATACTTTGAATAATAATAATAAAACCGAGTCGACATTTTGTACTCAAGACGTGAATGTAGAAATCAAAATTTATTTACATTTTTTTTGTTCAAACATTTTTTTCATTTTTTGTACGTTACGTGTGTTTTTTCATGACATGTTTGAATGCATAGGCGCACATGCTTACGTATCATCATTATATCAGTTACGTGCAATTTTATTTAGATGACATGAGTGGAATTTTTTTTATATTAAATTCGTGATCTGTGTTTTGATCATATATCCACGAGCGGAACGTTTTTGTGAAAAAAAAAATGTTTTTTCTATGTATTATACCAGAGTATGATGCAGTTAACGAATGCAATTTTGAACAATTGTCTCGTACTCCAACGATTTCATATTTTTGTTCCTTATTGAAACCCGGAACACGTCAAGTATAGATAATATGCATCTGTGTTAGCCTAAGGGTTAGAAAGGGTACGAAACGGTAGCAGGCTACTATATGTACTATAGAAACAGCCCGATGAGAGAGGTACAAGTTTCAAACAAAAGGTTTGAATTATGATGGTAGAGACGAAGGTTTTGTTAACAAGTTTGAGTAAACAAGTATTCAAAGGGACGCACGCAAGTTTTTCGTGTTTATAAAATAACAGAGACATTAAATAGCATGGAAAATGTGCCGAAGAACTGTTTTTGCGTCTCGTTCGTACAAATATTGATGAATGATGCTGTACAACAGTATAATAATAAATGATCACTTTTGCCTAATATTTTTGTGTTAACGACATTGCTCACTGTTACGTTCATAGAATCTATAAGGCAATAATAATTTTAAAAAAATAAGGGTAATGGACGGTTTTCACAATTTCTGCGTTTAATAGTTTCTGTTACGTTCGTGTTGCGATGCGATTCGGTATTCTATGCATAACATGCTCAGTGTTTATTTACTGCACGTGAACCCTGTTGGTTCTATAAACTTACTAGCTGCGTACTATATAACAAATTGTTTCACTCGGTAATGATCAAAATAAGGGTGTCTGAACATTTTGAAAACGCCCTAAAATTATAGCGGAGTACGCGCAACGACTTAAGATTAATGTAATTTAATTAATGGGTTTACTGTTCAGTTTTATCGGTTGCGCCGGCCTTAGACATAATTTGTTATCACATATTATCTCCTCGACAAATTAAGGACTTTAAAACTTTATCCAGATACCACATATTCACTCGATAACCAAGCAGTATTGTGTAGATACTATACCTCGAGATAATGGTTCGAACGCGGTTAAACGTACAGGTTGTATAGCATAATATTATGGTTTTTACCATTATACTACGGTTTAAGTCATTCATTATATACTTCGGTACAATGAGATAAAATCGCCGTGATCGTCACGGATTCAGTTTTCTGACAGACGGATGAGCCAACTGCCAAATGCATTGACCAAATGTGCAGTACACAAGCGAAATTTAGTAATAATTATACTTTTCTTGACTGTGTCAATCAAGGAATTTAATTTTGCCTCGATGACAAACAATAAAAACCAAAATATGTTAATAGATCGTAGAGCTATACCGATTAATTAAAATATGATCAAATGTGAACCAATAACAGAAATAAGGTATTAGTCCTAATCCGTAATCCGTTTATGAATTGTACTGTGATATATGGCATGAGTATAGATAAGAAGGTTTCAAATCGTTTACCAAGACTTTTCGGTTTATATATTTATCTTTAGAATGGTTAAGGATGAAGTTCAAAAGTAAAAAAAAAAAAGATGTCTGCTCAGAATTATTGGCTAGGTAGAATTTACGGCCCGTGGTTTACTACGTTTTAATTAGTTCCGTCTCCAAGATTTGCGTATTTTTACCAAAAGCCGCTACATCATAATAATTGGTGGTACAGGAAAAAGCTATTTCAAACGTGGGTCCTGCTAATCGTTGCATATTATGTATGAGAAAATATTTTTGTTACATTATCACATGTATTCGAAGGAATAAGCATTTTTCATTTTAAATTTGCGTCAATGTTTACAGCTCATTACAAGCGTTAAATTAAACTAAGAATAAACATTTTTTTTTGCAAATATATATTTTGAACAAAAGAAATACTTTTATTGTTTATGCTATTCAAATATTCAAATAAATGTAGTGTTTTCGTACTCACATATATCATTTATACTATTGTGATCATTATTTTTATAACGACTATATTGTACACCTTCTTATTTTAACTTTTTTAAATTTAAATTTTATTTTTTCAAAATTAATATTTTCTCCAACATGTATAATTCCTTTTCCTATTTTCTTTACTTTGGACATTGAATATAAAGATTTTTTAAAATGGTCATCAAAAATTTACTTTTTACAATCGAATTTCTTAAATATATGTACTTCTATATAGTATTATGTAATATACGTGTCAGTCTAATATACGGTTCATAAGGCTTATTTAGATTTATTGTATAATATCAGTGCATTTGGTAATACAATTATTATTTGCAGTTTAGTTTATCAGAAAAGTCATCTTCATTATTGCCGTTTTGACATGAAAATATTGATGTCCACCGACTAAATACAGTAATTTTATATTGAAAAAAGTGGCAGTCGTTACCTCGGACATAATTAAACAGTTCGATATTCGTCCCGATTTCACCACACATGGGAAGATATTTGATTTTTTTTATTTACTTAAAGTATAGTTGACATTATACATTATAATATAAGCAATGTACTTTTTTCGCTCGATTCATCAGATGTCTCGTATCATTTATGGAGAGAATCTAATAATTGATTATGCAGACCGCAGCGCTGAGACGGTTGAGCGAGAATTGCTATTTCAATGACAAGTTATCTCGCCATTCGTCTGTTTGAAAAATCGTTTCTATCCTCTTTGTATGGAAGACGTATAGAAAAAAATCCGTCTTGGAAGGAAACTAAGCTATTACACATTTATACGCGTTTTAATGATTGGACACATCAGTTAAATGTTTAGTTAGTGCTATCGGTACGATTGCGAATTAAATTTGTAAAGTTGTAATCTGTTCACACAGTTCACAAAGTACAGAGATACACACTGACAAAGACACATATATACACACACACACACACACACACACACACACACATGCACGCACACACCCACACATACACCATACACACTGATGTAACCGCAAACTATCAGAGGTGATTGGAATTGATTTTTTTTTTTATTATTTGGAAATTTAGATTGAATTTCTATATACATTATATAATTTTTGAAATCTTATGCGTAGGTAGTACTTAAAATTATGAGTGGGAAGTTTAATATTAATTAATATATCATTAAAAATTTTAAAGGGTATTAAATTAAGCCTACTGAGAATTTTCGAAAAAATACTACTTTCACGTCTTGATGGTGATTATTTCTGCGTAATGTAGGCGATATTTGGAAATATATAAAATTAGTATTTCCTTCTCATTGCATATTATTTTTCATAATTGTTTACATTTTTTGGTATTCAAATTATAGTCTTCACATCTATTGTTTTTAAAATTTGTATCAACTTTTTATTTTTAAGTAGCCGCCTATAACTTTGATATTATCATTAATGAGATTATTTTCTTGAACATTTTAAACTAATATCAAATTAAAGAATCGAACTATTTATATAAAGTTACAGTTGTTTAAAGTTCGGATCAACGGAAACAAGAAGGGTATACTACAATATACTTTTTTACACTTATATTCAGATTACCCTTTCCACGAATCCCGTTCAAACCCAAGATATTTATTTCTTACTAACTGTGTAACCAATTTTTGAAAACTATTTATTATTCATACTTCCATAGATGTATTCTAATTCACAAATAAGCATATTATTTTTGTGAAACCATGTTCATTTAATATTTTATGTAAAAAATAGCTTTGAAATTGTAAAATCGACATACAAATTAATAGAATTATGAGAGACAATGAAAATGCACTTCTTAAGACGGTTTTATTAAAATTGTTCTGTAACTATTTTTCCGATTTTAAACATACGGTTTACGTAGGTTAGAATTTAAAATAAAATAAAATCATCAAAGTCAGAAACACATTTTGCATATTAACAGTTTAACGAATTATTTTTTTTCAATGTTCGTGTAGAAACTGTCAAGTGGTTTTTCGTATGTTTTGTAAATATGTTCAACTTTTCAAAATTGGCCATCGTAAGTGTACCGACAGGCTTATAAATTATCAAGTTTTTTCGATAAACTCACGTGATTTAAACGCAACACTGTTTCTACAGCGCTCTCTAATCGTATTCAAGAGTCGTAGCTGCATGTTACGGGAAGACTGTTCCACTGCTCGTGATTTGTTCAAGCGCATACGGTACGAAAATGACACAAACACTCGAAGCAAACCGCTTGGAATCGTGATTCGAACGTGATAGCGTATCAACTTTTGAAGCGAACACAAGAATCAAAGATTTTTATTTTTTTAACTCATATAATATGGTTTTCATCATCCAACTGGTTGGGAAAAACTATATTGTCCTCGTCCAGAAACGCGACGCGATTACAATCACGAGAACTTTGGCGACCGGCGTTTCGTCGAGAGCACTGGTCAAAGGTCGGCGGAAAAGGTCGAAAGTCCGGCCGTGGTGTGTACTGTGCGTTAATTTTTCGATCTCGATGTTGAGTTTCTATTTCGCCGACATCGCCACGACGTGTGCACTGTTACACCGGTGTAGTTTCGTGTGCAGGCACCGTGTTCGTTCCGTTTTCTCCGGACACAAAAGCATCACTCGCGGAAACGATTAGCGTTCTGATCTCGGGTTTAGCGCGCCACCTGCGCGTGTCAGTGCATTGCTCATGCCCCGCCCATCCCGTCGATAGCGCGTGCAGTTTACTTCCCGATGGAATTCCGGACGTCAAAGAGCCCGCGTGAAACGTCAATCACACGTGTCCGGGGCCGACGACGTCGTTAAATTCGTATTATCCACGTCGAAGGGGCGGCGCGACGGTGCACCGGCTAGAACGCACGCTGGACACGGCTAAGGGGAACGCGACTGTATTTTACTTTGAAAGTCGCACGTAATTGGGTCGATCCGTGGTTCCGAGAGGGAAAAAGCCTCGGGCAATCGTAAAACTTTTGCGATTTTTCGATCGGAAGTCTTCGACCCGTAATAGCGGTCGTTGTTATTGTATTACCGATTTTTATTTTCTTCTTCGCGCCTACGCCCAGCAACCTCTGCGTCATCAATCAAAACGGGCTTAATCTCGGCGACAGCGGAGGCGTGCGCCCTCGTCGTGCGGCCATCATGATTTGTTTCGGTCGAATTTCGGGATTATAATAACATGGGATACGAATGAACGGGTGCGTACAGCGCGTGGCGGCGAGGCGAGCAGCAGGAATCCAAATCTCAATTTGTCGTCCACGATCCATACGTATACGTTATATGAGAACCAGGATAGAGGGTGGCACACATCGGGATAATCGTTCTACCCCCCGAATAATGCACTGCGGAGCGAATGGCAATGTATAGGGCTTACCGACGACGCCTCGGTTCGAATATCGTTAATATACGTATATACCGTATCGCGTACGGAACGTAAACGCGTCTGGAAGGGAGCCCTGCGGATACCGGGTTGTTCAGCCGAGGGGATCGAATCGAAATTCAATACTGTTCTAGGCGTCGGATTGAATGTTTTAATATTATTTTATTTATTAATGAGGCGAGAGAAGCAAAACAAACATCCGACGACGGTCTCGTTTGTTCACTGCTATCGCGGAAATTAGTTACGAATTCGTTATCCGCCAAAACGTATTTATCTTGTAGAAAAAAATCCATTAGAACTCCTGCGTTCGCACGGTTCACGTACATTTTCTTCCATTGTTTTCAGTACTCGAATTGAAAACTTAATAGATCCATAATTGAAAACCGCGATTACCTTTATTGCCGCGTTTTATTTATTCTAGCCACCATTATTTACCAATATTGGAGTCCAAGTTGAATTCAGTTTAATAATAAATTTCAAATTATTTTGACAAACGGAAAAACAGGTACCTGTAAAGGGTGTCCCACCGGGGATTTATCCATCACGATTCTCCTGAGATAATGAATATATTCAAATTCTTTGTTTTTTTTTTATGGGACTCACGGGGACAAAGAATACTAATTTTTCATACTTAAATTGAATTTAAAGTTTTGGTTAAAAAGTTAAAAAATTATTTGTATCTTATTCTATTATGAAACGTCAACATTTTCAAAATAATAAACTCTATACAATTGGCTATTGTAAAAATTTTCAAAAAATATTGTTTTTAATAATTTCACCAAAACATTAAATTCAATTTGAATATGATATACCTGTAGTTCCTTTTTTCTTTAAATTGGTAATTTAAAAAAAAAAAATTGATTTTCTTCATTATTTCATAAGACCTCGGTGGGACACCCTGTATGTACCTTTTTGTATACATATATAAATATATTCCACATAAATACAAAGTGAGTAACATTTTTCAGCGATCCTTCGTACTATATTTGTTTTACATTTCGGTTTAATCGAACGGTTTCCAATTTCATAATCATAATGAATCCCAAGCGGTAATGTGATCTCAAGGAAAATCACTAGAGTTTAAAAACACGATGCAAAACGGTCACAACCGCTGAATAGTTATAAACCATTCAATGTAGACTAAACCTTAAAATAGTTTCCGATTAATTTAAACCCGAACAACAGTAACTGGCTTTCGGGATGATTAACATATAGCCACGTATACGATATAAATCAAGTTTAATGGTACTTAAAGTCCGACGTATTAGTTTTACTATTAGTAAGTATTATACAATAATATATCGATGGATCATTAATAAGGTTTAATACGCAGACGTTTATGAAATTGGATATTTTACGATTTTCCGAGAAAATATAAGTATAATCGTTTTCATGGATAATACTGCTTCGCAATATTTTAATTCGTTTTTCTTGGAATACAAATTGGGAAAATAAATTTTCATTTCTCGAACAACACGAAACTATGCGAAACTATGATTTCGCCTTACGATGAACGTGCGTGTTATTTGTTTTCAAATTTTCGTTTCTGTGAATTTTCGACATAGTCCGGTTTGAACGGGAATGTTTGCTGCCAACAAAACAATACATTAAAAGTCCCAGGAAATATTATGCACTGCTGGAGTAGATAACACAATATTTAATCAAAAATGCAGACATGATATTTTTCCACTGAAATGGATTAGGCATTTTTGTTTCACTGAGCATGGGTTCAATTTATTCCGTTTCGTGACCGAGTGCCGAAATGATGTATTTTATGTTAATCGAATTTATGTTCACAGATCTCCTTTAAAATCGTAAACGTGTTCCAGTAAAATGTAAGTTCTCGGTTGCGTATCGTTGTTTATTCGTAAGCGTTTTTATGTTGTTGATGGATCAGTTGTGCGCGAGTGGACCAGGCAAGCGTACCCGTCGGTAAAGTACAATATTTCATTTTGATTTTTAAAATATTACCAACAGATTTTTTTTAACTGTTTCGAGCAACACAATTAATTTTCGAAAGAGCTCATTGATTGCGTGTACATTGTCAACATTTAAAAATAAATATATTTAGAGTACTTTATAAATAGTTCCGAATACTTTACGAATACCATTATTTTTTTTTTTTAAATATTATACCGCATCGAGATAGAATTGGTTAGAAAGTATAAAATTAATTTAATATTAAGATTTTAAAATTATAAGACTTGGAAAAAATATAAAGTATTTCCACAATGGTATTCTATTCGTATCGACAACTATTATGGGCATGGGGTGTTTGTTAAAGAAAAATATAAAACCAAGCGAGCCTTAGGAAAGAGCTTTTAAGGGCTCTCCTGTGATTTACCACGAAACATTGATGTCACGGCTCGCGTTAGACGTGGTGATATTATAACTTGCCATACGTTCACATGCAATCAACGCAACAGTTATAATGTTATACATCATGTTCAAAGCGTTCGACTGTGTTTGGGATCCCACGAGTTCGTTGATAAGACGTTCATTAATAATTTATCTCGTTTATAAATGATATTATGTCAAACTAAAGTGTGTGTAATCCTTCAGATAACTCTCCCAGGTTACGTTCACGAACTTAATTATTGGTATAAGATTATATGCAATAACAATTAAAGTTTAAGGGCTACGTTAATACACGCACATTTGCTTTAAGCAGTTAATTGCAGTTAATTTATTTGAATTCGTTTGTTTGACTTTGAACGATACGTACATCATATTTTATTGATCGACGTACATATGTATAGGTGGTTAGTAGGAATAAATACTTAACTCGCTATAGTCGAAATACATATATATTACTTTGTAGACATATACATTTAAGCCAAACTCAAATGTGTACTAGAGCAATACGAATGATTGTTGAATAATAATTTTCGACGTTCTGCAATAATTATGAACGGCTTGAAAGTGTGTGGTGTACGTTCATCGTAAATAAAGTGAATAATCATATCTCTGTTCTGGAAATATTTCTCGAAAAATAACGGTTAGAGACATATATAATAATCGAAATTCAACGGGTAAAAAATAAACGGGTTGCTCTAAACAAAGCCTGTATTAAGCCCGAGCAAAGAGCCCTTTGATTTAGGTAAAACAACAAAGCACGGAAAAACGAAATTCACGTTATTAGGAGAAAAAAATGATCTAGAATATGTTTCTATAAAATCGTTTGATGTTGGTTAAAAAAAAAAAAAACAAAAAAAATAAACAAATATTATTCCCTTGATACACAAATATTATTTTTGTTTGACCGGACACTTTTCGAACGCGACCGAGTAAACTTTCATAGTTACTCGCATAAATATCACTGTTATTACTGGGGGCGTTATTTTAACTCTCGAGAGCAGTTTTCCACTTTTCTTGGCGGCCGTCCACCGCTTGTGAGTTATTATTATTGCTTTCAAAAGCTAAAATCTAGCCGAGTATAACCACCGGACGTTTTCAGCCGTTTTGTTCATATATATATATATATATACGTGTGCCTTTCCAACAGTCACTTTTATCCGGCGTGCGTCTGTCGTATTTACAAAAGCCGCGTAGGTACACCAACGCATAAAGTGTATCTTTTGCAAACATAGAGATAATATGCAGTATAGTCTGCTCCGGCGCGATGGACAAAGCGAATAGGGGGTGAGGGAAAGAGAACGAACAAGTTGTCCCAAAAGGAAAAACAAAATCAATAGAATTCCTTAGAGATGAGCAAGTTATATTATGATCATATATATATACGTGAGCGTGCGTGTGTACCTACATAAAATATTTGTTCACAAACCAACGAAAAACTGTCTTTTCCACGTAGAAACCGATAAATTGTGTAATGCAAGTCAAAACTGTCGTGGGGAATAATCGCGCATAATAATCGGCAAACAATGGATGATAAAAATTCAGTTTGTATGTAAAAACGATCTCTCGTGGGGAAATTGTCGTAGCAGCAAAAAAAAAAAAAAATAATGTTTGTTCCGTTTTTCGAATGGCTTATTTATAAAATAAACCATTTGAAAGTCGATGATTAGAAAAAAAAAAAACAGCACGTGCTATTACTGACACGTAATGGGCCTAACCAAAACTGTACAAAGAAGTATTAATCCTGTGGCATCACCACTAATCCTTGGGCATTATAATTTGTTTGACAACGTTTCTCGCAATAATTGAAAACATTACCTATATAGTTTTTTTCCACTAACAGTATTATGAGAACCGTTAACGTAATCGTTCGGCAATAAATGGTTATCGCCGAGATAAAGATTATGCCAGAGCCCGACAACATCCGTAAAATCACAAAGTTTCTCGAAGACACTCTACTTATTAATAAAATATAATAATATAATAGAAAATATGTAATAATAATAACCATTTAAATATTGTAAATTGTTAACGTCCAATGGCCATGTTGCCGCGGATTATTTGTTTAATAAAAAAAAAAAAAAGATTAAGCACCTGCGGTGTTTGCTGGATTTCTGGAAATAAATTCATTCTACCTGCATAGTGTCGATGTATGTAGTACTACCTATGGCGTGCGCGCTCGGTGTCATTTTCATTAATTCAATAATTCAATTAAGTTATTAGTTTATTACGATTACAATTTTTTATAATAATACAGTCCACTCATACTACATTATAAGGTTGGTTTATTCATTTCAATAATCACTGCCATCCGTGTCAATGCGGATGTAAACAGTAATAATATAAACATAGAATAAAATTGTATTTCTTGTACCTTATAGGACAATACAATTTGTGTGACGTGTGCATAATTATTATTATAAATGTATAACTAACATCCACCACATATGTACTACATATGCTCTAATTTTACACTATTTTATTCTAAACGTTTGTGTACGCTACAAACTATACGCGATTCACATTAAATTAATTCGTATTCATCTGTCTTATGCAAAATGTATGAAAATTATTTTTTTCCCGTCTTATATCTACATAACCATAACGGAAACAAACGTACAAGAAAGCATTCTTGAATGTTTTGAAAAAAAAAAAAATGTTATCAACATCCAGTCAGTATAGCTATATAAGGTGACCTTTGAACAACTTGTTTCTTTATATTCCGACTGTAAACGGGCTTTAACGACTTACGTTTAATACAGACACCGGCGATCCAAAAACTTTCAAAAGTATTATTTAAAAAAAAAAAACCTTCTCGTTGAATACAATATGATTTTGTAAAGCAATCAACACTTATATTCTTAAATCCTAAATATGTTTTGAATTTATGCATAAGGTTATTAGTTAAATATTCTCCACTTAAGTACAGGTAAGTTTTCACCTTAAAACAGTTTTGCTTAACATATCGAAATGTACCTATTAACTTTTTTTTATATTTAGTCAATATAATTAAATGTATGTGACCTTTGATTAATAGATAAGTTACCTCAGTGAAACTATTTAAAAAATTACATGAAATTACTGCATTACCGGCATTGTTATTGATAGTTTTCAAGCTGAAAAAACCGATGTGTATTTTATATGAAATTTTGAAAACTATGTTAATTATAGTAAATAACTTGTCAAAGTCAGAATTCAAAGTGATGACTGTGATTATTATTGTTTTTTTTTTTCAATACGATGTTTAAAAATGTTAAAACATATGTAAACTAAAAGGTAGAATTAATTAAAATGTATTTATTTTATTAAGAAGATAACGCGCACTACTATTGTAGTATTTTGGTATTTATAATTGGTTAGGTTAAAATAGTATTAACATATTAAAAATCCGTCCAAATTCACAAAACTTAATACCTACACATTCATATATTTCCTACGAATTTCCAATCAAACACAATTTGAAAAATGAGTACAATATAAGTGCAATTTGATTTATTGAAAAACCATAATAAGCCTAAAAGACCAATGATTTTTCACTAAATTCACATCGAAAAATGTAAACTATTCGTTTTTATTTTTTTGCAATAACAACAGCAGAAGCAGCAGCAGCAGCAGCTTTTCAAGAATTATTGGAAATTTCGCTATTGAACACTGACAACATTGAATTTATTAACCATATGTCGCGTTTCCTATTGATACACATGGTATACAAAACTTTTAAAACTTTATATGTTCAAAAAGTTTTTTATGAAAAAAAAATAAATAAATAAAAAAAAATACGCCACCGTAGAACCAACACCTTTTGCTCACTCATGATCAAAACCTAGATTGACATGTCACATTAGATATTGACAAAATGGGTTTATTTTTTTTATACACATCAAAATAATTATGATGAATTTTATGTTTTTACGAAGTTAAAGTGTGGGCAGTTTTGTATCGTGTACGATTTAAAAATTCTAATTTTATAAGATTTTGAAAGTTTTCGATAATTTCGAAAGCTGAATAAAAGGTAATCTATGTATGATTATTGTTATATGGTAATAAACTTAAATTTTAATTTCCTATACGTTTTATTGCGGGCTACGGATGTTAATGATTACATCATATTACAATGTTTTATTTTTAAATATTTGTATTCCAAATCAAGTATCTACTCTACCTAGGTCGAACGATTGAAGTGATTCGCTAAGACGGATTACTAAAAATATTCTATCGCTTGTTAAATAATATCAATTTCGCGCGGTTATTAATTTAAAAATATTTATTACGCGGTAAACGCTCGAAATGAACGGATTATAATTTATATTTCACGGATAATAAATTACACCAGCAAAAGATCGCGGCTACCGAACACATTTAGAACAAATTATTTAAAGTTTATATTGCACGCAGAGTGTAAGGAATATGATACATTCCATTCGATCGATTATTACGGTTAAAACTTTGCGGTTAAATAAGTATAAATTATACCAAAAACAGGACTTCACACACTACGGTAAATATTATAAAATCAATATTATTAAAACGCACATTGCATTTTTCTTGTGATCTTATCCTAAAATAATATTATGATGTTGATACAATTTTTAACCAACGGTAAAACATAAAATTAACCAAAACGGAAAAAAATAAAATATTCTCAATTTACGGGACATGCATTATATTATTATTATTAATATTACTTTTACGAGTAAAACAATTTTTACATGTAACAAAATGCGTCATAACATTTTTCACTAAAACAATATTGTATAAAAACACGACATTTTCGATAATAATATTGCAAAATTACAATATATTACGCTTCCTCGGAGGATAAAAATCTAATTACTTAGAACAAGTAATTGGAAAACCTTTCATACATAACTAATCAAAGAATCAATTGTTGGACGTTGTCGTAAATATTTCTTTTTTAATCGAAATTAATAAAGTGCACTGATTTTTTCTCATTTATAGTTTGCCACGAATTTAAACAAAATAATGAGTCACCAAACAATCATCATACCAAAGTTTCGTTATCTCTTAATCGAAAATTTATTTTTCAGTTTAAAAAATAATTATTATTTAAATGACATTTTATTTTAGTACAAACCGACCTTCAGTGTAACGACCGTATAATATAATGATTATTTTTATTTCGACCAGGACACATGACGTAGGTATACCGCTCAATATTGACATCATCAGGATTATTTATTGAAACAAGTATAACTTTCCGTCATATTTGACATCTTACAAATCAGAAATCTTACAAATACTGACATCTATCTTTAAATATGCATCGTGGCATCGTATAAGTCGCGTTATAAGTATGGAATCTGAAAGTATCACTATTGGGTGCATCCCCTATTCTGTCCTACATAATATGTTAAAAAAAACAAACTTGCTTATTCTACAAAATATATGTACACACATTTTGAATAAACTTTTTAATAAAAAGAAAGTATGAATTCAACTTATTTTATAATCAAATAATTCCATTTTCTACATTTTTGTGTGTATTATACTCGTATTTTTAAGCATTTATGTAATATATTTGACACGCCAATTATAACTTATAATTATTAATGTTAAAAACTATTTATATACTGTTCAAAATAACTTATAATAAATAATTATTAATCATAATTCGTAAGTAATGCATATTGTTTTGTCCGAAAAAACCATGTGGCAAACAAAATGAGTTAATAACAAAATTTTAATTTAAAATCAAAATTTTCTTTAAGAAAACATTATTTTTACCATTTTTTTACGGAATCTACGAACATTATGATAAAAATTGTTATATTTTCTGCATTTATTTTATTGTTATTTTATTCAAAATAAAAACGCTAATTCTAGATCAACATTTTATAAAATATAACAAAACAAAATAAAAATAAGAATAATTAATTTATAATATACTACTTTTATCTTGTACTTCAGATATTTAGTTTTTGGTTTTATTCTGAAATAATTTAACTCTTATTACCCGAGTTCGATGTATTTTTATGGCATTTTTCAATCATTTTTTTTCCAAAACAATAAATTACTACAGTCATAGTCATACAAAATCAAAATTAAAACCTCACTGCCGCTGAAAATGAGAGTATTTTTTTAATCAAAATATGAACTTGTTTGATATAGTTTAAAATAAAAAAAAAACCGTCCAATATACAGTGAAAGTTGTAAAACTGAATCGTAAAAAGTAAAAATATCACCCTACAACAAAAAAACATGGTGAGTGTAACACATTATTGTATTCTCACTTTTATTTTTGCATATTATTACATATTTTTACTATATTGCACTGTAGGTGTGCGACATTGTACTCGTATTGTTGATCAACGTTTCTGAGTTGTATTCTCGTTTTACTTTCTGCAAACTTTGTTTACTGGGAAAACGCGAATATTGACAGTACAAAAAAAAAAAAAAAAAATGCACGTACAAATCCCCTACGGAAAACGAATTATGACGATCATAAATATTTAAGTTCGTATACTTTGCATTCGAAAGTGACTAAAACCATCTAACGTTTGAGTTTTACTGACAAGCTATGCGTGTATATAATTAAAGCATTTTTTTCCCCCGTGTCGCACAGAAAAAACTGTTTAAAACTTCAACGGAAACCTTTAGGGAACATAAAATATAACTAAAAAAAAAAAATTAAACAACAAAAAAGCCTGGACGGAAAACTCAAAAAAAAAACATGACATACAAACAGCAAATGTAGTACCATTGAGCCGTGCGCATATTCTTTGTGTTTAATATTCATAGACGTATTATACCGCATGCTCGCGGGGAATTGTGGTTTTTATTCTTTTAACGTTCACAGCGGTTTTAAAGGCTTTCGTCGTGTTCGGAATACACCCGCGGAATCGTCTGAAACGTATACGCGACTGCGACAGTTACGGCGGCCAGAATGATTTGTACTCGACACTCGGTGAAATCATCTCGGAAACCCGCGTGTCACCGGTTAGCCTAATCTTAAGGTCGCATACATCGGGTAAGCTCGTCGCAAGGGCAGGACACGGAATCTCGGGTTAACCTAACCGTCTGCAATCGGCAGGACGGTTAAAGCATTTTTTTTTCTTCCGGCTACTGCACCGTTTTAGTTTAAGTTTTGGTTACGCGCCGAATTTCAGGTGGTCCAAATGGGCTTACGAAAACATCAGCCCACGCACCTGTGCATCTCGCTCTACTTCGAGTGGGGCGTAATTGTGAATAATGTACAGGTGGTACCGCGTGATAGTGCTTTGACAACTTAGAGCTTATCGTGTTATTATGATGATGCGTATCACGCGGTTGTGATCGCGTACAATGAGTTTATGTCTTTAACAGCGGTCACTCTTCACCGGGATAGTTCAATCGACAGGCATATTGACATCGCGGCCAGAGGGTAGTGCGCCATCTGGTTTTATCTAATCTGTGTGCTACTAGTACGTAAGACCGTAGTGGTTTGAGCACACCGCTAACTTCTCTATCACGGCCACAAATTGCTAGTTCATTCCAATTTTACTGTCATCAAAAATATCGATATGCTGTGAGTGCCGAATAAAAGTCATTATTTAAGAGCACGATTTAAAATAGAAACAAATGTACAATAATATATATTAAATCGTGTTAAATAGTAGCAGTAACGGTTATATTATCATGGTTCTATGTATTTTAGTTTTAACAATCACTATCCATCACCACGGTTAGTACGTGTTTATATCCACTAAAATATTTGTTGTGTCGACAGTTAACACAATTAGATGCACATCGTAATACTCATTTTATTTTCATGTCGCAAAAAGTATCCAAGTACCAAGTTATACACCTACATTTGATACAGTAATGATAAGAATTAAATAATAAAATGAAAACTTTTAATGAATAATGAAATTGCCATCACATCTCTATCATTATTTATTCGATGTATTATCTATATTTATAATTATCTATAATAATAATTGTTCTGAAAGTAGCAGTTAGTAGCAGTCGCTGCTACTCTCAGGACGATGTTGTGGGTGACTTATGCCAATCGATCCCAATCAATTTCAATTTATTCACGTCCGATCGTTCTATGTCCTGGTATACATACCGAATGACACGAGGAACGGTCTTTTTGGAATGGTTATTTCGGATAACTGTATCTTGTTTAATTTAAAACTATTGGACGTCGAGTTCTTCGAATAAGGTCGGAATTCGTTCATTGTACCGTAAGTTTTCTTTGGTACATTGTTCCGGTTCATCGTCGTTTGTTGTAGGGTATAGCGTCCATTGAATGGTTTTTTTGTTTTTAATTTCCCGGCGCCGATTTAACGATGAATATTAAAGTTTTATGGCTCGTTAAAAATGTCGAGTAGGGGCATGCTGTGAACTGATTTGAAATATAATTGTTGTTTTCAATGTTACTCTACCGTATGATCTTATCCAATGACAGCGTTTTTCCGACTACAATAATATGAATAAAATATTGCGCACAACGTTTATGGTGTTGTATTTTTTTTTGTCCTTTAGAGTAATATTATTTTAAAAACTATTTAACATAATTTTTATGATTCGAATGCTCATGAATCGTTACACAGTTGTGTTGTGTTCAACGTATAGATAAAGCTGAAATATTTTCGAACATAAATACGTTCATTTGAAGCAGCTACACCGTGTCAGGTAACTTTTTTTAATCGAGTAATCATGATGATTATTACACAACGATCAGCTTTTAAACATTGTTGTTAATTAATGTTATGGTTTACAGTGGTGGTGGGAAAGTTTTAATTATTAGCGTTCATAAAATGACAAGTGTTGTATTTTACGGGTGGTTCGAAAGCGCTAAAGGTCCTCCGAGGAAAAATAAAAAAAAAAAACTTTGTATGGGTTTATTTATTTTATTGTATCGTCCTTAATTGTGTTACCTGACTTGAATTTGAACATTTGTAATACTACACTATATGCACATAGACTAAGTACGTAATGTAATTAATAATTATACATAATTTTCGGTTGTGTTTTTCAGGGTGAACACGTATAAAAGATGTATTAAAATCATGTATAATGTATGTTCCGCAAAAAAAAAATGTTTAACCGGAAAATATATAAATTCCCATAAAGCGTTGGGAGATGATGTATAGTGCTGCGTGTTAAAAGACCGTGTACACCTTCCGCGAAAACAATTAGAAGACTATTGTTAATAGCCATTTAAATAACAATTGCAAGTCCATAACATGGAGAAAAAAAATAATATGTTAGGTAATACATATGATTATAAACGTTGGTTTTCAACGAAAATAAATATCAGTTTTATTTTAAAAAAGAAATAGTTGTTTTAACGTTTTATAAATGGACGAGTAAAATCATTCACAGTTGTACAACCGGACAAATAATGCAGCTCGACGTAGCAGTATAGCGCATACCTATATGTATTTACTGCAGTGGCTCTGACCGAGGTAACGTGTTTTATTAAAACGAAAATGCACCTAATGCAGCAAGTCTCACCCCAAGTACTGTGGACAATATCTTGTACAAATATTTTGGAATATTTTTTAAAGAATTCGGAAGCGTCTTCAAATAACTACAATGCGTACTTGAACGCAAGGAGCGACCGCGATAAAGTGCCGCCACTTGGTGTCCGCTTTTATTGTAATGCGAATTTGTATAATATGGTAATTCAAATACATTACGCACGATCAGCACCACTGATAATAGTTTATGACGCACTCGTTACAATATCTTGACGAAAACTTCATAAAAATATCATCATTCTGTAAAATATGTATGATTCGGAGAAAGACGAAGCAGCCTCGAAGTAATAGTTTCGAAGCAGTTCCGCGTACGCGGCTTTACCATGGCCAAACAAACAATGTTTTCAAACAGAATATATCAATCAGACGGAATCATAATAATAATATGTTTGATTAAAGTTCGAGCTTTACGTTTGTAGAATGCTTAAACTGTGTACGTTGCGCACAGCAAATATCATATAATTTTCCGTATAAAAATATTGTGAATTTCATAACGAAAAAGTTTTACAAAGGTACAACATGTATTTATGTGTCAACATGCCAAAATATAATTTATTTCTATACGTAATACGTCTTAAACGCGCAGGATAATAGGTACCCAGGCTTGGTAATATTATATTAGTATATTACACACACACACTACACGCAATATACATATATGCCCAAGACAAAAAGTTTATTGAATGGTGTAAAATATTAAATAAATGTCCTTTTAAGCAAATGAAAATAGATTTCAAACCATACATACGTGCGAGTAAAAACGGTATTGTAAAATATACTCTTGTTATTTCCATTCTGCGTATGCAATTATTATGTTAGAACGTGCAAGTGCGATATTTGTTGTAATTTTGTCAATGTAAAATACGAGTTAACGGTTGTTTCGGAAACAACATATCATTTAAACTTTTTTACGTTTCAAAACTGTACACAAAGTATATGATTGTATTATATGCAAGCAGATATAATTTTTTTAATAAGTTTTATTCTAACTGCCCGTTTTGTATATGTTTTTATTTTCGTGACTAAACGAACACCAATTTCAAATTCATTTCAAATTTCAATTCAAATGAAAAATAATTTATTATTTAATATTCAGATTGAGTCGAGTAAAAAATACGTTCGAGAGATTATTGCTTAAATATTTATATTTAGTTCACCTTTTGTTTTTAACAAAAGTGATGAACACAAGTATTAACAAAAATGCATTAAAAGCTTTCATTTTAAATTAGCACCAATACGCTTATGATAACGATACAAAATTATCTGACTATTCATTTTTTATTTACAACGATATCGGTGAACGTAACATTAACGTTTTTAAAAGGATATAAATATAAAATGAAACAATTAAACTACTCGTATTCTCCGAAACGCATTTCAATAGATTTTTCAAGAAATTTTCTATTATTACTGTTCGTTTTACTTTTGTTAAAAACATTCGTTAGTTTATGATTTCATTGTTTGTGAGTCGTAACTCATATGACTGTCGTCGGTTGTAGACTAAATTGTTCTTTATTTATAAACAAATATGATAACTCTATCGGTATTGGGTCAGGGAATTTTTGTTTTGAGGTTATTTTAACAAAAATTATCGATTTTCAATTGCAAATAAAAAACGCTCGTATACGTGAGATAAAAAATAGCACTGCCAAAATAAAGGTAAAGTTCCACTGTTTTTGACGAAAAAAAAAGTTATTGTTTTACTAACGCGGTCTTCTCCAAGACATGGTCGACGAAATACGAGAGCATATTTTGACAACCCAATTTAGCAATGGAGTTATATACTCGCTCCAACGGTATGCTCGTAAATATAACGATAGAACCGTATCTGTTTTTATATTTGGAAGTCAGAAATGACTCATTATACAAGTAATGATAATCGATATTATTTGCAGGGTATGTTTTTAATTATTATAATTATTATTATTAGTATTATTATTTCTATTGTAAGGACTTCTATTGTGATTTTAAAATTAGGAACACATTTATAACTTTATAAATTGTAATTAATTACCAGTGAATAGTGAACTGGTTACATAATTTCATGAGCAAGGACAATTATTATTCTATGCTTTACAAATTACAATTATTACCCTCCCCATGACGCCGTTGAATAAGTGATATTTTTAATAGAGTATTACCACATAATGAGGAATTTCATATGACATCAACTACGATTGACGATTAATTGAATTATATAATAAAAAAAAATATATATATACATATGACATTGTAGTACGTACTCAATAATTATTGAATTATAGCGTGTATTATATACATTAATATAATAACGTTGTATACTCAATGTTATATTCAGTCAAACGTAATCGGTGTTTGTTTTCGTAACAGTCATCGAGTGATATTATTAGGTAAAGTGGAGGCGATACAAATAGGTGTATATAACTTAACTGATTGTCCATGGTCTATCGTATGACTAGGTACCGAAAACAAAAATGACTACGCTGGCACATGTGGCTTAGACTTACTTTTATTTTATTTTTATTACATTGCTAACAATGTCAGACTTAATTTTCACTTCTCCTTTGAACCGACCGCACTTGCACTTGTCGTCATATTTACCACTCTGTCTGAAATTGTATTTTACAACAAAGGAGTTTTGCTGACAAACGAAAAGAGGTTGTTGCTGAATTGTAACTGTTGTAATACGGAAAAGATTATTTGAGACCAACCTAACAATTTTTTTTTACTACTATCTTAGAACAGTTATTCCTGATTTCTATATTCTAACCTGTAGTTATAACTAAATGTTTATTTTGTCTTCAAACGCGCACACTCTTCTAATGCCAGTCGAATAAATCATTACTTATACAATAACAATTATTTAAATGAAGAAATATACAGAACAGAATTGTAATTAAAAATGTTTTAAAAACAGAACACAAATAACTAGTTATTTTTTAAATGTTGTCGAGTGCACTCGAAAATATTTAACAGCTTAAAAACAATACATTGATCAGAACAATTAATAAAGTTACTGTATACATAAAATTAACGTAATGCACGACGATTGATAAAAATAAAATTGACGAGTATTCGATAGTGGCGTTTTAACAAAACAATTAATTAAATAAAAACAAAAATGATATCAATTCGTATTCGATTTTAATGCATTACTGTTCGCTATAACTGTCCGAAAAAGTGAATTTTTTAAATTACTCCGATCAAAATCTTTTCCATTGTTATAGCATTATACCATATTTTATTGACAGCAAAAACAATATTCCGCTTTATGAAATGGCCTTCGTATGATAATGTTATTTTTTCTCTACTGCAATTAAATGTATTCTATTATTATTTCGTTTGCGAAATAGTTTCATATGTCATTAAAACGTTTGCCGAGTATGATCAAATATGACTGTTGATTTTGCACGAGCTATTTATCAACCGTTATTTATTCGCATGCACCCGTACGTGTGCAGTGCCATGTGATTTGCAACTTTGTAAGATGTTAGGGCGCCGGCCAAAAGTAATTATTCAAACGATAGGTACTACACCCGAATAAAATTTCATTTTTTTTTTTTAACGCGACTACACGTTTTACGTTATCAAACTGCCTACACGTTTCTATCACGTACGTGTACACTCCGAGTGGTCGTAACGACTGATATACAGCAGCCATAGTTGCCAACAAACAATTGATTTTGAGGAAACAAGAGTTTTTTTATTTTTGCGATCATTGAAATCAAAATAAACACCGGGCGAAACGTTCAGCACGAAGTTTTAGTACTGTAGCAGTAATGTTATTGGAAACTATTGATTTACATTAATTGTTTTCGGCCTGCGGGTCGTCCTCTAACATGGATGTACCGATAGTTATATTATCATAAAACGCATTGTATAACAACGATGCATTACCCAATAACGTGTTCGCTTTGACGCATAGGTTGTTTTTTTTCTATAAACATTTAAAAACTAATTAATTTCCAAGCAGGTACATAAATATGAAAGTTTGTCTTGTCTTTTACAACGTGTATATAAACTGAAATGGCTGGGGCCCAAGTGGACCACGGTCCGACGACCTTTTTCATTTATATTAAAGAGGTTATCCGGTGTGCTGTAATAACAACTCTGGGGCAATGGAGGGATATTTTTTGTGCGAATAAGAAGGGTGAAATAATAGCATTTTATAATTGTTACATCTGATTTTTTTTTTTTCCATTAAACTTATAATGTATAATATGAAAAATATAAAAGTACCGTCGTAATTTAAATTTTAAAATACAAATTATACAGGATTATGGCGTATTATCATAAAATAAAATAAAGTATGTCTCCCTTTTTATTTTTTATTTTTATCCACAAGTCGTAATAAAATATGCTTTTAAATGTATTCAAAGGTATTTAAATGGATCAAAAGTGATCAAAGCAGTGTACACGTGGACATGTGACCTGATTTCTTTCATAAATTATAGCGAATTATTTATATGGAATTATGTGCATAATATATAGCCAATAGGCGGTGTAATATGAAATACTGTATTATACGTACAGTATAAACAAGACTATAGACAATTTTTTTTTATGAAATTCTCCTGGGAAGTATTTAAATAATTTTACATATTAAATTTGAATTTTTAATTTTTGTATACGAAATCCTCGCACGCATAATTTGTGTTTACAATTTTTACGTTCCGTAACTTTGCATAACATTATGCAGAGTATTCGCATGCAATTAGGTTCATCCGGAATTAATTAAGAGAAATTAACTTAAATTTTGTAACTATAATGATTCATTCTTTCTGTAAGCGTATGTCGTTAATAATTTGATTAATATAAAACGGAATGTTGAAGTATGTGTTAATTTCCATTAATTTCCTTGCGCATTTGAATAATATATTATTATGGCTTCGGCAGCTTGCAGAAATGCTAAATATATTCAAAAGTAATTAAAATGTACACAATGGATTCCATTCAAATAATAATCATTAAACCAATACACTGTAATACAGTATGTACATTATAATAACATCGTATAGTATACGCGCAGTGAGCGGAATTACATGCTGCAGCAATTTTATCGTAAAAATATGATGAAAAATACAGACAAATGTTTTAAATTGAAATTTTATGAAATAGGTAGAAAAATCTATAACCACGATTTTCTGTACTTTTACATATATTCAGTCACTCTGAATTTTGATGTAATGATGTTTATATTTTATAATAACTTTCAATCGAACTGTGGAATATAACAAATATAATAATATATATCTTATCACATTTGATATAGGATATATAAGTAGGAGGGAACACATACATTGCAACTAGTTATTTATGTTTATATAACGGAAAAAAGTAAATTTGAGATCATTACACGTTTTGTAATTTATTATGTTATAATAAAATTGTTGTGTAAATGAGAGAATGAAGACATATCAATGTTAGTAATGGTTTATTATTCGATTTTGGGCCTACATATTTTGAGTGGTAGGTTTTAGTGTTAATAGGACTTATACCCTCTTCAAGTAGGTACCCACCAAATCGCGTCAAGCTATATAGAGCATTTGATTCTGCAGGAGATTATATCACTAGACTAGTCAATATTTGTTCAATGGGAACCCGTATACAAATTAACATATGCCGCCCCACGCCCGACGGACATAAAATTGATGGAATAATAAAAAGGAAATCCCTGGGACATTGCGACGGAAAGTGCACCTGTAAAGTGTAAAGTATATAAAGTTCAATTAAAACAAATGGGGTGAAACCCGGGGTAATATGGGCGGAGTTCATTATGGAAATGAAAAGACGACTGTCAATTAAATATAAGTAACGTATAAAGGTGTTTTTTTTTTTATTAAATCAAACGGTTTAGTGACCTTATTGAAACTGTGCGTATAAATCAACATTAAATTACTACTAAACAGTGAAACAACAATATGGTCTAATGTCTGTCATGGGATATTTTATTCTTTTTTTATTAAATCTTTACAATTTTCATTCAATTGCAACTGACGCCAGTCAACGTTTTTAACAAGTATACAATAATGGTAACAACGCCGTAAACAAAATATATTTTGCATAATATATTCAGTTATGGACACGTATAACAACAACATAGTAATTGTTCTATCTATTAGTAAAATGTTTTTCTTCGACAACATTTGTGATGGATCTATTCGAAGACATTTTTATACTAACGAATAGGTAGCAATGCTGTTCAAATCCGTGTTTCATGTTCATACAGTCGAAAAATACAAAAAAAAAAATAAAGGCATCATATATACAAGTAGAAATCAAAGAAAAATTTTAGGAAATTATGAGTATACGAATTTATTTGTTACTTATTTGAATAATAATTCTACATTAGTCCCTCAAGTGTGAATCTATTTAAAAACATTTAATATATTTTAATGATGGAAAATCTGACGATTTGAAATGCGTAGTAAACCAGGATCATCTTTTGGAAACGTATGGAATTATCAATTAATAAATCGTATAGATTCTTCCATTAATCTGACGTTTGTTCAAAACCCTTTCTATTTAATCGAAATGTATTTCATAATAAGAAAATGGAGGTAAGGACAATGAATGAATAAAATATGCACAATTTAGTTCAATCGACTAAAATAAATACCTGTGAGTTTGCATATATACAAGATAGATTAAACAGAAAATCCTTGTTTAATTATACTTAAAGTTGATACGTTTTGTGGTAAATCTAACTGGGCATTATATATTTTATAAATGATCCATTTTATAGTTAGAAATGGGATTAAAAGTCTCTAGGCTATTAGCCTCCTGGAATAAACCGATATAAATTAAGAATGAACCATGAATTTACCAGCTACCTAGTTGTAACTTAAACTCTGAGTTGCACTTTTCTCTCGTTATCATTTTAACTTGAATGCAATGTTTACAGTCCATGTTTCACTGTTCACTTGTAGCATAGATTCAAAGTTTTTTTTCTCCGTTTTGTTCTCTCATAAGTATACATGAGTTGATTTATTAATGAAATATTAATCTACATTAAACGCATATTTTTACAAATCGTGTACTTGTTCCATACAGTAACGAACATTTTCGTGTATTGGAATGATTACAATAATCACATGTTTTTAATTTTGATTTTTGCATTCAACGCAATATTTTATTAACATTAGCTTATGATCACGAGCACTGCGAATTATGTCATTGCTTATTGTTGTAGCAGATTTACAAATATTATGTATTCATTAATCATTTATTCGTCTTAAGTCTTTTCTAACAATAGTCAAATGGTTTTAAATATAATTAGATATAGATAGCCAAACCACTTGTCGGCTATTACTTAATTTAAAATTGTGTTGTGTTTGTGTAATCTAAATACATATTGTTAGTGCAACGTGACACAGAAATGGTCGTGACCAGGTAAACGTTTTTGTTTACGCTACGTTTGAATTTTAATGTAACCAAAGCACACAGTTTTGAGTTCATGCAGCCTGTGCATTAAATCGCACTAAAGGCCGTCGATTGATGTTAATCTTTATAGTTTAGCTACGCTTGGGGATGAAATTTTAATGAAAAAAAAACACTCGTCCACAACGCATGGATAATCGGCGTAAATGTTCTTAAGGAGCCAATCACGAAGAGCCCAGATCACGTCGTACAATGCAAAGCGTGATAACTGTAGAGCATTTGATGGTAAATTATCATCAATACGTTATGCTGTTTTTATTTATCGATCGATATGATTGGTCGTTTACGATACAACGAAATAGATAAATATGTATGTTTTTTTAAATACATAAAGTTCTTGTTATGGCATTTGTCATACGGAACAGATCTGCGCTTTCACGAATCGTTCATCACATTAATCATCAAATAACAAAATAATTTTTTATCATATTAAACGTTTCCACTGACCACGTTGGTCAAGAAGAACACATCACCTTTTTGTGATATTCAAAGCATTATAAACCAACCTTTAATGCCTTTCTTTTTCGGTCCATTATTAATATTTCGTTTTAAAATAGTATACGTCAAAATACACTATAAATTATTACTTTTCCTACTCCTAATGATATAATGAAACAATCATTTTTCTTATTCTGTAAACACGGTTAAAATAAATATGTAATTTTGCAATAAACAGCGTATTAAAATAATTTGCCATTTTTTTTTTAATAATTTGATAACTTTTTTTTTCTACATAATGATCAACAGTTCAACGTTTAAAATATGCATAATATCCTATTTTCATGCACATATTGCACGTTTGAACTCGAACAAGTCTAATCGTTTTCAACCAACCCATCATTCGAGTGTTATTGAAAATCGTTTAAGTTGATTATTGACAATTATTATTGACGACTGAAGGGCACTTTTGTTATCTTTTACAGCCGAGTATTATTATTATTATCATCATCATTACGATAGCCAGGACCCTCTGACGGTACGTCATTTTATACGAAGTCAGCTCAGCGCCTCAGCGTATTGTTATTCGATTGGCTTCGAACAAATCGGGGACTTACATAATGATCACAGTGTTCGGCCCGATTGACTACAGGGTGAACGGTATCATACGAAACACGTTCGGAAACCATGCGAGGTTACGGTGTTGTCGTTTTTCGCGTTCCGTTTTCGTTTCTCGGGCGCGCGCGCATGATCGTAGCCAGTAGTAGGTAGGCCTGGTAGGCCTATCGAGATTTTCTCTAAAAAGAGAAAGAAGCTTTCCAACAACGATAAGAATGAAAACATACCTCAGATCGACTGTGAAAAGTCTTAGGCTAGACGATTTGACGTTAATTTCCACAGAAAGGCAAACGAGTGGGCAATTTTTTGATAATCGATCGGCTGTTGTCGGCCAGTTTGCTATCGTAAAGAAAAGAAGATGGGATTCGGGTCTACGCAAAAAAAAATGCATAGCTGCGCGCGCGTGCCGCGTGGGCTGTTTATATACGAAAAATGATTAATCGCCGTTGCGGACAATATATTTAATTCAAGACGACGACGATACGAGTGCCCATGTATATTTATGTAGCGCGTACGTACGGGAAAGGTCGAGAGATTAACAAAACGATATGTTCAGCCATGTAAAGTGCTCGTCCGCGTGCAGACCACACCAGCCCTCGGGATTAAAACGAGAATACATTATAAACACGGTATGATGCGTGGCGGCAGATAATCCATTCGCAAAATTCTATTCACTAGGTAAACGTTCACCGTGGTCTTTGCGGAATGTTTTCGGAATCTCATAATAATTAATTGTACTCGCGCGCGCGTGTGTATATGTTCGCTCGTGTGAACGTTTGACGTCGCGTATGATATTGTGTAATTTATCGTATAAGCTCTTCCGGCGTGTGCAACTCTACTACATACCCATCTACGTGGTAAAAGTTATTCATACAAACAAAGTATAAATTGGATGAATTAAATAGAGCTAGAGAGAGAGAGAGAAAAACAGAGTGAGAGCGTAGATTGTAATGCGTTATGATGCATTACAACATTTTTACGGCATCGAAGTCGCGTAGTAATAATAATTAGTACGTTTTACCTAGTCAATGTGTATGTAGACTCGGATCAATTATGAAATAATACTTTAGACCAGAGGTATTCAAACTTTTTCATCCCAAGGCTCCTTTTTAGTCTTCATAAAATGTTGACGGCTCCCAAATTATAAATGACAAAAAAATCAACGTTTATATGAATGTAATTTATATTTTATACTAATTATTTATTTACCATATTATACATATGAAAAAATTATAAACAAGTAGTTATTGTAGAAAAAATTGTGATTCAATATTTTATGTTTAGTCTTAGTAAATATAAATCAATATCAATTAAAGCTATATTTAGCGAATGCTTATTGTAGACAATTCAACATTTCCCAACCGGTGTGCTTTTATAATAATAATAAACGTTTTTCGAAAAAATATTTATTGGTTTTCAATTAAATGACGCGGCTCCCTTCGACAACTCCCGCGACGCTTCTGGGAGCCGCGACGCACAGTTTGAATACCTCTGCTTTAAACGATTGTTTCGACGGTGAAACCATATTATATACGTGAGAATCGTTTTTTCGAGAACCAACCGCAGGGCTGTTCTCGTCGGGAAAACATCGAAAAACTGTTTCCCGTGAATTTAATAATACACCAAGACGTCGTCTATTTATTGTGACTACATCGAAAATATATGAACTCGTTCACGTTCAGATGTTCACCATCATAGACGAACGCGAGCACGTTCCGACCGGGACGCAGTTCATCGAACTAAAATAAATCTAATAATTAGAATCATTTCAAATTAAATTGAAATAATCAATTTGTTACAAATTCATCGTACACATCCAACGATATTCTATTTAAACTGCTAAAAAAGACGAATAGCGAAAAATAACAATAAATTATAATAATTCAATGTTTCTTTTCTTAGGATAGTGTTTGCATGGTTCTGCATGCGGCTGGACATCTCCTACCAATGCGGACGACGAATAAAATATCGCAATTACCGTATACTTAAGAAAATAACAAATGTTGACGCATTGAATGTGTAATGTAAATAGCTAGTTTTTAAATTTTAACTAACGTTTTTTTTTCATATATGGACCACCTCACTATAGATCTCGAAGTCCCTGAAGGGGCAAAGTGCCTTGCAATATTCAGGGCTGCGATACATGACGTGAATCCTTTATTTGTATAGCTGTAGATTTATAATGTATACACAGACACACACACAGACACTTTACCTACACCGGTTATTTGATACACTGTTGCTGTATTCAACACGTGAGTAGATATTTAGGATATTAATGAAACTTTAACGAACCGGCTGTATAGTGTTTTATACATACCATAAATAATGTACTGTTATGACATTTAGATTTTTTTTTGAATCTATTATTTAACAGTTAAAATTCGAGGATAGTCTTCTCATGATAATATAAATTTTAATCCATGAGTGACGTCAGGAATCATAATAATATGTCTCATCTCCAAATGCATTGTGTGCACGCATTTGTGTGTGCGTGCGTGTGTAAAACTAAATCCGATTCGGTCTAACTGCAGTCATGTAACGGTCTCGTAATTGAAAAACGTTTGATTAGAATGCTTCTTGTTACTCGGTCGTATCCCCCAACTCCTAGTCAATGGCATTGATCGAACATAGACACGCTATAGGGTACGTTTATACACATCGCAGTAGCTTGTAAATGTATGATAAATTGAATGCGTGTACCCTATGCGATTCCTAGTGTTCGAACGTGGGTGCGTGCAAGTACAAATACACCGCTATAGTTCTCTCTCTCTCTCGAGGTCCGCCTGCGATTCGATTGAAAATCTGACGAAAATAACTTTCGAAACGTTTCCGCACCATTTCCGCGGCCGCGGAGAATGCCGAGAATGCGTATTGTTTTATTCCCAGATCATTATCATATTTCCTATGCCGTTTCAGCGCTATTTTTTTCCACGTCTCGGGCGCGATATGTATTCATACGCACGTACCCGTTTAACGCGACGGCCGTCCAAGTATACGCGTTCGCATAAATGTGCGCGAGATATTGAATTTTACGCATAAATCACGATCCGTCGACGTTTACCCCGCTCGTTCGCGTGCTCGGACATTTAACGAATACCTAATACGCGCGATAGGCCGTGATCCTGTTACGGGCCAGATGACCAGGGACTGCGTACACAATATATCATTTTTTTTTTAAGTTTTCACCGAAGGGAATAGGTGCACCGGTCGATTTTGAAATCGTATATTTCGTTTTGCTCCCGCGAAATACTTCCTCCGGAGCAAAGTGAAAGAGCTCAAAGAGTTTCGAATCACGTTACGAGCGCACGGTTCGCAACCAATCGAAAACTCCAGGTTCCAGGTACCGCAGGGCGACGTGCATCAGAGTTCGTCGGAAGATTCCTGTCGGTTTCCATACGAAAATTACGGAAAATCGAATTCTCCTCTGCAAAACTGAAATTCTACTGTATAACATCGAAACACTCCTTCGGTGTGGATTTTTTTAAAGCTATATTTTTACAATCAAATCGAGTATACTCTAGACGTGCACTATATCGTACGGTACCGCGGTTACGATCATACGACCGCAATCGTACACGACGCATTTGTCAACTCTTTCGTCTCCGGTGTTCACGGAAACGTACCAATTGTTTTCTTTGCGCGCGATTGCTTATCCGTTCGAAGCGATTGAAAATCGTCGATAATCGACTTATATTATGAACGACGCGTGGGTGCCGCTGACGGGAAAAAAACGTCCCGAACATCATCGACGCCGCCGGTGTACGTAATCGTCGCGAACCGTTGTTATATGATAATATACGTTTTCGCGTGCGTACATAGAACACTCGTCTCAGTGATCTAACGTTTTGATTGCGAGAGAAAAAAAAGCCCGAAGGAAGGCGGTGGGGGCGGAAACGAATTGCACTTGCTCCCTCCCTCCTCCCCCCCTCCGCAGATAGGTAACCACCTTACGAGAAAGTCCCGAGACTTTTCCACGCGCATATACATAATGCATTACCGCGGTACAATATGGTAATTCATAAGCGCGTACGGGTACTATACGTGGCGAGGTTATATCATATCCGCGGAGCTCGGTGGAGCCATAATAAGACGATATTATTACAACGGTATACACATTAAGTCCGTCTCATTCGGATGCCCCGGCGTCCCGGATGCTTTCTGCGCGAAACGATAACAATAATAGTAACAACAAACACCGCCGCCGCCGCCGTGCGTCGTCGGGGGTGCCTCCTCCGCCCGGGGGTAGTAACATTCACCCCGGGGCCACGGCAATTATTTCTGTAACGCGCGCGCCCCGGCTTTATAACGAGCATAATTTCGACCCGTTTGATGTCTTGCAGTGTGATATTTCATTATTGTTGTATTTTAATACAATACATTACCGCCGAGAATTGACGCGCATAATTAAACGAACCACCACCCGCGCGGCCGAGGGCGCCAACGTAAACTTTTTTCCCCTCTCCGCCTCGGAGCCGAGCGCGTGTACCAGTCCGGAGTGCTCGTCGCGTACGTCTCGCCAAAGCTATCCGCACCCCCGCGCAATCGGCGTCCCCCTGTTTTCGACCCGTGGCCGAATGCGTCCGTTAGAACATTGTCTTGCCGGAGTGTTTCGGTTCTCGGGGAGGTAAAATATAACACCACCGCAACGTTGCCAACCGCCGAACAAAACGATATTATTGTTCTGGGCGTTACTAAAAAACTGCTAGGACACCGGATGCAAAGTGTACGACATTACGCGAACCTGATTAATGGTACGGAATCGTCAGTGTGTTACATACTCAGCAAACCGTACGTTATCTACGGAAATGTACGGATAAATCCAAAGTTCAGCGTAGACGATTTAATGTTTCGATTGAAACGTGTGAATGTCGAACGTTTTGTTCGTATCCGTGGTCCAGATATTGCGGCGCTCACAGCATCCGCAGTGGTCCACGACTGCGAGACTCCACGCACCGTGCACACCAATGGGGCGAAAACGGACTGTTAAATATTCGGTGTGCACGTCAAAGTTGTGCTGAAGCGTATGACATCATTAATTCGGCGGCGGCAGTCCGTTGTACACGTTTTTCTGTAATGATGGCCACTTCACGCTGGAATTTTACTTCACAGGGAACGCCCTGAGAAGATGTGCTTTTTGATGACAAATGTTGTCGATCGCATTATAAAATATTAGCCCAGCCTTCGATACGTGGCAAATAATATTATGTAATACATACTTCACCGATATCAATAAACGTTTTCGTTGATTGCACAACTATAGGCATTGTTTAACGTTGTAACCGCAGCTAGTGTGTACGTTATGCGATTCTGATTTAAGAATATTCGAACAACTATTGTACATGATGGGTGGGAAAACACTGATAAAATTGTTTTTCGTGCACACGAAGAGGTCCGTACGACGGCTGTAATCCCGAGCATTTAGATTAGATGTGCGATGCATAAATGAATTAATAACAAGTGAAATAAAAATGTATTCGGGGCAAGATCATTATTTTTAAAATGTAAGATATCATTTGTAGAACATGAATGCATTATTGTAAAGCAATCTGATGGTGATCTCAGCAATTTCATACATTCCTTTTTCTTCTTTCCAGACATTTCGGACAGAAATTCTTGATCGAATAGCTGAATGAGTTTCACAAAATTACATTTTTGAAAGTCATCCGTCAGTACACATATGGCTTTTTTCGCATATTATTTTCAGTTGCACGCTCCACTAGCATTTCAACATTGACTGATGCAAATTTACACACGTTTCAACGTACCTATATATTATACGAGTATATAGACTGCCGCGAGGCGTTAGCGGCAAAAGTAATACTTCATGAAACGGATAGCGTACAGACTATAGATAGTTGTAGTGTTTGTTAAGTAATACTTAGAGTCGTGGTTGTCGAAAATAACATGATTATTCAAAGTGAGATGATTGAAAAATGTAGTCACTATATTCGTATATTCAGTGTACCTATATACTCAAGACGAATGTTTCACATTTTTTTGTTTTTTTTTTTTGATGAAAACGTCTGTGCATACTGAGAGGAAAAGCAAGTAAAAGAGATAGAGAGAGAAATAAAATACAAATTTTTTTGATTTGTTCGTTTTTCGAAATCTTTATCGAGTAAGTTTGAAAGAAAAGTGAAATTACCTAGAGTTTACTATTGAGTTACTTATGTTGACCAATTTGCATGCGATTCTTTCATTTACAAATAAATTGTTTAAAACTACTATTCTTATGTGTTATTAGTGTTTTGTGGAAACATTATCGATTCAGAATCGATTGGACACTCAACACGATATGTGTGACAGACAATAGATAATAGTAATAAATTAAAAATAAACTAGTAAAAATGTTGATAAAGGAAATGTTTGAAAAAATCATTTAAAATGTACGTATTTATTTTAGTTATTAATTGTAACAAAATATTGTTAAAATTAATGATTTTCATGTCTTGCGAGAACGTTTTCTCGCGCAGTCATTAATCTTAAATATATATTAATCAAAATTTGAAATTTTAGATACGAAATAAACTTATCTAATTGAAAGTTCTACGCTTCTTATTCTAAAAGCTTAATTAATAAAAAGCCACTTTTTTATTTAGGTTTAGCGTCTTGTTTTAGTTAGTCGCTTTGGATCATGCAGTTACGCATTTAGTTAAGCTTATAACATATTTTTTTTACGTTTGTTTTGTTGTAATACTAAAATAACCTTAGAAAAAAGATTCCAATTGTTGATTTTATTATTTATAAAAACGAGTTGTGAACGCGTTTTACGGTCTTCGGCTTTACTGCCGTTTAAAAAAAGTCACCGTAGTTAAAAAATAGTCTTCAAGAAATAGGTGAGCTGTATTAATTATGCGGTTCGTCATATGAAGGAAAATCTTCAAATTAACTCAGTTGTCAAATCGAAGAAGTCTTTCGATAATAAACGTATTACAACAACATTACTCAGTTGTCGGTTGAGTTTTATTATTTCATAGAATCAGGGATAGAGAAAGTTTAAAAAATGTATTTTGAAAAATATGGTTCTCTTGATTGTATAAAGAATAATATTTATGAGAAAACTTCTAAATATAAATTTTTGTTTTATTTATTCCCTCCGTAGCGTTCCAAAGGACCGGACGCTAATATCATCAGAAGTACAACTAATAATTCTCGACAAGTGTAGAATGTTTAGATAGCAAAAGTTCTTTTCCCGAAATCGACTGTTCATAGTATATATCTGACACAGGTGTGGTAAATATGTATATATACGTATATAATAATACCGGTACTCGAATTTCATGAAATTGTGATTGATGAAGATACAATACATTGTTTACAATAAATGAAATAAACAATTGATTTGACCAGTGAAATGGTGGGCCAAGTAGATAATACAACGGGCCCAAAGTTGTGTTTTACTGATAAATAAAATTACTTATGCGACTGTCGGAACTGATATGAGTGTTTCATAATCGTACATCAGTCGATTCGGTGCATAAAATATTGGCCGACGGCGTAGTCGCGTAGTAAATCGTAGAAATAATAGCTATACGTTTGGGGCACTCAATTTTGCTATTAGTTAATTTTTTAATTTCTGGTGCACTCCGCCCTTACGACGAACATCACCGCACGTGCATATTATGCATACGTGTATTATGCAAATGCGTATAAACCAGCCGGTACCCGTAGCCAAGGCGTAGGCAATAAAAACCGATCGGAAATGCCGGATATTATAATATATACGTATAAATAAATACACGTAAACGCATACGTCACACATAATAACGCGGGGTAGCACGTGTTCCATTTCATCCCCGCCGCCGCAATTTTCCGCTTAATTGGTTATGCGCTGCAATATTACTATTCGCTTGTAAATCACAATATATATATATATATATATATATATATCGTATATACGTGCGTATGTAAATAAAAACAGAAATATACAGACCGGTGGCGGGACGATCATTATTTCAGGGGAGGAAAAAAATAAAAAATAAAAACAGGTCGCGCAAAGGGATCGTGAGGGGAATTGAACGCGTACAGCGATATATACCTTCACGTATACCTTCTGCACCGTAGACCAATATAAATATTGTGTTATAAAATGTGTTCCCCACATAATATTATATCATGTACAGGGTGAATTTTATAGACATGCTCGCCCCCCCCCTTCTTCGGTCGTAAAAATGCTTGAATTTGAATTTTTTTTTTAAATAACCATAAGATCTATTTGATCTACTATTTTTTTTTCACGCCACCTTAAGTATGTCCTGTGGCGATACAATCTTTTGTTTTTCAAATGGGAATACCGCAATATTTTCTTAAGAGTGTTATTCTGTGATTTTTGAAGCATCAAAATCGAAATTCGAACGAGTAATTTTTGAATTATTCATACTTAAATATTAAGGAAAATAGTATTATAATAAACCTAATATTATGATATAATTTGTAATTACGTGTAATCGCTAATTGCTATTAATTCGAGGTATAGCAAATATTATACTTTTAATTCGCAATTCAAAATTTAAATAACCTCGAATGTATTGGTCCGAATTTTGACTAATACATTGAAAGTTACAGAAAAATTGACTGTATAATATTTTGGGTAAAAAATATTGTGTATTCATTTTGAAAACAAAAGTTTTCATCGACACAGGATATACTTAGGGTGGCATGAAAAAATAAAATAGTGAAAAACACGGTGTTTATGGTAACTTGAACATCAAAAAAAGAAGTTAAAATTTAAGCATTTTTAAGCCCAAAATAGGGGGTAAAACCATGTTTTAAAAATCACCCTGTACCTATAGGTATATACATACCTGTACACAATAATACCGATGCATATTTAAACCGATATTGACTTGGGGTATTCCTGCAGTAATCCGCTTTGGTCGTTAAAGCCTTGCCTTTTAGTCGTCCCTTACGCCCAAATTGTCCCCCGCGCGGTCAACTCCTTCGGCACCGTTCAGCGACCGCCTGATTTCATTAAGGTTGACCGGACTGCTACAGATCCTCGCGCCGTACATCGTGCCCCGTAGCGAAGAGCCGGACGATATTATATTTACGCACAAAGGCCGCAGTTTCGTGTAGCTGAAGTAGAAAAAAAAAGACGGTGAGGGATCCTCCTTGCGCATAGCGCGACCGGTAATCATCCCTTTATGAACGGGGTACACTACGGGGTGAAACAATAACCGCGCCTCTATTAAAAACAATTACAAACAGCAATAATAATGTTGCGCGACGTGGCTGATTCCATGGGTATGATGATAAATTGATAAATAATAATTAATAACATCACATAATATTGTGATGTCGATATGATATCCCGGGTGGGCACGTTGTAATAATATTTATATTGTACTATACGAGCACACGCGTATACAGGCTTGCGGACTGGAGCAGATTGGTCCGCGGTATGCCGCCCCAACCACTGATCGGTCAAGGAAAACTGATTCGGCTGGTCCGAATAGACTTATGGGCCCGGTAGCAGTCTAGTTTTTGTCGAGTTCGAACACATTTTTCTGAGGGATAAATCTGCTTGTCTTGTTCAAACCTTTTCATAACTTTTTTTCGGTAAGCCTAGAAAGTCACCTTATACTGTAACATTAAGACGATGAAATACTCTAACGTGCTGATGAACGTGTATGAAGGCTATATTACCATGTAAACACGCATTCGTTTACAGGTTGCGACCAAATGTTATTGTGGGCCGCATGAGTAAACGTTTACGTTTACGTCATGCAAATATTCGTTGCACCCGCAGACTTAAATTTCTGTGCATTCCAGTTTAGGTGCACCTACATAGCCGGTTCGTATACGCGAATAACGAAAGATTTTTAACGAAGGGAAATATCCAAAAATTCTTACGGTTGGTTTTTCATAATTTTTTTTTTCTCTGAAATTCACGATATCTACGTCATGTGCTCGTGAAGAAGAAGGTACCTATAAAACCATCGCAGCAATGTGTACGTTTGAATAATAGCATTTACGGTTGCTCTCGTGTACGTAACTATTTACACTTGTACTATTGGGTGGGCGGCCGCATGACTAAGACATATCAATGGATAACCTAGAAGGATAGACCGAGGGAACGATGTCGAAGATCACCGCATAATTTGTGCCCCTTGTCCCCGTACCATTGGTTTATTCCGACGGCGCAAGCGCACGTCGCACGGTTACATTGTGTTGTATTATATCACGCTGCGCTGCACCCACGCAAGCCTCGATGCTGAGTGTACCGGGCTGACGTGCACAAATCCAGCGTATGGCTATAATTATAATCTCTCGGGTCGCCAATAGATCCGTTTCAATTGTATACAGCCAACAACGTAAATATCGATGGGATCGATTGACACCTATTTACGTCGTACGGCTTTCGAACTTAAATTTCTTTTACCGAGTAGTCAGCAGAGATGTGTGATCCAATCTGAAACGTAATACCCACGAAGCTTTTGGGTTCGGTTCGGTTGTAGTTACAACATTCCGAAAAACGGGTTGTGGAAATTATTTTAAAACAATTTGCAGTGATTTAACCAAACCGACCAAACGAACCGTATGTATGTTACCCAGCATCAAGTGATATGAAGTAGCATTAGTGAGCCTTGTTAATTATAGTCCTATGATCATCATATTGAAATAAATTTAAATGTATCAAGCGTTCAATTTGGCTGATCGTACTGTTGAAATACGTACCTACCCGAAAACAACTACACAATACAACAATTAATGGTAATGCACTGAGCTATACTGGCTCTTCAAGTCGACACCAACTAAATAACTTTTGTAAAACAGTCTAACTAATAATGCAAGAGTACGACACGAGAACATGGAAGTAACAATAATAAAATATTACGTTGCCAGATAATATCGGTTATGATGAAATAAGAATTGCCGACAACACTTGTTTTGAACAACCTTATGTAGTTTGTCGAAAACTATTTGTATCAAAGTTAAAATAAAATAAGCGTCCAAGAAGGTACTTTTAAAAATCGAAGACCCTTTTACCGATTTTACTTCATCGCAAAAATGTATAGTATCTAATTTATATATATATATATATATATATATTTCAATTCATCCTATCTACATTACATTACTTTTTTTGCTATACCACCCATTTTTAAATCAAATATTATCATAAACAGAATATAACTCATAAGGAAAACTCGTCAAAGTTATTTCAATTAGGTAGGTAAACGATATGTAATAAAATCGAAATTCAAGTAAAAAAAAACAGCACTTTTTCTGATGGACTAAATGTAGTTCATTGAAGACTAAATAAAAATCGAGTCTTTATAGTTATTACAACTGAAAACAATTCCGTTCAATTTCAACTTTTTATACATTGATTATTTTATTTTATGGGCAAGGGAAATCATTAATTTGTTATATTGCATCACTACGTGTACATTATGCTCTTTCGTTGAACATGTTCTAACTCTTAAAAAAACCAATAAAATGTGTTACGTTCAATGTTTGTGATATTTAACGTCCATGTACATTTTTGTGAAACACGAATTTGCGTTCGGTAGGTACACGTTTTTATTATATTGAAATTATATTAATTATATTAAATTGAACATTTTTTTTAAGGATTCGTTTTAACCGATGCAACAGATTTTAATATCAGTAATTTTTTATAGAAATCGAATACGTATTTATTACAGAGAAAACAGTAATATATTTTATTGATCGCTGCAGCTTTTATTATTACTGTGTTGCAAAAAATAATAATAAAAATTGTTATAATAATTCTACATGAAGCTTAGATAAGTATTAATATTTTTTCCATTGTTTACAAGTACAATTTTTTATCTACCCAACAGCAGTTGACTTAAATTATTTTTTATTCTTCTTAAGCTCTTAGAAAACGTCCATTTAATTAATTTAACAACTGCGCGAAAAAAGAAAAAAAATAGGAATATAGTGAAAAACAATGGAACGTATACATCATGAGAAATTAGAATCATTGTAAAAAAAAAAAAAAAAGATGAAACTAAATTTAATCGAATTTTAACACTCGATGTAATACGACAATACAATCTATATTGTTATTGTACTCCTATAATATGTTCTCAGTAGCACACCGAGTTGTTAATTGTTCGACGAGCTTGCGATTTCCGCGCAAGGCATTCGTGTACTTATGGTAGGCCATACGTATCCCGAGTCCGTCCGGTGGCACCCGTACGGGTGGAGTTATAATAATAATTTACACGTGACGACGGAGCGTGACGTTGATTATCAATGACGAACGCGTGTACAGCTGAGAATATTCCCAGTGCATTTATCTTTGTCGATTTGATGATTTCCACGGCCGGAAGAACTGTTTACGCACTGTGGATATTGTTGAAAATATTTTGACATAATTTTGTCCTGACCGCGCACGTACGCGCGCCGGGTCGATTTTCACAACGCTCGAATGCCGTTATCCGAAGCGTTATTGCTCGTACGGACGGACGCATGACCGCGCGTTACGTATCGAGATTATGTGCGTTCGACGATGTTGTCGAATGCATCGCGACAGCGCCAGCTCGGTGAGTTTTACCTTCGGAATAAAAATATTATTCCGCTGTAAGCCTAGGGGTTGTTTCGGTTTTCGTGGAAATACCTTTGATGTATGACGTACGCGAGGCATTCGTGCGATTCGGTTTTGATATTTTTTCGGTTCGGATGTAGTATTTCTAGGGAAAGTGGTGAAAAGATTTCATCGTTGCAAAAATTAAAGAAAACATGAGACCGGAGAGTAAATGACAAAGGTATCACGACACAGCGTACGACTAACTTTAAGTTTATTTTGGTTCGATACATTAAAATAATATCAGTTGAAATATTAAAAGTCAATATTGCTTAATTTACGATAAAACACATGTTATTGGAACGCGGCATGGTCATAGGCGTGTCCATGGCTGGGCAGGCCATTTATATAATTTACATTTTTTACTTACCACAGCGATCTATATTTGTGACTTATTTTGTGTTGTATGGCAATTACTTAGCACCTGGAATTTTTCACCACGCAAAATCAAAGATTATCTTGATCTTGAAATTTGTTTCCTGTGCCATTACAACATTTATAACTAATAAATAAGGCCAATCAACTTATGTGCTACTTATTATCAAAACAAACTGGCATTCTTCACAAAAACCACGGTCCACGGTTGTTAAAGTTATCTACGTGTTACAATCGTGGTCGTGACGAAAACTCATTGACATTAATCAAATTTCTTATCGACCCCCTACCATTATTAACCATGGTATGTTAAAAGCCGGTTAGAAAATATAATCACAGATTTTATGTTGTACTTTCTGTGGTATAATGTTTAATATATTGATTGTGAATATTTTAAAATATTATACAAACTGATTGCTGTTTAAAATTTATATTTATAACCACGGTAGATTTTTAGCCAAGAGGCCAAGAATTAAGTCACGGGGAGGCCGGTGCCCCCCCCCCCCCGTAGATACGCCTATGGGCATGGTATTGTTTCAATAAAAACAGATGCCTACAATTCGGTACGTAATATTTTAATAATTACGAAATTTCAATGAAAATGTCTAAATCCGAGTACGTTTAATATGAATCGTCGCAATATGAATTACGCGTCGTACACGGTACCGCCGTTTTTTCAATATCAGCATTACATTTTTACACACAAGGCATTGTCTTTCGATTTTTGTTCGGCTACTAATAAATAAAAACAATACTCTGCTTGGTTTTTTTAGACGATATATTGTTACTACCGAGTGAACCATAAAACGTTTCTCCAGAATGTTTAACACTTTATGTTTATTTTTTTATGTTCACTTCTTATGATAACAAGAACGTTCGTTCGTTACTTAAACTTTATCGTTCCACATACATTGTGTGTGTGTGTGTGTAATTTTTTATACGGAAAACAAACGATTACGTCGAATTAAATAGTTGTGTTTTACTGGACTAAAAATAACACATTACCTTGGATAAGACTGCGAATCGTTTGTCGTATACGACGTATATACAACACAAACATGCATACGCAATAAAAGAAGTACAGCTTGTTCGACGCAGTTGTCCTACGGTCAGGGGCGCGATTTCGATGAAAAATCTGAGGGTGCTTCATCACCCGCGAAAAACACCAATTTAAATAGGTTTAATTATAGATACAAAAAAAAAAAATTAAAATCGTTTAATCAAATAATCGGTAGTAATCACAAACTTTTATACATAATCCTCCACTATTGCTACAATCTTACGTTCATAATTATGCACGGGTGAAGATAGGTGATTCACCTAGATTATAATAGTAAAAAATGTACTTTACCAGCACTTATTATAGTAATTACTTTGGCTCTAAAGGCACAGCTATTAATATACAGAGAAACATTTAATATGAAATAATACCTTTTATTAATATCAACATTTTATAAATTTTTTAATTGACGGAAAAAAAATACCCTTTATTTTTAGGACCATGTTAATTAAACAATTTAATATATTATTAAAATTATTATTTAATAATACAATTTTTCTATTACATTATGCTGAAAAAACAGAAATAACTTAATTTTTATCGATTTTACAAGTTAAATATTTTTCAATATAGATAATTGATAATTTATGTAATTAATAAATTATGTGTTGGATTTTGCGAGAATACCAAAACAGCGGACAGAACTTTAGAAACAACTATTGAGTATTTCTTTTCTTTTCAGAAAACCATATTTATCAATACGTAAACACGAAAACAATTTGGGGGTTGCTTATTTTAAAATTAGGGCTGCTAAGCACCCCAACGTACGATCACCATTGAATACCTTACACAGAAGTGCAGATTATAAGCACTTTTGGATAGTAATATAATTGTTTGAGCATTATTTCATTATAAATTATACACGTAAGCATATCTGTTTGTAATTCGTTTAGAGAATAGTTTTTAGAAAAACCCTACCCATAATGCTTACTAAATTTATTGCTATTGCTCAGGGCCGTCCTCAGGATTTGCGAGGCCCAGGGCGAAAATACTTTAAACACCTTTTAGATATTAATCTATCTATGAACATATTATACTGACATTAATAATTCATATCATACAAAAAATTTGGTAGGTACCTCAGACACTATCAAACTCAACACATCAGAAAATAAAACCAATTTTACTACTTTTTTCAAACGCTACCCCCAAATTTAAGCAAAAAGCGCGAGGCCCAGGGCCTGGGCCCTGCTCGCCCCCCCCTAAGGATGGCCCTGCTATTGCCTAATACTACACGTTACAGCCACGGCACACCAGCAGTGCAGAAACGAACGGCGTTCGACCGATCGTCTTGCATCGGCAAAAATTGCAATCGGTTTCGACCCGGAGCGAAAAGCTGAAAACGAACGACGCAAAGTCAATGGAAATCATTTACCATCCGTTTCTATACGCGTATAATACGTAACGCAAATTTACATTTAAATATGTACATACTTCAGGTACGCGTATTGTCTGTATCGCGTGGATTATGATAATATACTTAGGAATAGTACTAAATCTGTTATCGTTGTACCGTTAACCGCGTTCGCCTTTTTGTCATCCCGAAACCTTTTGGCCTTCCGAATGCATTATTGTGGATTGTTATTATTACTATTATTATTATTATTATTATTATTACATCTGCATGTTATGTATTGCACACGTACGGAAAACCGTATACTTCGAAACGCGTAGGTATAAATACTGGTGCAATGCGGTTGCGAACATAACTCGAACGCAGCGGTAAATGTTCTCGTTATTATAATATCTAACACGTATAGCGGTAGACGTATCGTATTGTTGCAGAACTTTGGGTACGGTTTCCAACGGCAAATAAAATGTCGAGACGATAAAACATAAATCTAAATCTATATATTTTTGAACAACGCGTTGCGCATTACGCACAGAAACAAAAGTATTTTTATATCATATCGTTGCACCTACGTACACTTGTGTATACGTTCAAGTAAACATTCTATTGTTGAGAGGATGCCTGCAAATCTGAGTTCAGCTCCAGTTGTTAGCTTTAATATTAGAATAAATTCGGACCGATTATCCGTGAGATATGTCATTGGTGTTTACGGTATTGACATTTTGAAGCTAGTTATGAGCTTTTTCGAATTGTAAAATTTTACAAAATCACAAATCGCCTAAAAACTAAAATATCATATAAAACCTATGCTATCGCACACATAATATTCTTCTTCTTAATTTTGATAAAGGTCAAAGTTCACTCTGACAAAGCTAACGAAACGAAATCGAATCTGCTAAACGCAGATTTCCTATGTTTTGTGTACGTTTGGTAGACGAAGACAATGCATGCGGGTGTGTCAAGTACTTTTGTAGACGTTTTAGAAGCCGTGTAGAACTGTTGACAATAGCTGTACTGCAGGGTTTACTCCCGAAAAGTTTGTAATAACTCCCATAGAAGTGGAAAAAACGTATTTACATTATTTTTCTTACTGAAAACTGCGCTGTGTACCGCGAATAGTCCAGAGGTTACAAACTGTAATGTTTTGAAATATTGTAGTCCACGAGCTGGTACCAATCCGTACGGTTACAATTCTGAAGTATAGAGCTATAGTTAACAACTGTTGTTAACGTCGGCCGAGGATTATTTCCGATTCGGGAACTTGCGCGTACAAATGGACACCACCATACACGGACATTTATTTCGACACACGACATTTTCAACCTTTGAGCTCTAATGGCGTGTAATGTAGATTCTGTTTGAAAATCATTTGAATCCCAACATTGTTTCACTCACGTGACATTTATTTCCGACCGACGCGCTCCCAACACGTGACGCGTAACTGCAGTGGCTTTTGACGAACGGAATAATAATGAACGGACCGCACATTTTGGTTGCTATTGTTTCATCGGGAAAACGTTCATGTTTCCGTCGGATCGATAAATCGAAACTCGATTCGAAATTTTGCACGGTCTATCGGTGTATAATAACGTTGTTAGTTTTAAATGCAAATGCAAAAAAATAAATGTATACAACTCCACCGCGTGTTACGAATTCACACGCATTTCTCAACACTGCTATGCAACAGTGTAACACATTAGCGGATACATCCGAATTATTCCGGATCGCTCGTTGCTTTTCTTACTGTCCCGCATATTGTATGATAATATGCACTCTTCCGCACGTTTACGAATAAAACACATTAATACACCAGCAGCCGGTGTGCCGGTATACCTATCTACCACATTGATATATCGATATTACCGGTATGAACAGAAAAAAAAAATGTGTTTTGCCAAAAAGTTATTCAGTTCACCTATTGCAAAAACCTATAGACATCTCTAAACCTTAGGCGTGAACCGTTACCAGCCACTGCGGATTCAGCGACGCACCGCTATCTCGACGGTTTTAAATTAGAATTTTAAATTTCACCTCTCCTTAAGTCCGGAACCGTGTTTGCACAACTTAGGAAACCCCGGGGTTTTGTTGATCCGGTAATATGCGGTACGGTGAACTACTATATTATAAACCTACTGTAAATAATATGCTCGTATAAAATACAAGCAGGTGACACGTATACCAGAATATCTCGGAGATGCATAAACACGTTACGTTGCGACTGTATAATTGTTGTGTATACAATACACTGTATCCGCGCGCACACACACACACACACACACACACACACACACACACACACACACACACACACACACACACACGCACACATACGCCGACGCACAAGTATGGGTGTTATGACCGGACCGACGTTTAGGGTTGGCAATATAATTTACGATTGACGGATCAATTGAAAAACGAATTATACATAAGTCGTGTTGTACTGCTTGTTTGCGTGATACAAAACATGACATACACATTATTATATACTTAATGACATACAAGGCTTACTTTTATTTTAGCACATTATTCGTCAATTGCATTGAATATTTTAATATATTTATATTTAATTTGTAAAGATTGTACTACGCCTGTATAAAACTGTACTTTTATATAATATTGGTTATTTCACTCGTTGTTTGATAAACCTGTCTATAACGCATAATGGACTTTTTTGGCTTTGAAATAACTTTTTCAACGGGGAAATAAAATAAAAATCGGTAAATCTGCAATCCAACCGTTTTCAAAGAACTCGAATCGAGATGAAAACCGATGCTTTTCCAGATTAAGAGCGAATAAATTGGTAAATTACTGTGTATGAGTTTTGTCAAATCATTTTCCTACAGCTTTAAGTTGAAAAGTTTAAAATATACATATTAAAAAACGTCCGTGAACATAATACAAGCCATCTCGCTTGTCTCTTATACTTCACTATCACCTTATTCTTGTACGAAAACATATTTTAGATATTACAAAAAATAAGTAGCTTATAGAAAGTCATTCGAACTTAAGATAGGAAAACAAAGTTATAAATTATGAAAGGAATGACCTGCTTAGAATGCTTAGATAACACAATAGTTTAAGTATGAGTATCACACCAAATGGTGCTTCGTGATGACGCGATATAAATTTTCAGAATAGGTATGTTACACATAATTGATGCCCGTTTTTCGGTGTGATTTTCAATATAAATATTACGTAACTTCAATAAAGGTATTCAGGCTTTCATGGCCGTGGAAAAATATTTATCAATATATCACTCAAGGGTTGAGTTCATAAAACATTTTTTGAGTAATAATCCAAATCAAGGTTAAAATTATTCCCGTTAGATAATATAATTATTAAAGTAATTGTACAAGCATTTATGTAAGTATCCGATTATTAAGTAAAACGTATTCGAACCTACCTTTTTCTGAATTTAATTAAAGTACTCCAAAACACGTGTACGTCACCACTCAACCTTCCGTAGATATTTATTAATTTGTATTTTATGATATAAGGGCAAGACCCTTTGTGAAATTACAACGAGCGCGTATAAAAGTTTCATATGCATATAATACATACAGTATGGATATAGCGTAACATTTATTTAACTACGTGTTTTCAATAGAAAAATATCATTATACATAAACTTTATAACGATGAAACTAATTGAATTTTGAATTTTTAATAAGCTGCAGAATAAAATAATATACAGCTTCAGTTGCATTTAATATTTCCATAAAGTTTATAGGAAATACAGACTTTTTTTTTTTTTTTATAGAATATTGTGTGCGAAAAGTACCAATGTGATTGTTGACTTCGGGCGTCTAGACACACCGGTTATACGAAATGTTTCTGAAAAATACAACGCATTTACTAACGTCTTGCCCAGATTTATACGTAATGTTTTTATTTTTTTGCCAACAAAAACTATTTTAATACACAATCAATACATTTTATCGTCGGTGTTATATAAGTAATCAAATCAAAGCACACGTTTTATTTTTTTTCAAATATCATAAAACACAATAACTTAATAATATAAAACTGAACGCTATAAAGGAATCAATAAGTTATATAAAACTTATACTGCGAAATGTTGTATATTAAACTAAAAAAGTATAAGGAAGGTCACCATTAAAAAATCAGATTAAGGAAAAGAAATATTAACTGTCATTATAAATTAACTGTCAGCTTTTAAAAGCTTCAGACGGAAAATGGGATTTTTCGGATCTTTATTGCTGTAAACCGCGCACAAACAATACTCTTGCGAAAATTCATTGCTCGCGAGACACCGGGCAAAACCCCATAAAACTAAAACGCACTTCTCCGTGTTACTTCGGCATAAAGATTAATACACGCCATATGGATTCGCAGGGCGATCGTTATTTATACGACTCCAATTTTAATAGCGGCTAAGTACATATTATAATAACGAATAGTACAATAAAGATGAAATATATCGTTGTTCAAATATTTTTACTAAAACAGATTTATCATTTATAGATCCAAACGGTGATGGATGATAATGGCATTAAGACGCAAGTATACGTTCTCGGGCTTATTTTCGACTCTGGGATTATGGTCACGGCGTGTATGAATTAGTGTGCGAAAATTACGTACACGTTTTCACATAATTCCACAAATTATCCTGGCAGTGGACACGATGGATTATTGTTTGCAGCGAAACATTTCCTAACATATTAGTCTTAGTCAACATTTAGAATACTTTGCAATTCAATTATCGTAAACACAATTTGATGAAAATCCAATCAATTGGATGGTATGTTAGGACGAACCGAGTTTTATTTAGAATAGTTTTTGAAAACCTCGATGATTGCAATTGATCAGTTCAAATTTAAATTAATGATTCCGTACTGATTTGAACGAAGCTGTACTCGGGTTGTAATGAATTTTTTATCAACGCCCTATAGATATTTGACAGAGTTAATTTCCGGTTGGAAAAAAAATTAAATTTCACACGCATTCGCCTTGACTTGGTATGAACAGTATACTATAGTATTATTTTCGGTGATACAACTGATCAAAGTACCAATCGGAATCGAAACACCACGAACCAACCGGTTTCAGATTCGTTCTACAGAGTGCTCCGTTCCTGAGAAATAGACACCCGTTTGGCCGTGCATACGATTTACATTTTGGTCACCTTAGCACATTTATTTTACTGGTCAATGTGTTCGCGACTAGTTGACTAGCCACCAAAACTATTTGCTACCTTATAATAATACAGTGAGCTTGTTTGATGTTCCAAAATATGCGTTTCAATAAATATTCATATGGGCAATTCTATATTGACTGACGTGTCCATGCAAACAATTTTCTGTACAGAACGCAATGTAAATCGTTTTATCTGTATATGATAAACATATAGTGCACGCTATCGGTATTAATTAGAAAATGCGCTGATCGTTGGTTTGGTAAAATAATAATACATAAATGTCCACAGATCCGCAGAAATCAACCGACGACGGCCTGTTACAATTTACTGACTAAATTGGCCGTTCGAAGTTATGTAAATACGGGGTGAACGGTGTAGGAGAGATCCTACGGCCTTGTAAGTTATTTAGCATCGAACATAGTAGGCCAAACTTTTCTATGATTTTCTGCTACCGAACATTGCTTTTTGCGAAAAACAATCGTATATAGAACATACTTCTCAGCCAATGGCAATGAGCGAGATTTACTTTGTTGACTGATGAATTTAAAGTTCAAGTAAATTAGGTAAATATATAATTCTAACGAATTTATTTATTCAGCATTACCATTAATTTTGTTCAATTACTGAATGTTCAGAATTATACGGATTAGTTAATTGAACAAAGAGATAGTTTAAATTAGTCAAAGTCAATAGATATACTATTTTTTTTTTCATAAGCTTTTACAGATTATAATTATATAACGTTATAAAGGCCAAATTGATATTTAATGTTATTAATTTTATAATATTAATAGGAAACAAAATTATATTACATTATTATAATAATTTTAAGGACCAATATTATTTTACATGTATGTAATAACTCGGTTGGTTGATATTGTTTTGTAAATGATAAACTTTAATCTTGGAGCACTCTTAAATAATATTTACATATTAAGATTGTGTACAATTAACGTTTTTAATGCAATCAATAAGCGACAGCTACTCTATATTTATATTATTCCAAGTTCCTTTCAACCAAGTTCATGATTATACGCGTTTGTAAAAACCATATTTTTTAAAACAAATTAAAAAAACCGTAGTGTTGATAGTTTTTCATCGGTGATTAGAAAATAGAGTATAGTACAGTAGTATTTCAGGTAAGTTCCTGATATTTAAATGCTCTTTGGGCTATTTAGTGCACAATGTATAGTCTACATTAGAAAATAAATATATACAAGTATTGTATGCACACGTTATAGTTAATCCTAACCAAATGTTGGCAGTAATTGTTAACAGGTTTGACGGCTTAGGTGTTAGCTGTCAATTAGATAATAAATGCATGTTAAAACGGTTGTTTGAGAAAAACCATTGATCATAAATTATAATAAATGAACGATCGCGAGAGGGATAGACAGTTGACTGGTTGAAGCCGCGTGTACGACGGTATTATGGGGAATACTGTTATGCATAATCTAAAACCGTGGCTGACGTATTTGTTCGGAAGCCATGCGATTGGTTAGACGGTAGATCGGCTTGTTCAAGTAATATGTAAATCCGAAATTCTAATACCCCAGCGTAGTGTCCGCGACCGAACGCGACAGGCTGTGAATAATTTAATCGTGCTTTTATACATTATGTCTTGTACTATTATCGTTAATGATCAATCGCTATGCGTATACACATAGTTTCTCGGTACAGACGATTTAAATGCTTCGCTCATTCGTACGGGCACACCCCATATGAGTGTACACACGTGTTCGACGTGATTGTTAGTGACAAAAAAAAAAAAAAATCGCCAGAAACCCCTAAGCCGAAGGTTTTGTATAATATTATATTTGCAAAAGGGAAAATACGGGTATGTTTGCACGTTGAATTCGGTGCACTCGGAAAAATAATTACCGAGTGACCAGAAATCCGGGGTGGAAAAAATCAATAAGAATTGTTTCGAAATCGGGGCACGCTCGTGCAATGCTTAAAATCATAGGATATACTACAGATATAGGAGTAACGCGAGAGATAATAAATGAAATCGTGTCCCTTGAAGCACAATGGATCTCGGAAGAATTATTGGACAGCGGATTTTGAAAAATATAAAGCTGCTTGCAGATACACGCCCGCAGTAGTTGTAAAAATATATATATACCCTGCTCGCCCGGAAGAAAAGAATAATGTGCCGTACATAAATATAAAAGTTGGCGTATTTTAGTAGTTCGAGAATCGTATAATATTCGCTGGAAATGTCGATCGTTCATATTCAGACCATATCGCATAAAATATATTATGGTGCGCGCTATATTTATACGTCCGCAATGCACGTGCGTATACGTATACGTCGCGCACATCGCAGACGTATAGATACAGTGGCGGCTATCTTCAAAATAATATGTGTTGCTGAAAATATTTCTGAGGATCCACCCACCTTCAAATATTTATTAGCAAATACAAATTACCAATATTCAATTAGTGAGTACTGGTTCACATATATTTCCAATCTTGGGTGTTATCATTGTTGTCAACATTATAACTTCGTTATAATTTAAAAATATATGTAACCCTTCATTTCCCTCTATTTTATAAATTAGTTACAAAATTAATTATATTTATAACTTATTACCTTGAATTAAAATAAGAACAACCAAATCAAAAAATATATATTGTCCCAACTGGGTTGTAATTTGTAAACACAAAGACGGACGGGCGATGAAATTTTACGCTACGATCTGATAAATACGTACCTAATCAGGAAATATATTTAATAATACAAGCTATAACAGTCCGATGCAGTTTTATAGCATTTATTATTGTCTGATATATTCCAGAACTTGTATTTAGTATTGTTTTGATTTAATTATAATTTTAATTACAATTACCCAAGTACCCAACATCCATCCAACCACCTACCCAGGAACCCACCCACCCACCAAATGTTATATGTATTGCTCAAGCTATCGAATACCTATTTTCATTTTTAAGGTATCTACCAGCTACGTGTAAGTCAATCGGGTTAGTTTTAATTGTCTAGCACGAGCACGAACCAGCTCTCAGTACCATCCAATCTGACCGGGCAGTATGTTTTTTGATTTCAATACATAATGTTATGTTGGCGAAAGACCAGCTAAGGCTTGGATGTGCGACCGGAACAAATTTTTTCGTATGCCGCGGTTATGTACTTAAAATCGACCACCCCCTGCAGTAGCATGAATACTCAATCATACTCGGTGAAATTAACACCCCTACACGTTTGCTTCTCACGTTCTACACGGAAGGGTTCAACTGAAGACTCTCTAGGCGTTCCCGGCCTCATATTCTCCATTGATTTCCATATTATGTCTCTATCGAGAAACCGTATCCCATTCCGTTTCCTGTATCCTCTCAATTATCATCCATCCGAATTATTCGCAATTCAATCAATGTTATTCGATACCAACTATTAGGTACTAATTCAATTATCGTATTGCGAGTAAATATATCCAATTGCTTTGCTACGATAATTACCAGGGGGTGCGCAGTATTTAAGTGCTATAATATATATTATGATGAATACATACTAGTTTTACATAGTAAACATAGCGGTACATACACAAATTATATTAAAGCAAACGCGAGTACAAGAAAAAATACGAAAGTTAAATGATTCTCGATTGATTTCCCGCAAACGTTATACAGACCTATACAGTTTTCATTGTTATCTTTGGTTTTTTAAATCTAGAGGGTTGAAAACGTATCCCCTTGAACCCTCCCCACGGCACCATGTAAATGTCCATATTTTTCAATATTTTAATCTCATCTCATCTGAGAACTAAATTCAATAAGTAAGAATTAAAATACATGCTGAATATGCGGCCGCAATAGAGTATAAAATGGCAACTATAGATAATAAACGCACGTGCGTATACGTTACACTATACAGCAACTGCAGGCATAACGTCGGCCGCGACCCCGCGTATCATTATAAATCGTTCTCAATTACCATGTTTGAAAACAATGCCCAAAACTGATTTATTGTGTTTTCAAAACGTTTGTCAAGTGAACGCGGGGTATATTTGCTTAAATACTATTTCGATTCACCCTCTTCCTTCGATCCCTGTACCGCGCGCGCGTGACCCATTTCGCGCGACATTGTTCGCGAAATATACGCACTTCTCGTTCACGGTTTACCTACTCCCCGAGTACAATAAGCTCGACGTGCCTACTAATGTATATATATACGATATTACATTTGTATTATATATGTACATACTATTATTCGAATGTGTATTATAGTGGCGACCAGGGGGCGACGACGAAGCGGAGTGTTTCAATTGCATATACGTAGGTACAAATAATGATCCTTTTAATGCATTGTTTACCGCGGTGACATCGTAGTCGGACTGCTGGGCGCAACGAGCTCATTATCGATTACGTGCTGCACGTAATAATGTACGTAATAGTGGGGCTGAATGCCGCGAGTGTTTTCGAGTGCAAAATACTACGTAATAAACATTATAGACGCTTATAAAATATATCCTTTATATATATATATATATATTGTGTCGACCACATGCATTGAATACGAGCACGGACCCGACACGCCGACGTCATGACATAAAATTTTTTTTTCAATAATTTACTAAACATTTTTTTACAATTCATACTGATGTGTACGATAACATATTATCTATTAGTATGAACCGAATCTAGGCCTCGGGAATGGAGTATATATTTTATAAAAGACAAAATAAAATACTACATCGAGGGCAAAAGAGAACGATATAAATCTATAAATATTCAAAATACGATAATCTAGAACAAAAAAATTGTATTATATAATAAAAATAATATTAAATATAATCGAATAATATAATTCTGAAGTTCTCACCTCAGGAGTTATATATATAAGTTTGGTCTGCTATATGCCTATACTGCTCTAAAGCAGAAGTCTCCCACTTTCTTTTAAGAAGGGCCAAATCGTCCAAATCCGCGATAGACTTCGGCGTCACGGGCCAAAATCGCTTTAGGAGGGACAGAGAGATAATAATTTGATTGAAGATGGCTAAGAATAATTATTTTCTCATAATTTTTCTTATTTTATACTGTACTTTATTATTACTTATTGAAAACCAAATCTAAGGAAACATATTTAATTCTATCATTCCCCCTTTGAAGCATGGTGGTATTAAAAATGTACCACTTCTTAAAAAATATCTCCTCTTAATCTTTTATACTTAAATTGGAGATTAATACATTTAAAACTGATATATTTTCAAAACATCAGCTTGCTCGGCGGGCCGGTTCGAAAAGCTTCACGAGCCGCAGGTGCGAGACACCAGCTCCAGAGTATTATCAACCTCGAGGAGTCAGTATTTGCTCGTCGCGTTCCCGGTATAAACTCGTCGTATACCGTGTATGCGGTATATAATAGTACTTTGGATACGTACACGCGTGTAAAACCCTGCGCATTGCATGGCCTACTTATGTACAAAATAATTCTGCGTGCGATGGGATGCCCGGTGCAGCACAATTTTATGTCACCGGTCTGTTGTCATTATTGCTGTTATTATCATTATTATTATTATGTCGACGTTCCTTTTCCGGCGAGCGACGCCGCTACCGTAGTCGCGTACAAAGTTAGGAGGGTGGCGAAGTCAAACCGCACGCGTTACAAGCAATAACTAATAATAACGTCGGATAGGTAATCATTTTAGCCGTTCGAAACAATTATTCCGAAAATCTTTCTCGACATGGATTATCCATGAACAATTTCGTGTACATTTATAAAATATATAATTATACGCATATATTTGTACAGTATGTCCCAGTGACACCAGATTTACACGCAGGGCGATATCTTCGGGGTTAATGAAGATAATCGAATTCGGTTTGTTCATGAATTTTAATCATTTTCTTAGTTTACAAAGAAATAATGTAAATCATTATATTACCTAGTAATTGTTCTGATTGGGTTAGGTTAGTTAGGTTTTCCAATAAGGTTTGCTGATAATGTTATTATTATTCAAAATGTTGTAAATAGTACACTTGAAGACTAGAAAAAATATTAAAATCAAGAAGTTTATGAAAATGTATATCTGAACCGACAAAATGTTCAGAAAAAGAAGCCCTATAGGCTAGGTTAGGTCATCTTCAACATTTTGTAAAAGTTATAAAATAAAAAGTTAATTTTTTCTACTTCTTCAATAATAAACTATATTTACCGTTGTATTGTCAAAAAAGTTTGCCTTGCTCACCTCGGATGCTCATAAGAAATAACAGAATTTAATTATCTCTGTTCACGCGGGAGGCATAGCTCCGTGTAAATCCCGGTGGGACACCCTGTATATACATATGCATACATGAATATTTATTAAGTTGTATTCCATTAAACTCGGCATGTGCTAAAATCTCCTTACCGTCAACACAAAACATTTACAAACGATACGAACGCGCCACGGCCCACGGTCGGGGAGAATATGCTGTACGTTTCTTATAGTCGCGATGCATATTATTATATTAGGTTATATCTCAGACACGCCTACGATAATATATACTCTAGCAATTAATTATTATGCCCACTATTTGCGCGGCGGTACAGGGTTTACACAAATAATTACTGTCGGCGCGTGCATAACATTTTATGCCAAGGCCGGGATGAAAAAATGTATAAGTTTTTTTTTTCAAGTCGATCTAAACACAGCAGCCGAGCGCGATAAAATTATACGTACACTTGTTTTTTTCACTAGCTATCTATTACATTTCAGTAAGTTAATTTTACCGTATTTTTTGTTGAGGCCAAACGTTTTTATTCCTACGACGCGCGACTGACCTGCACATGCTCCGCGGACAGCTAAAGAGATTCATTGCCGGTCGACGGATTATTTACCGTGCTTATAAGTTCGTGTGTTCATTGATTCCGTACGTTAGCTATTGTATGTATGTGTTATAGGGTTTATTGTTCCCGATCGTTTTGAGAGTACATTTTTTTTTTGTTCCACAACACCAACTACATGGTGTAAACAATCCCATTCACCGCACGCATGCGTATCGGTAACGAGCACGTGAGTTTCTGTTAAACGATTATTTATAATATTACGACAATCTGTTTTATTACCACCGTCTGTGCGTGTTGCTGATACATAATATTTTTATTCGTTTTATGGTAATGATCACGTTGATATTAAGTTCTTATAATTGTATCACCTAAAATTATTGAAATCGTTTTGTTCTTTTGAGCACCTAGCCCGCTGATTCATTAAATTATAAACAAATAAATACAATTCAGTAAAAATGACCGAGTGGAGTGAAAAACCCATCGAGACCTAAGAATATTTGAAATAAAAAATGAGTTACTGACAGAATAAATGCACTAGATGTTTGGTAACGCTTCCAATACTTCACAGCCCGCGTTCAATTTCCACAACCTATTAATTATTCACACGCATAACCTATATATTTTGTTTCGCATTAAAATTTTGAAACGTTTTTCCGGACATTATTATTATTATTATTATTTTTTTAATCAACAAAACATCTTTATTGAAATACCTCTCTTGCTCCACTTTAAAAATGTACGAGTACGATATCGAAGTGCTCCGATAAGCTACGCCTGAATTCCACGTAGGTCGTTTAGAATTTTAAATTGTTGTTTTTGAACTTTGAGTATAATACATTTTTTTTGATAACAATATTTCGTGCACCCGTGACGATCAGCGGTTGTTTTGTATTATTATTGTGCAGTTCTCCCATTGCAAACGGCTGCGAGCAAACAATGCTGTTACGGGAGTGTATAGCGTTTGAATAAAATACGATTTTGCACTACCGCGTTCTCGCAAATTACCTATACGTTCACGTTACGGTGATCATAATGTCGCACACTCAGAGGGCGCTCGAAAACTTTCAAAAACTAACGTTTGCCGTGAAATACAATTTTAAGCGTTTATACGCACGCGTGAGTACGCTATAAACGAAAATTATATAAATATTATTTTATTATATTGATAAAAAAACACGTTCGCAATCACAGCTAGTGTGCACATAAACACGATACACGTCGAATAACATTTTAACTCTTGCAAATGACGGAAAAAATAACCTATACAAACAGTCGATAAATCTTTATCCGTATTTGTTTATGCGCGTGCCGTTTTTTTTTTTTTTTTTGATTTAAAAGAAATGCTTCACAATCTATTTGTATGTGTTTACGTTAGGTAAATTTACGTGAAAACTGTATGCATAAACATTTTACAGTCCTATTCGAGGTTGGTCGGATAAATATTGTGGCGCGTCGGTACATCGTGTTGAGAAATGTAAATTATTATTATCATTATAACTGCGTCATAACATTGTAGTATAATATATTCGGTCGTGCTTGCCTATAATATTGCAATACGCGTTCGCGTCGGGCACACGTGCGTATGACTGACAATAAGTCAAATAATTGTGCTTCCGGGACGCGACCGTACGTAATATTTTAAACTGATAACGTACCTCGACGACGGTGCGCGGAGGGGGTGGTACGAGGGGTGATATTGCGATGGGGCGCGGCGCGCGGGCGGTACGGTCGAAAGTCAATATTTGGCGCAATAACCGAAATGTTAGCATATTATCATCTACACGCGTGACGCGACATATACGTATAACGTGATATACAATATTATATATCACGTAGATCTGTGTAGGACTGTACGGGTTAAGCGGCGTGCGTACGTGTCGGCACGGCGAACGGGTGGGCTCGCGAAGAATGTCGCACGATATTAATTCCATCGCGCCGGCGGGTTCGGGCGCGCGTGCGGTTCGGGACTTAACGATCGGATTTAATTCTTTTATTGTTGTTGTTTATTAACGCCCCCTTTCGGGCAAAATAGTGTACATAATTGATAATTAACATGTAACAGTAGACATAAAATAAAAAAAGTAGTTATAAAGTGTATAGAACAGTTAAAAAGAAAAAATATGAACATATTACATTAACACAACAATTTAATATACATCAACCGTTTATCCAAAACCTAGACTTAAACGGCGAAGATCAGTTTCCTTATCAAAATGAAAATCGAATAATGCAACACTGTTGCATTCTCTTAGCATACAACTTAGGGGTTCATTAAAACTGTATGATTGTGAGTGGAACGGTATTAAATATGGGAACATGCCAGCTTATTTTTCCGAGTATTTCAGGACAACGTATCTTATTATTTAATAATTTATAAATGAATGATATATCATTGAATTTACGTCTAGACATAAGAGAATGCAAATGTAGTTCACATTCTATGCTATCAACCGAAAGGTTTAATTCAAATGTATGTGACAAGTGTTTTAAGAAATTATATTGGACATTATTCAAACGTTGAATCTGGCCGGTTTGTTAGGGGCTCCAAATTATAGATCCGTATTCAATACCTGAACGAACAAGTGCACAATACAGTGCTTTCAGACAAATAATGTTATTAAAATCACAGCACTGTCGTCTGACAAATCCTAACATACGCATAGCTTTTGAATATATATATAGGATATATGTTCATTGAATGAGAGATCATCAGAAAGTATTATACCAAGATCTTTAATAGAAGAAACTAATTTAATTGTATGTCCTTCTAAGGTATAGTTATAAATTAGAGGGTTTTTACGTCTGTAAAACGATATTACAGCACATTTATCGATATTTATTTTTAATTTGTTCATGGTACACCAATTTGAAAATTTTACAAGATCAGACTGTAGTTTTTCTTGGTCATTAACAGAATCCACCTTGATATACATTTTCAAATCATCGGCAAACAACGAAAATGTACAAAAGTTAAAAATGTGTTTAACATCGTTTATAAATAATAAGAATAGCAATGGTGAAGTAATAGTAATCGCTGTAACAATCGTCGCAGAGCAATAATTATTGCCGACCGGCGCCGCCCGCCGTAAACACTGTTAAACGGTATTTTTCCCAACCCGTCCCTCGCGCGCCGTCCGATTCCACCCGCTTCGTTCGGCGACGACCGCTGCGCGACCTAACTTCGGGGGCCGAAGGATCCAGGCGACCGCGACGGTGGCGATCGTTTGTCAACCGACGACCGTTGTATTTCCTCCGCGTCTCGTCGCGAACGACAATGAAGCCACCGCCGCGAGTTTGTCAGCGGAATCCGCGGGGAGGGTCTGCCGAAAATTATTTTCCGAATACCAAATCTCGATTGCTCGCCGCGAACACCCCCATACCCGTCCTTCTCCTCCCCTCGACGGATCGGATCCATTTCGACGTCGCGCTATTCCTCGCGTCTCCCCGCGCCGGGAATCATAAATCATTCCGGACGTGTGACTGCGTCATACATAAATACAACCACAACATTCACCGGAGCTACCTCCGCGATCGCTGATGCCTGCATATCGGTACCCATCAGACATAGCGCGAGTTACAGTACTATACAGCAGGGGCGGCCAAACGGACGGTCGCGGACGATTTCAAAGTCGACCGTGTTAGAATTTATTATCCAGCTCTTCCGACTTTCCGCGCTCGCGACATTTTTTTCTCAAACCAGAATTGTGGAATTTTATTGCTACGAGGTAAAAAATGTACTACGAATTTGAGAGACGACTTATGGATATTCAAAAATTACAACCGATCTTCACATTGATGTATTTTCCTTTCTCCGAAGCCCACAATGTTGAAAATTATTCTGCACGAATGAACAGTTGGTTTGACATGGATTCAATAAGAATCGAACACGAGATTATACAATATAAATCATTTATATTCCTTCAAGCTTGAGGTTCTGAAAACAGTTTTTGGAATCTACTGAGTGCAGAAATCTATCAGACTTTTAGGGAAGTAGCTTTGTAGTTGCATACATATTTCGGGTCTACATATTTAAGCGATATTATGGCAGTTTCTCACATGAAAATTATAATAACTGAATACCGAGCTACACTTTTTGATGGCCATTCGGAGCGGCGATTCTTCGATTAGCAGTCAGAAACTACTCACTAGATTACGACTGATTAGCCAACGAAATGCAATGTCACACTGCTTGTCGTCAATGCCCAGATCAACGAAATAGTATGCTACTCATTTAATTTTAATTTTGAATTAAGTAATTAATTTTATAATACTCATTATTATTTATTCATTATTCTATTTTAATTTTATTATTTATACAAGTATGTTTGTCAATAATTTATGATTGTAGATAAATATGTACTCAATAATAAAAAAAAACTTATTTATGGAAGTCGATTCACAAAGATGAATTATATTTTTAGTAGATCTTTGCCAAACAAAATTTAGCCGCTTTCGCCATACAGGGAGCTCCCTGCGAGTATTATAACTAGTTGTAACGTATTTCACACAATTTTCTCACCGTTTCATCGGTTTGGTTTAATTTTTATAGTTTTTAATTGGTAAGATTTTTATTACTATTTACATAAAATAACATTGATTATCAGATGTGCGCATCGTCTAATAATAATTTCTACTTAAATTTACACCGGATAGAAATATTTCCTCAGAAGTTTAAACCAAACAACTCCAACCATCAAGTTTTTACGAGATTAAAAAGTTGAACAGCTAAACGTTTCAGAATAATTAAGTCTGTAAAACAACTATCAACAATCTTGCAAAAACAACTAACTGAACACTTTTTTTTACACTTATTTAAAACATTTAATGAATATAGTCATAAGTTATTTACGGTATACCAAAATGCACAACACTTGATTACTATCATCAACAATATTTATTAGTTGTAGTAGAACTTCATTAGACGACACTTTTAATATTAATATATTTTTGCATTGAATTGAGGCCCGAGGGTAATCATTTTTGTAAATAAATCAGACTGTATTCGGGAAGTTGCTGTTTCGACAATAGGCATGCATGTATAACTATTTCATATGGTTATTTTAGAAATCCGAAATTTAAATTATCCTCCATCATGATAATGTAAGCCTTTGGTTTACAAACAGTGGGCTAGAATTCTCATGGGGAAATATAATATACATATAAATTGGATAATATAAAATCATAAGAATTTATAATTACGAATTGTTTAAAAAATGTAATACTCTTATAATAGAAGATAAAAAAATCAATTCTATATTGAAAAATATAAATGCAATTTATACCGAGAGTATTAAAAGTGTTATGCACGTTTATCGATATAATTTTTTTTTTTATTCTATTACATATAATAAATTATATTTATAAAAATCGTCGCGGTCGTTGGGACTTTAGTGTATACCTATTTTTGAAAGTCATAAGTAATTTAAAGTTTAGTTGTCGGAGAAGTCAACTATATGCAAAATTGACAGAATTTGTGTATCGCTTTGTGCTATCGGCGCACGCTTAAAATCATTATAATTAAATAGTCATTAGTCCGAAGGTGAATGTTGTTAGTTGTGGTTGAAAAAAAAATAACATAGTAAATGAATAGTGGCTGCCACGTCAACCCGCGGTTTACTCGCCATTTTCAAAACGATTACATTGTATAACACGGCGGACATGCTTTAACCGCTCAACCGTGTACAATAAATAAATATATTTTGTTCAAAAAATGCGTAAATGCGTTAGATTACAGTCTCCATCATGTATTGCTACAATAGTTTTTATCTATATCGTATATATATATAAATATATATATATATATCGTGCATAGATATCAGAAAAATGTAGGTTCTTAATTTGGCACCAAAAATAAGTAATACCATCTTAATCGAAAAAGTTGAGTAAAGCCGAAAACCAGAGACGGTTCAGCGGATAAATTATGTGATTAACAGAGCGTGACAAAGGAAGAATTTTTCAGTGAATGGTTTTTGCCATGAGCTGTAAAACGGTGGCATCCGATTCTTTGAAAGAACTTCCTGGGATGTTAAAAGAAAAAGAAAAAGAAAGGCGACATCGAAAGTAGAGCCAAATATCATATATGTGCGCGCTATACGGGATAACCTGGTAGTCTTTGAGTTTCCTCCAGTCTATCAACATCAACATATCTTGAATCTAATACGGGTTCTATTATCTTCCGAATATTTATTGAAAAAGGAGAATATTTTTCTTTATGAACTGATATTAAATTGGGCCGAGAAAAATATGATTCCACAGTTACTTCGATCGCCGCCAAGCGAAATGCATTGAGATCACAATATATAGACATAATATATTTGTTCACTGAGCATTTGTTATTGAAAACGACTGCGCGATACGTATATATATATATATATATATATATATATATATATATATATATATATATATATATATATGATGTTTTATTATTATAAAGATACATCATGTAAATGTATATTATACGCGTCTTTATTTCATGTCGTGCCGTGGTGTATACACGACAAAAAGCAAAATAACGATCCGAACAACGCAATATCGGAAGAATATTATTGTTATATCGTAGGGAAGACGGTTTCCCGGATGCGACACGACGGCGCCAGAAATTCGGTTTTCGTCTGCGATGGGGGAAAAAAGTTTCTCGGGGTAAGCTTGATATTGGCACAAAGTTCGTCTGTAAACAAAGCGAACACAAATGGACGAAACGAACAAATCCGCCCGTCCACCAGCGTTTTTATAGAAGTTAAAACAATAATAAAAGTGGTCATTTCGATCTGTTAAATCTCAGCACAAAAGTCTAAGATAAAATCCGAAACATCTGAATCATAAATCGTCTTTGATTCGCCCATTCCGACCGAAACGGTAGTTAATAATATGAACTCGACGCTTTCAACTATTAGCGTACGTGAAAAACAAAAAACTTCTTTGAAATTTATCAAAAAAATATTTGATTTATCACACGGGTGAATTTTTTACTGTTTCCGAGTTGTTTTCCTTTAACCTCGCGATACGTTATAATATATTATACCAATGTACATCCAACAATTTACTATGATAATATAAATTAATAACAATAAGTATGAGAAATCGTGTAAGACAAAAATTTAGCCGCTTCCGCCATACAGGGAGCTCCCTGCGAGGATTAACTAGTTGCAACGTATTTCACACAATTTTCTCACCGTTTCATCGGTTTGGTTTAATTTTTATAGTTTTTAATTGGTCAGATTTTTACTATCACGCGTTTTAACCCGTGTACCAGTGTAAGTGTCGCTGCGGATACATCCTTCACACGATATGTTATCGTACATAGTTTACCGAATTTATGCCGTTTCGTTTGTTTATTGTACCGCGATGTATACACATTGTAAACCGATATTTAAGACGAAGAATGAAATAAATTATTGAACTTCCAAAAAAAAAAAAAAGAAAAAGAATCGGCACATCAAGTTAATTTAGTAATGATTGAATCAGAATCAAGTGTTGTACACATCGACAAACAATGTGTCGGTGAGTACATATTAAGTGAAACCAAAGAATAGTCATTAATGATAGTTATTAATGATGTTAAAATTAGAATATTAAAGAGGAAAAAGTTGAACTCAAACAGTAAAATTGGTCATATCATAGCGTAATACCACGTAGGAAACGTTTTGATTTAATTTAAAAAATGTACGGAGTAATTCAATTACAAAGTCAGCACTGCATAATATTACACAACTATTTGATTTGTAGTATTGAGTGTGGGAAATATTAAATATTTTCAAACATTTTATAATTTATGTTTGTAGTACACACATAGCAATCAACTTTTTAGACAGGACCAAAAAAATTGATTAAAAACAATGACATTTAAAGAATTACATTTTAGTAATCCTTATTATATTTTTAATTGCTTTACGTATTGATCATCATAATTCGAAATAATATGTAACAACCGTTTGCTCTGATTTAAAACGCAACATATTTACTGTGGCAATATACGTAAGTTAATAAAATATCTATTTAAAGCACGTTGACGCGTTACTTGCAATAATAACATTTATTACGAAAAAAAGACGATAACAATGTTTCAGGTTTCTTATGAAATACTTAAATATTTATGAATATAGGTTATACGAAATTCGTGTTCAACACAGTATTTATTAACAATATTGTCGGTCGGGAAACGTTTTGAAGAACAACGACATCGACCGTTTTCCAGATTTAGATGTCCCATTGACAGCAGTACAAAACCAGTGTTTCGGAAAACTGACTACAGTTTTCTTCGTTCCTATCCCGTTGGCTATTATCATTTGGTAACTGGTGTTAAAAATAAGCAAACCCGTTTTTCGTTTTCTTTTTTTTTTGTTCGTTTCAAATTGAAAAGTATGATTTCCGACAGCACTCACGCGCGGGCATTGCCCATTGTCCGTCTGTCGATCAATTATTACAGATAGGGAAAAAAGCTTAACCGACCCGTCATTTTTATCGACACGAGACATGACCAGAATACTCCCCTGCAGCCCGCGCACAAACAATAAGCACTTCAATGCGACTTGATCGTAATCCCCCGGAACGGTCGGTCTTTGACAATACTTATATTGTTGTCATCGTCGATGTTTTTTTTTCGTCATGTTTCTACTGAAAATAAAAATCGGTGACAACATTTTTTTTTTTTTCATATTCTATAAATATTTTATTTGGACGCATATGATGTGTAAACACGCTTGACTGAAAAATCCGAACAAACGTTTAGGTACCAATATTATTACGTTGGACACGGCTATGAAATAAATAAATCGATTAACTTTATAAACATGAAAATGGACGCAGTACTTGAGAAGTTTTCTTTACGTTTGAAAGACCATAATGGCATTATTACATTTGAAAAGACAAAAACGGTATTATAAGCAACATTGGTGGTTCTTGAAAAGTTCCAAGGTAGTAGGAGGACTATACATTTTTTCGCTATTAACCCCGTACTAGTTTTTAGCTTCCAAAGTTGCTCAATATTTGCTCTATTAAAACAAATGTTATTTAACCCTAAAAGCGCAATATACAATCCAAATGTCGAGATTTGCTTAACCATCTCAAACACGACTTTACAAGCCTACCAGTTAATCATATTTTTCTGCGTCTAGTTCAACGTATTAACTGTTGTATGCTTCGGAACGATTCAAACACAATATTATCGACACGATAAAAAGTTGAATTAAAAACTGCAGACTCGGAAAACTTGTCTATTAATATCACTTCTATTTTTCAGCATATAATTGGAATTTCCCTGGTACACTTATCTGTGGCGCTTATGGGAACAGGCTACAATCAAACTACCATTATTAAAAAAAAAGTGACATCAAGAAGTACAAGGAAATTGAAAAGGAACGTCCACGGAAAATAGTATTTAGTGTCGAATACATTTTGAGGGGGGTTTATTTGCGTGTTTGTTCTGGTTACACGTTTCCACACAACCATACTCACCGAGGATATTATTTTGTACTATACAAATTGTTGATTTTCTTTCGGGATATATTAAGCCCAGAGGGGTGGAAATTACTCGCCAGTGAAATAATACTCTAAAACAGTCTAAAAACGGCTGTGAATGTAGCCTAGCAATTTAAACGCACTCGGGCGCTTTTATAATAGCGGTGTTACAAGGCGAATTCTATTAAAATTAATCACATGGGATACTATTAGTGATTGCAGTTCAGTTAACCGATAATGAACAATGACTGGAATTCCTATTATTTCACCCACGAACAGTTCACCTAATATATTGTAATACAATCCATTGATTGACCATATTGTCGGTTAATTTAGCTATTCATACAATATAGTGGCGCGATTTGAGAAGAATTTTTAGAAAGTCTACAATCAGGCTAGCTGAAAGCCAGCGAGTAAATGTTTAAAAGCTTTTGACCGGCGTAGTTTACAAAGCTTACAATTTATTTTTACCGTAAAAAAACCCCCCGTTTTCTCATATTAATGCACTCGCTGCGACTATGCTGCCTAGAACCCGACCGTCCGTCCGTTCAAACTTACAGTTCCAATACATTCACGTATTATACAGATAACTTTTTAAGAGATCTTGCGAGTGGACGTATTTAAGTAAAAAAAAACGTCTTGCGTTGATATCTATTTCATTCCACTCGAGCACAACAAATACCGTATACCCAGACGTCATGAAATTTTCTTTCGGTGACACTGCAATACTGTTACTGTTATTGTTTTTGTTCTGCTAGACATTATCTTCTTTCGATTGTTGGCCAAGTGCCCTTTTTCGACTGATTCTACTATTTATCCATCCGCCGAAGTCTTAAACACAACCAGAACGCCATTATACATGCCCCTACTGTTGTGTAATTTCATGTCATTATGCAATAACCAAAGAAGAGTCCCGCGCTAAGTGTACGAAAGCCAAACGCGAACGTTAAGTGTTTTTAATATGACTCGGCCCCGTTTGTTTGTAACGCGAAACGCGCACACTAATTATTATTACAATAAACAAAATGATTCACATAAGAAACTATAACTCGTGGAAATCCCTCACGCAGGAGCGTGGTGGCATACGTCCTGAAGGAGCCATAAATAAAACAACATATGTATATATATATATTATGTAAGGGTGGTCCTTAGTTACGGATCTAAAATGGTTACCAGGAATAGTTTACGTGGGTTGAAGTATACATTTTTAATTGGATATAGTTCAAATCAAATAGTTGACAGTAAATTGCCGTCAAATAAACAAATTTTGTCGGTGTTTTTTTTTAATATACGCGAAGTGGACCTAAATTTGTAACAGAATGCTACATTAGTAATACAATAAGCGATCATTTTTTGGCGAAAGGTACGTATAAACCACCGAGAACGGAACAAAAGTGTGTAAATAAGTTGGAAGATTTATACAAAAAGTGGAGAGGGTTGAAATTAATGAATTTGCCAGAAACTTTTTTCGTATGCATTTTTTTTTAAGTAATCGAACCTATTTGGGGTTGGGGAGGTGGTGAACTGAAAAAATCATGAACGGAAATTAAGGACTACCATAATTTATTATATATGTAGTTCTCACGTATAGGTACGTATTCGAAATTTGAACACTAAAATCTAAACAAGCCGAAATGAGTTTTCTATTTGTAATAGTTTAGAACATAGATTTACTGTTGGCTTCAGTGAGCACTATTAAAACTGAACATAAACAAAAAAAATCACAATTATATGTCACTATGTCGCGCGTACAATGCGCTCGTAAGATTAAAGGAATTAATCGTTCGCGTCGAATGAGACTGTTTAAAAGTTAATATTACTGTCACCGCTCCTTCGGAACCGAATCTAAGATCAACCATATCAATCTGCTTTGATCAAGTCACATAATCTTTAATCGTTTTCGGCCGGAAGATGCTTGAGGTGGTACGTGAGCGGTGTTTTTTTTTTTTATTCTTCCCCTATACCGCCGCGACGTCCAAGTCTAACAAACCAGCGACCGCGCCCACCCGCCGCGACTCCGCGTCCGGTGCAATTAACAACTCCGCGGTGTGAAGCGAACGCCGCACAAAATGTACCGTCCGTCGCGAAAACAGTTTTCCCCGACAGTTGAAAAGTACTCTTCCGCGAGGTTCCCCACGTGAGTATATAACGTGTTGTGCCTGTACGCGCGTGAAGTCGACCGATCCTTAGATCCTTACGTGTTCGATCTCTTTTCCGTCCGCCGTCGCGTCACTAGCGTAACAAAACGGCGAACTTGTATCATACTTCTGTAACAAACCGGCGATGTCGGTGTTTTGGCGAAACATCAAAGGCCGTTACGCGATCACGTTACAATATGTTTGGACGCTCTGACGAACATGGCCGTGTAACACTATGCATTTATCAAATTCATCAATCTCCAGAGAGGATCTACGTATTCACTTTAATAATTCATTATTAAGAAGATGCCGCACATAGGCCCTGCAAGGGCGGCTCCAAGAAGGTGCAGGGGTTCTTGAAAAATATTTATTTAACAATCAAGGGGATGACAGTTTTTAATTTGAAATATTACTGTTGTTGTTTAATGATGTGGCACACTACTGAGTATGAGTAGTTGAAAATCAAATAGATATAAATCGGTGATATTTATCGCACGGCCATAAATATATATATATGAGTAGTCGTTATAATTTATAACCGCTTTCGAATTTTCTATATCGTCAATTATCGAAACAACTCCCTATAACCTATTAGCAGCAGCTAATTGAAGAGACATTATTCGACACTGAAGTTTATTTCAATAATAAATGGAAAAATGTAAATGTTACATGTTACAGGCTTTAATTTCTAACAACACTCGTTTCGAACTTCGGACGGCCCGCGATCCCGCACTATTGTTGCATAACCGTACGCCGTGTTTTCCAACGGTTGACGGGCACGGTTCTCCCTCGACAGCGCCTCGGATCGTTAGTCATGACGATACCGCGTTAGAGGTTCGGTATACTGTTTAGGTGGACGTGCGCTAGGGACACCGTACGGTCACAGACATTTCAGATAACTGGAAATGATCAGCTGAAGAGTGGCAATGATCGCGTGACATTATTATTGTGTCCGGTTTCGTTGTCCGTCGACTGCGATCTGAACATTGATCACCTATAGCAATAAGTTCATCGAAAGTCTATTGGTCGTCAAGGAACCCGAGGCGTGGTTCACATATTGATTTGTGATAGCCGATTGGTACAGTGTTATATAATACGCACCTGGTAGGTACCTACACGTTAACTTTTACGCGGAAAATTTGTATTATCATCGCGATACGATACTATAAACGATGTTGTTATACAATATTATACGCATGATACAGTAATTGACTGAAGTGGCACTAAAATAACATTGCATTACTCAAACGCCATGCATTCCGACGATTCTAAACATTTAATTCCCCGAAACGCCAGCGGTAGTCATTCGTGCGGACCGTAATGAAACGAACCCGACGGGGTCGGCTACTGTTAACGATTTGTTTTAAACTATTATTGTAATCGTACCGGTCGTACGCAGATGCGATAACTGTTATAGTTCACGTTATTATTATTATTTTTTTAAATCATTCGGGAGGAGGAGGAAGAGTCCTGAACATTCTGAAAAAGTAAGCTGATGAATCCAAAGAGTAAACTTTTTGACGAACGAGAATGTTTTCTAAGGTTTTAACCGCATTGCGCAATCAACGGCATCAAAGGACAAAAAAAAAAAATGTCATTATGTAAAATCATCACGTAGAGCTGTACGTCGAGAGGAATCTAATACGAATTTCAGCGGAAATAATATACTCGATTCCACACCGTTCGAACATTCTTTGATTTTCCGTGAATTACAAATCGGAATAAATCTTTTATCTAATAATTTCTAGATTATGACTGGAAATAGTAATGAAAAACAATATAATATATCACTCGTTCAATGAATATTTCCGTCTCGGTGGCCTACATTGATGTCGACGTGGCTCAAACAACTCGTCGTACAAACGTAAAATAAAAAAATCGTATAAACGTAATGAAATAAAAATGAACCGTACTTGTATTGAAAATACAGATAAACATACGCATTATGGTCTTGCGCGTTTATATTTATTGTACTTCACTCTGCCAATGCGAGAAACGCCGAGATGCACGACCGTATATTTTTACGCGCATTATATCGTTAAACATGAAAGTGTTTTAATTCCCCCCCCCCCCCGTTGTTTCGCTTCGCAACTCTACGCCGTAAAATAATATCTAACTAATGGTCATTTAAATCATTTTTGTGTGTACAACACAATAGGGTTGGCTTTTTTTTCCCCGGCGCAATTTTTTTTTTCATACCTAATTCACAAACAGACCTCCCTCTGGACCGGACAATAAGCGGTTTTTATACGTGTCACTACTGTTTACACAATACTCAATACAAATGTAATGACGCGCAGTGCTCGCACGAACTGCATCGTCGTAATAATATAACGAACACGGTATAATAATAATGTATTGTATACACTTTGCGTGCACATATATATACGATTATAACCCTTTAATACATATCTCGGTGTTTTTTCATCGCTGCATCATTTCAGTACGAACATTAGACTTCCCGGCACCTGGTACATTGCTACGAAACAGTACTGTCTGTAGATTATAAGTGAAACGAGGAATGTATTGGTTTAATAACGATGTGTGCTCGTAGTTTTTATTTTCCGTGTACACGATTTCGAAGATTCGAGGATTCAAGGATCGGTTCGAAGTAGTATTTTTCTGAAAGGAAATGTTGTCAAGTTCACACTTTGTGGAAGTCATGTTTTGAATTTCTCAACAGTTTTTCAAATGAACAGGAAGATCAGAGAAAAAATTGTAAAAAAAACTCCGACCGTAGTTGAGATTTTTTCATGTATTTCTAATAATTGTAGTATTTTATCATTTTAACTATTGTACCGTTAATACAAACACACGGAAAAAAATAGAAAAAACAAAATAATTACCTCATTAAGTAATGATTCATAAGAAAAAATTATAATAGAAAATAACTTTTAAAGCTTTATGAGTTTCCCATCATATTAACCACAGTGCACATAACATATCAGGATTAGAGTATATCTAATAATGAAAGTATTTTGTATACATACATATTATACAATCGAATAATACGAAGAGAATCATTTATATTTGGAGTGTAAGTTTAATGCAGTGTATATGAATGCAATAGGGTTCCAGTATTCCTTAATACCGCCCACGTAACAACTCGTTGCACTCGAGATAAGTGGTGACATACCCACTTGATGTGAATAATGTATACAATATACATGACAAGAAAAAACTCTAAGAAATCATTTTTTTTTTTTTTAAGTGGTTCGAGGAACAACTTTATCCTCCAATGTTTACATTCATAGAAGTGTCTACGGTCCTGGAAGTACAATTTTGAAATGAATATTATTTGGCTTAAAAAAAATAACCTTATGTCCATCAACCTCACCAAACGTAAGTTAGTAGTGTAGGTGCCAATATATCAATTCACATTACATAATATAGATATCATGGTTCATACCACGCAGAAATAATGAAAATATTTATGACACAATTAAAGATTCGTTATTTCTCATATCACGAAGATTATTAACGTTAAGTAATTCATTGAGGAAAAAGTATTTACTTAATTAATTTGAAGACGAAGGTTTCTTTGAAATTACTTTACGTAGAAAGTAATTCCACTTAAACAAAGAAATGGGACATTATATAAAAAAATAATGTCAGCTCGTAATCGTCAAAAAGAAAAGTGTAGTTTAGTGTTTGAATAAAAATGTTAACCACTAAACGTTGTTGTCGAACCAGACGCGGTGAAATGAATTATTTTAACGTCTTTCGTACAAAGCGTCACTTCGCGGCGGAAAATAGAATATACGTATTGGAATTGTTCGGTGTGTGTTCGGCGATTACATCCGCGGTGTATGGTGTTCTTTTTAAATTTAATTCCGGAAAATAATAGTAATTAACGAGCAAACTCGAAACCGGAAACGCTTTGGCTCTTCATCTCCTCAAATATCTGGGGCGCTTGCATTATTGTTCTTCCGGGAGAAAAACGCACGATATTGCCGTAGCCCGCCCCTCCATTGGACGTTGGTGTTTCCTCCTACGTCGCGCCATCGTAACCGTTCGAACGCAGTCGCGCGAGTATGAACATACATTTACATAACTATGTTATTATATTATTACTAGTCAATGGTCGCGCTTATGCGTACGGGCAAAATGTAGTGTCTGATCCGGTTCTCGTGTACCACGGTGGCGGTTGAAAATGCGTTAGCCGCCACCGATCGACTACCCGTGGATATTGAAAAATAACGCGTAAAAATCTTATAAATCTTAAACCTCCCCAAAGCTGCTTCTCCGTTTCATCCCTCTCGTTCTCTGTCTGTTTTTCCTATCCTTGGACCACCGCAGGAGCAGCAGTAGCATCTCCGAATACCACCTCGACGGTTCCTCACGCAAGAGACATCCGTCACGTGCCCCTCGTTCTACCCAGACACACACACACACACACACACACACACACACAAACACAAACACAGACACGCTCACGTACACGCGCATACCACCGTTAACCGTCACCGCTGTGGTAGACCGATTGACACGTACCTGCACCCCCCAGTCGAGTCCTCTGAAGCCTCCAGTCATACGGTGGCATACTAATGTACGGGTATGTATACACACACACACACACACACACACATTCATTATAGGGGTAAAAGCTGTATATATAGCATACGCGTGCCATTGTTTGAGTTTCGTAGTGAAAAAAAAATAATGTGCGTACCTATATAGAGCACAGGAGAAAGAGAGAGAGAGTGTGAGAGAGATGGAAAGACGGAGAGGAAATCGATAACATCAGACCACAGCGGCACAGCAGGTATAACGTGCACGTCATGTGATTTTGAAAAAAAATAAAAATATAAATCCGTCCGCTGTCATATTATATATATAACACATAACGCTCGAGATCATCAGATAGTATTGTAGTAGATATACGTCACGTTTTTTAATTGCTACTGAAGAACCTTTTTTTCGTTTCTATGTCAGCGTTTTCGGTATAATAACCACGCTGGTGTTGGTGTAAAGAAAAAAAAAATGAAAATAATAATAACCTCCGTTTTGGGCACGTTTCGTCGCCTTAAAAATAATAATGCACTTTAAAAGCTCCAAGTGATGTCTAAGTACGTACCTAGTTTGTATTTATACTCCCGTCGTTTGTTTATAGCAAAATATAAGGATCGAGGTGTTTTAGAAAATGCGGAACACGAGTGCACGTCACTTGACAGTGTTACACAATAAAATTATACGAGTTTATTACCATTATATTATTTATTTATTAATATATATATATAAATAAATACGGGCAGGAGCTCTTATTACAAAAATTTAACAATGAGCATAGCATATCAAGAGTAAGCATAATAAACATTTTAGATAAGAACAATAAATCATATAAAAATAATAGAAATATAATAATTATAGAAATGAGGGGTCTGCATTAGCATGAGACATTATACGTCTAATGGGTTCATTTCGCAGGCAGATAGATATTTAAGTGAGGAATGAGGAAAGGAACAGTGGTACGCGTTGTTCTCTGAGGAACCTTGAAGTTAACCAAGGCTGCTAGGGCAGAAGAGTCAATTTTATTATCCAACACCCCTTCAAGGAGTTAATACTCATGGCACGCCTACTATTATACAAATACACGAGGAAACCATAATGTGACTCAAATGGTTAAGACTTTCAGCCTTCAGGTTTATGAGAAATATGTTAAATGTAAACGCTATTTGGGGCGGCTAAGGTGATACAAAATATATATATGCAAAACGATCAACAAAGAGTAAATACGTTAAGCGAGGAAAATTAGTTATATATATACTCTCATTGGATTGAAATAACGAAAGTGCGATCATTGTACGATAATATTATGGTGCACTTAAGAGTCTAACATATACATATGCCTCGTAAATATATTGTTTATTTACATATCGACTCCTGTGTTTTGTATTTAAGATAAATAGAGATCGCAATAACCTGTTATGTGCGTGATTCCGGTACAACCGCGTGTTATCGAAAAGGAAATACTTGAAAAATAAAACCATCATTGAACCGAAATTCGAATTAATTACTGTCGCAGTACAATAATACATACAATGTAATAGCTTGCAATAAAGTTGTACTGCTTAAGCGTTCGCATCTAATTCTCGCAGCACAAACCGTTTGAGTGTATAATAAGCGATATTTATAAGCGATATTTATCGAACACGCAAAGAGCATTTGGTATTATGGCGGACGGGGATAATATAAGTACCTATATAAGCCGATCGCACCGACAAAACATCTTTACCAGCAGCCGCCGCCGTACACCATTGTTTAATATTTTTCGTCAGTCATTCGTTACTCATTATTTTTCCCCTACCATAGAGTGTTGTAGCCGTTTGTAAAAATAAAATATTAAATACGCGTAAGAAACAAAATAACTGAAAAATAATTACGGACAAATGCGATTTAATAAGAGAAAAAATTTAAATATTTCCACAAAGTTCTTCGACGTAAATAATGTGTACACTGTATACGTAGAATTTCGAGATTTTATTGGGGGGAAAAAAACGTTTTGGTCGAGAGATACAACCCAAAAGTCGTAATGAACGTAATATAAGAATTTAAAAATACTTTCACATCATTACCACTCGATGCATTTCAATCGAATACTAATAGTTTCATTTCAACTATATAAAAATGTTAACAAATATTCATTTCTGATTTTTCAACATTTTCCGTTGTACTAAATATATATACTCGTATATACATTCGCAACTGTTCCTAGTATGGAATACTAGTCGATAAAACCTATATTTAATCGGCACGTCAAGAATATCCGGTGGTTTTTTTTCTTTAAGTAACAACGAACTGTCACGAACGTTACCTATTACCATACGGCTTCATCTCGTACAAACGTAAAATAAGAACTAGAGTTCCAACTCGCAATTTGCAAACCAACAGATCAATGTTTTTCTAAGAATGATTCCAAACGATCAACGAGCAGCATTTTCTGTTACAATAATAATTTACAGTAAAAATAACAATCGTATAAGGTAGACTACGGTGTATAATTTTAGTATTTTGGATAAATCGATGTAAAATCACTAGTTTTTTGTTTTATATTGAAAATACGATTGTATCATTATGCTTATGTATAAAAAAAAAATGTAAATGAGTTCAAAATATAAAATTTTATAAATATAATAATATATAATATAAATGTTATTATAGTACACTATTTTGCAAAATAAATATTCATATTTTGGTGATAACCCCCGCTGAACAATTTTATTTCATAAATGATATGTAATTACATTCAACAATTTTAAATAAATAGTTTCAAAGCAACTATTATAGGTATTGTTTTTTATTAAATATTTCCATATAAAAAACCGTTTTCCCGGTTGACAGCTTTGATAATTTCCTATTAATATACCGCTCGAGGCCCAACAATTTAATTTTACAAATAATAACGAATGTACCTTATACATTATATTTTAGTTTATTAATTATATTTACATAAAAAATTGAGTCAATTGTTCTTTATCTTAAATGCGTCTACCGAACTTTAGAGGTTACTACCTAAGTATTATAACTATGTATCTTTTAATTTTTATAATAAGTCAACAACATTTTTGATGAAGTATTTCACAACTTCGAATGACACCACTCCAGTGGACTATTTAATACCTCCTCAGTAAATATATTGATAATTTTGAACCGTATTATTTTTTTTTTCAATAAATATAGTCTTTTCACGTCTACATGGAAAAATATTATATTTTAATATTTCATACAAATCTAAACGGTTATTTTATACCACGGAAGAAGGTTTACCTCCTAAACGGCAGAAAAAAACCTTGTCACTAATGAAAATATGTTGTTTTTTTTTTTCTCAGCAAAATTACTTGAAACATTATACTATAAATAAACGAATATGTGGCTTGATATAATATGCTTCGCGTGTTTGTTAAATTAACAATTGAAATGATCAAAGTTACAGCGGTGCGCGATGTTTTTCACATTATTAATCGAAAACTAAATGTCAATCAACGACAATCAATGGTCATCGTTTAACCATTAAAAGTGATATGAATAAACAATAATACGAGTACGTATACGAATCCAAGTTAAGAATACGGGTTTAATTTAAATCGCAAAACGTACGGGAACCCGGACCCACCAAAATATTGTCCGACCGGGGTGGTGTTTATGTAGTCCGTATGATCGTATCACACTGCGCAGTGTCCACGATGACGTAGAAATACAGATGGCGACCGAAAGGGACCCCAGACGTTCGGCGACAGAGCAGGATAAAATTATATGCAACAGAGACGTATAATACACCAGACTAATTCCACAGCGGACGCTCGACGTAAATACGTGTCACCGAGCTCTCTGTCCCGTCCTGCGCACGTTTTAATACAGGGGCGGGCGCCTTAAGCCCCGTTAGGTTTTTGGGAGTTTTCAATTTTCCTTTTTGCGCTTTTTACTCGCAGGCAAACGTGCACGTTCTGCACACATTCCGCGATACCGTATGACAGTGGTTTTCAACCTTTTTTGGATCGCAACCCCCCATTTTTTATTTTTTTGTAGTGTGACCACCTTCAAAAAAAAAATGTTGTTTTATACATCAAAATTTGATTTAATTACTGATAAAACATTTATATGATACACGATTATGATTAATTTCCACTTAAAAATGTAATTAATTTATAATACAACATTATTTTAAAACAATAAAAGCATACACAAAAAATCTAAATATAAAAAAATACACAAATAAAAGTTTAAAAATGTACAATTTAACTTGTTATTCAACTGTTTGTTCATCTGTTCACTTGTTTGTTAACTTTGTTAATGGGATACTTGAGCTTGAACTATTGATATTATTGATTCCATATCAGGTTTTATATTAGAGACTGCCACTCTTAGATCTGATTCTACATTTAATTTTGTCCTATATTTGTTTTTTATTACGGTAAAAGCTGAAAACGCCGTTTCGCACGAGTAAGTGGATGCAAATGGCAGAAGTGATGATACAGCTATTTTTGACGATCCTGGGTATTCTGATTTTGTAGAAATCCAAAATTTATCACTTGTCATTTCACTAAACTTTATACGCGGATTTTCGTCGGAAGATAACTCGATTAGTTCCTCTTTCATAACTAAACTGAAACTCGGAATCCATTTAATTTATACTGATAGAAAATTGGCCACCCCCAGGTTGAAAACCACTGCCGTACGATGGAACACGCGCGTCGGAGTCGGTTTGTTGTACGGCGGAGTCGGTTTGTTGTACGGCGAAAACCGCGAAATGCCCCGTTCGCCGTGGACACAATACGTAGATAATCCCTTTTGTTTCACTTGCGAATTACACGGGAACACGGGTTCGTCAATCCCCCGGAACGATAGCGATAATAGTCATAACGTTGCAATCACCGCCGAGACCATCGCGCGCCGTTTTTGTTCGCGTGCGTTTAATTATGAGATCAACGAACGGTGCGGCGCGCGTCTGCAGCAGACTAGACGAGATGATCCGTCGTCCTCGTCGGCAGCTTTTTACAATACCACTACGATCGTAATCGTTACGATTGTCATCAGTGTTTGAACCGGCGACTTATAATGGCGTGATTGACGAGAAGAAATTAATAGCGAAATCCGATGGAGGCGAACGACGCGCGGACCGTTCCGTCAAACATGCAAATCCGTTACACTCGTTACAGCGTAAAACGCGCGCGTGTAATAGCATGTCTGCGCTGCACTTCTACTGCACGAGACGTACTCGCACAACACACATAATTAGCAACTTGGAGTAAATATTTGTAGTTTAAACGAAAGCGTTGATTAAATGTTTCGTCGCGAACATTTGAATTCGGCCCCCGTCGGCTAGTTTGTTGCGACGTTATGTGAAATTTCTCGATTTGCAACGTAAGTCGCGATGATTCCCGTATCCTCGGCTACACGTACAAGGTAATAAATTATAACTTATAAATAGTTGATTTATCAAAGGATTCCTTGAAGTTTAGCACATTTCGAACAACAAACTGTTTTTGTTCAAGCGTATAAACATACATCTGTTGTGTACATTATTTTAATGTCCCTTCCTCCTCGACAATTTTATATGGAAGTAAATTAATAAAAACAAATTTCGAAGATATAATAATATATTAACAAAACTAGCATTTCTGAAAAATCGATGGGGTGTTATAATATTTGAACCAGTCTTAAAAACGTATTTAAAACCTAACAAACGGTTAGTGATAAACATTTTATAACTAAACGTTCGGCATGTACGAAACATCAAGTCGACTAGGAAAGATTGATTTTTATGTAATGAAATCTAAAATACAATACTTCAATTTAAGGCATTAGCATGAGCGACTTCCCACGAGTTCAAGTGTTTGTTTTCTTATTTTTACCCAATTTTTTTCGATGGATATGTTGATCGTTAATTTTTACCGTTTACATATACATTTATTTAAATATTATAATATTATAATCATTCATTAGCCTTATCATCATCTGTCAACGGATTGACGTTGCACTCGCGGTGCGATCGATTTCGGTTTCATTTGCGTGACGTAAAAAATATGATAAACACTAGAAAAATCCGAAACATCGAACAACCCAGAGATCTGTTATAAAACGGTTTGAAAACTATTGTTATTTGTTATAGTGACAGATGATTATTGACCTTTTGACATACACGCCCACCGCTATTATTTATTTAAGGTTTTCTAAAAAGAAGTTATTGGAAAAAAACTTAACACCACGGGTCCACGCATTTTATCCTATACTCGTTTATTATATTAACGGCTATCTGGTTTTTTTGATATCGATTCCGAGAACTCAAGGATAATTTCTGCTTATCCTAAATAAAATGCTTGATTTTTCCAGTCGCCCGCTAGTATCGCACGCGTATCGAAAGTGAACTACACGTCAGTCGATTCCTATTGGTCGTCTGCCAATCGACGGTTTGGAATACCCACCGACAACGGTGAAAGCGTAACAAAATACAATTTAAGACAAACAGCCAATTTACTATAATTTTTTTCAGTTTAGAAGGAAAACCAATTTTATTCTCAGCGAAAACCCCTCGATTTCTGATCGACTCTAAACGTTATTAAAGGCTTCGCTTACTGTTGTCCGGCTTTCGTTTTTAATATATTTGAACGGAAATTTAACTTCATTTCTTACTCTCTACCACGTATTTTAAATAATATATTTTTTTATCGTATTTTCGTTTAGTTTTAAAATAGAATTTACCTTTTCTTTTTTATTCTCGATGATAAAAATTTCGAAAAGAACCGTGGCGCTGGTCCGATTACGTGATTTACGAATAAATCAGAGAGGATCATTGAAGAAGTATATTGATTAAATATTTACAACAATAGCCGCTGTATTATTATTTACTCGCCTTACTCTACCAGTGGCGGATTTGAATACATATATTATTTACGTTACGTTTTACGTGGGCGTACAACTCTTAAAAGTATTTTCGACGGGAAATTATAATAAAAGGAGGAAATAGTTTGTACCTTTTTCCTTCGCCTAACATGGAAATACAATATTGCCAGAATCGAATAAATTAACATACTGTATAATTTAGAAAGATGATTTTTCAATGAAAACATCTCATTCAGTTCACAGTTCAACACTGTTTTTTTATGTTGCCTTCGGTAACAAAGTGTTGATATCAACAACGGCTCGTTTGTGTGATGGAATAATATATTTTCTCGTTTATTTTAATGAAAATATTATTTAATATACACTAAAACAAGATTAAATTATTTTTCAAATATCAGATTTAATACGCTCTGATCGTAACAATATTTATTTAATTCTAAAAAATCAGTGCTAAAATAATGTGGAATTAAGTACTACCATATTTTGTGTTAAGTATACCCGCGGGGGTAAAGAGAAGAAAATCAAAATATACTTCTCTACTTACAGACGAAGAAATTAAAATCATATTTATTTGAATTCCTGACATACATCAGAAGTCACCAGATGACACTAAATCAAAATGATAAAAAATAATTATGGAAATTTTATCTCTACTGTCTCTACTTTCCGTCGGTGCTCATGTTTTTATTTTTTGATTTAATGCAAGCTCGACAGTTAAAAAATATAATGTAGAATGTATAATTTAGAACGAGTGACAAAAATTAAAAACAAGAGTTGGTAGTTTTAAATTATAAATGATAAAATGCAGATTTTTATATATTATAATAATGTACAGAAACTGTTGTGTTATTACTACATAAGACACCATATATTAAAAATACATGACATACATTTAATAAAATGTATAATCTGTAAATTATTTTCTTCACCTTATGACTTACGATTATAATAATAAGGGATTTTATTTTGCGTTCGATAAAAATGAATAATTCATATAATTAAGGGTAGATTTATGTCTTCAAATTCGGGTGGGCAAGAATATTTTAGACCCTCTTCCCTCTCGCACTATTAATAATCACTTACAATACCGTTTAAATTATTTCGTTTTCAAACTGATCTTTCGGCTTCATTTTTCATACAAATTATGAATATTCAATGTATTTTAAAACACATTTTATTGTATTTATTCAAATACATGTATACGAAGTGAATTAAAAAACATTCTTTACAGAACCTAGTCCATAATTGCAGGACATGCGTCCACATAACACACAACGTATCTGCTGTTCACCGATAGGACGAAAAACTAAATGAAATAAAAACTTATTATAATGTTATATTATATGTATCTAAAAAAGAATGAGATAAACCTTATAGACGCTGCAGTAGGAGGACTAATTGTCAAAGTACCTTACTCGGATTTATTATTCTAATGCACATAACATTATTATTATTTTAATACGAACACGATGATTCCGACGAATTCCCCAGGCGAATACTAAGTACTGCGAAGGTCTAAATATATATATGTATATTATAATACGTTGTATAATAATATTATATTATAATAAACCACGAGGCAAAGTGACCGAATGAAATTAAAATACGAAATTATCCTCGTACGATATTAAAATATTCTTAACAGTTTTTTCTGCTTTAATAATATGTATTTGCCATTTCCAAGGTTTCAGAAAAAAAAGAGAAAAGGTCCAGTCAATTTTTCACCGTGTTACGCGGAAAGAGAAGTCAAGAGTTTTAAGCCGATAAAAATCGTATGTACGCACATTTAAGTGCATTGGTTTTACCGGTTCATAAACATTTAAGCTACAGGGCGAAGCGAACGGGTGAAACTTACTTACAGAGGACTCTCCAGCTAGCCTTTTCCCGAATACGGAATACAATTTATGATTTGGATTTCAAGACATTTTAGTTTCTAGACCACCGATGGCGTATAACACTGCAGTATGACGGTTTAAAAATAGTAACAGCCAACGAGGCGTGAGAGATTTTTGGTCTCGTTAAAACTGGAAAATTATTTTTTTTCTTCAAATAAATCTATAGCGCTTGAGATACCGCCCAGTGATGATCGATGAAAACTCGCTATTATGTTGCGATTCGATTTATTACATTTTCGATTTATTACATTGCGATTCGATATCGTCGCCTAAAAATCATCTCGGCCAATCTCAGTTTTCAAAACTTTTCAGGGAAAACAAAAAAATATATTTTTTTAGAAGAACCTTAAATGTTAATCTACACATTTTAGCTGGTTTTCAAACCAAATCTATCGGCCAAAATTTAAAACTTACAAAGAAGGTCACATGCACATTGTAATCACGGATCCTTTGATATACACACGAGTATACGATATTAAACGTAAATTCGAATTGCAGATGTCTGGAGTGGACATAATATCGTAATATACAGCAACGCGTGTACACTATCGTACGGCTGGTGGTCCCTCGAGCGTTTACTATTTTAGAACCACGAACGCATAATGAAAACACCATTATAAACCCCATCGCTTTAAATTAACAAACCGTCGAAGGATCTACACGCATCTTGTACGGCGCACCGCGAATATATTATTATTATACACCTGAGGGCTGACCTCGTTGCACGATGATTGCGGCGGATCGTATCGGAATAAATTTAATATATTATGTGCCCGCGACTAATATACATATTATTATAACATCTATAACAAGGAGGTAACGAATCAAAAGCACATAGGCCAAATTTAAATGGCACACAAAAAATAGAATTTATTAGAATTTATCTAGAAATATATTTTTTTTTAAATCATATGACGTATATTATTTTAATCATATAGAATTAAATGTCGAAAGCCTAGAACCCGCTTCCAGTCACATTTTATACTTTAAAATAAGCAGCTCATTCCGCAATTTAAATTTTTTTCGTCATATAGTCGCTTGACTTTTAAAAATTTGTTCTCTTTAAATAATTTAATCAAATCAAAAGAAATATACGCTTATACTGGTATACATAAATAAAATGTGTATATAAATATATTATTTAGACCGTTTATCAAACGTTGGTTCTGCAGAAAAGATAAACAAATATGGAAAATGTCTATAATATTATCTTTTGTTACGATAAACCGACATTGACATAGGTACGTTTAGTTTTTTTTTTCGGTTAAACGGAGTGGTGTGTTTTTATTCCCAGAATGTGTATCAACGCCTCGTGTACAATATCTACCCCTGTCGCGCCGCGAGTCGTATTAAATACCGTTTTTCGCCTCACGGTGGACGACCGCTGGGGTAGCGGGGACGTGGGTTATCGTAGTAGAATAAAACGACGTGAGAAGTTTTATTTTTCGTGTTCATCTTTCACCCTCCCGCGATCGGTAAAAAGCGTTTCGCCTACGAAATTTCCAGTTTACAAGCGCGCCGCCCGAATCGATACAGATCCGCGAAGGGAACGAGAAGTGAGCAGAAGTTGAGAGAAAAATTCGAAATTTGCCTCACACCGCCACCGGCCCAGACTTACGCGTACACCGTGCGCAGGTAACGCGCGTGCCCTTCACACCTTCATCACCATCCCATTGCCCCTCGCTGATGATGCTGCGAGTAGTGGCCTCCTCATCCGCGAGTGCGTGTCAAGTGTATAATGTATACGCTCCGCGCGCCCGACAAACGAAAGTGCACGTACGGCTGGGCCGAGTGTTCGGGTTTCCGTATGAATTGCATATTGTTTACGTCACGGGTCGGCAACTTTGTCGGGGTTAAATGTACCATTCGTACACGCCTCCCAAGTCTTGCGATAAAAATAGTGTTTCAAAATTCAACTGTACTATCGTCTGTGTCGTTTTCAACATGCAGGACCGTATTTTCGTGTTTAGCGCTTGTGCCCTAAGCGTGAATAGAGACTAGATTTCTAATTCACCTTTGTCAACAATCTCCCCGCCAGTTTTCGGCGAGATTTTATTTAAAATATTTTAACATTTCTCAGACCAACGTCTGTGAAACGGCAGTTGACTGCAACATTACGAACTTCACAGGATTATCCTGTTTCGGAACAGACGCGTTCACAGTTTCACACGAGTTCAATGCATAATGGAAACAGTATGATGCGCCCACGAGTGAAAACTGTAATGATTTCATGTCCTTTTAAAAATGTCTCGTCCCCGAAGACACACCGCTGCGCCGATAAGTCGTAAGCAGGTTAATTATTGTTGCAATGTAAGTCCGTAGTGTAGTTATCACTGCGGGCACCTTGTTCGACCGCCGCTTAAGATCAATAACCGTGGTTACCATAATAGTAGCCCGCGAAAAGTATTTAAAGGGTTTCGGTAATAAGTCACGCGGGTCACCGTCGTCTGATTTATATCGTATTATTATTATTATTACTATTATTATTATTATTTATTATGTACGCGACGTGCGTGTAGAAGAAACACCTCTTCGCGTATATTACTATAGTGATATGCCACCGTATAGTGTGCTCGTCCGCACGTATTGAATTAATCACATTTTCTATTCCACATGAACACGAGAGCGAAGTACAGGTATAAAATATTACACCACCGCCGACGCCGCCACCGGAGGAACTGAGACAAAATCTCCGGCGGCACGGGTCTTATATTTTTTTTTCCATTTATCACACTAGACATAGCCGACTGTACGCGCTATGCATTCTCTAAAATTATTATGATAAATATAGCCAGTGGGGCCAAACACGGTCGATCACGATCTACCGGTCGACCACGTACGACATGAAAGTCGATACTTGGCATTTTGTTAGAGTTTGTATTTTTACACATAAGACGCGTCACTGATGATTTGCACTCGTCAATCTTTGTTATCATTATTGAAACTCTGGACGGCGTACTCTGCTCAAGTCACCCATCTTAAGAAAAATATGTGCTCGATCGATCTTTACTTGAACAAGTTTGGCCATCCTTGATATCCGGGAAAACTCGACTGCAATACCTAGCCCATAGGTCCCCCCTCCGCATTTCCATTCCCACATATATGTCATGATGTATTATATCGTAGTCTGTGCCAGTGGCGTTCGGTGCAAGACATAAACGCCAAAATTAGGTAAGAACAAAACAAAACGTTTCGTACGTAAAAGCGATTTATAAGGCGAAAAATGTTTGTGAATAACGTTTGTGTACATTATACGTTGAATTATACATCATCGATGACGCACAATGCGGTTTCTCGATACGCGTTCCTCACGCACGTAATCAATAAACATTAATTTGCTTCGAGGCGTTATCAGTTGTCGCTAGAATAGCTCGCACTGCCACGGAATCCGTATTGTCTCTGAAATATTTTGCCACTTTGAAGTTCGAAACATTTTTCCACTTTAATTTGTTCGACGGCGTCTTTCGAATAATTGTCGATAGCGGCTCCGAAAGCCATTGCTCGTCATTCGATCGTGATAATAATTGTTCGGAGTTTTCATTTCATCACTGTTAATTTATTTGAAGCTACTTTCTGACTTCTGAGAATGCATTTGTCAGCAAAATCGGTATTCTAAGAATTAAAATTAATCAAAAAGTTACGAGATATTTATTGAATGTATTTCAAAAGTTACGAGTATTTTACTAGGTACATCAATTATTTACATCTGAGAAAGTTATTTTATTATTAAAACTATTAATATTTTGAAGGAAGAAAAGTTGTAAGTAGATTTCATTTTTTCTTCTAATTGGTATAAGTATTGCATTGAAAACTATACATTTATAAAATACAAACAATAAATAATTATTAAACAACGTGCCTCCGACATTTGTTTTATTAAAATATTATCATTTCACGTAAATAATTTATCAATGCGTACCGTTAGCTAAATTTTTAGTTGGTAACATTTTAACAATAAATAAGGGTAAAAAACAATAAAAAATAATTATGAAACTAATATTTATTTTCCACTAAAGGGAAAAATGTTATTCGTGATCTCTTACTGTTCAATTCAGATTCTTATTTACCTAATATTTTCAATCATAAAACGTCATAGCGGTTTTTCCCCTAAGGTGAGTGTACGTGATTGACTCCCCTCCTCCTGTGCAATATTCTTTTCGGGTACTATAAAAAGATGTACAAATAATATGTGTTTATTATTATTATATATGATTTTTTTTTTTTTTTTAAATAATTCGAAATATTTATAGCGAAATCCAATTGGAATTACTGAGAACTGTCAATGTTCGATAGCGTTCCGTCGGTATACTGAAGCTCATGTGCGCGACCCCTTCACTCTTTTCGTCCTCGCATCCCTGCGATCGAAAACAGACCGTTTTTAAGGGGTTTAAAGATATATGTGCGCGCGCTTCTCGATACTATACGTGCGCGGAGTAAATGATTATTATACATTTTATTATCGTGTGCGATCCCCGAGCTCACACGCACGCCCTAATAGTTCGACCGCAGCCGAACAGACCTCGACTTCCACCGCAACGCATCGTCGTTAATGGTGTGACGATGTAAGTTGGTTTCTGGCTACCCGTCCGTGATCGATCGACGAGATCTATCGATCCGATCGTAGTCGAGTTCAAACACGATAACATATTATGTAAAGTATTCGACGGAAATCGGACGCATTACAGATGTCTTCGGCAATTGATCAAATCGAGTGCAACATAGATACCAAGTGTATGCATCGCACTGTTACATAAAAGTTTACTTTTGTCGGCTACGATTTTGAAAACTAGTTAGGCTGATTTCGTTTCATCGGCGTCGGTCGGGACAACGTGCACACCCGTCGCTGGTGGAGATTTTCGCGTACAGGACGTAGGCCCGAATCGAATAGGCGGCAAAGCCGTTCCGGAGGAAATTCGACGAAAATTCAAATGTACATTTTCCAATCCCTTATCGCGACGACACGCGATGTTGCGGAATCCAAACCCTCCTCCCACCGCGGACAAAGTAATGAAGTATGCACACCCCACCCGTTTAACCCTGTGAAATATCGGCTCGTTTGCATGCCCAGCATTTTGAATCGCGATCGCGGACGTGTCCCGTTGTTCGTTTGCATATTTAACCGATGCTTACGTTTTCATTACATCGTCTATATTATTATCACCATCAGTTGCACTCGTGTAATACAGTATGAATAGGTAGGTATATTAGGGTGACCATACGTCCCGTATTTTACGAGATTGTCCCGTATTTAAACTTTATGTCCCGTTGTCCCGTTTTTCCAAGTCCGTCCCTTATTAATCCCGTTTTTTTTCTTCATAAAAACACATTTTTCAAACTACTTTTGTAACTCATGAGTCTTATAGTATTTTATTAAAAGAAAATCAATTACTTGATGCAATTAGTTCTGCACAAAAGTACACAAAAATAGCAGAAGAAGACCAACCATCGACATCGAAATAAATAATTTTTGTGTTTTTGTTTACCTACGAATATTTACTAACCATATTTTATTTGTATAATATAATCATGATAAAATACACATTTAAATTTAAATTTGTTTTTTTATATTATTATATTTAGTTAAGTAGCTTATATAATACAAATAATACATGCATAATCTTTATTCTTAAATAGTTCATCATTAATATCAAAATAAATTGTTTTCATGTATCTACTATGTATTTAAAAATTATTCATCACATTTATTTTGTTTTTTGTCCCGTATTTTTATTTTTTTTTTATAGTCACCCTAAGGTATAATATGTACGTGCGCGGTAATGATTCAACATCATCGAGATTCGAGACAACCGCCGGTGACGCACCAGACATACATCTGTTCGTACATGTAAACCGTCACTGAATTCTAGTATTACCCGTCGTCGATATAATAGCAGACGTAGCGGCTGTCACGGACACGTCATATTTTATTCGAGACCCGTGTCGTGTCCGTGTAGCGTTCCACCCAAAGCCGAGAGATACGTTTTCGCGCTACGGACCCTACGTGATACCGTTAAAACTAATTTTGTCTTACCGTGATCGAGAATTTGAGAAACCTCGAAACCGTACGCTGCGTATGCGCTCAAAAATAATAGGTAAGTTTTATTTTGGTTTGGATTTATTGTGTACGCAACACCGCCGCGAATGGGATGATTTGCTTAACATTGCACAATACGAGTAATTGTCTGTAGGTCAAGTGTTTAAAAAAAAAAAAAAGCCAGAAAGTCCTTCGTGATATAGCACTGTATTATAATAACGCGAGGAAAAACGAAATCCTTTGTCGCATACCGTGTATACTGTATAATATACAAATTTTTATTTATTTTTTTGAACTCAAAGTCGAGTGCAATCGACTACGGTGAGAAAAGATAATATTATCATCCTGTATTGGTGCTACTAGTGTTCCAGTGCATATCGGCCCACAATATTATATCTCAGGTGTGGCCAGCATAAATGTGAGGCACATGGATAAATATAATGATTATATCAAGAGTCTAAATGTTTAGTATAATGTTCATTTCATATAATTTATGTAATCCATTTTTAGTCTATGCGATTGAAAATGGATGTCTAATATATCACGTATTATTATAACAAACAAAGAAAATCTCGAAATTAAACTCTTATAGTTATTAGAAGATGAAAGTTTGGAAACATGTTACTATTTCAAAATACCCAAATATTGAAAACCGTGCAGTTAAATCAATGTCATTTTTTATAACGACATATTCGTGTGACTCGCTTTATTCAGCAATGTAAACAACTAAGTTATATAGTTCAAATTTAACCAATGAAAATTTAACAGAATTACTGAGAACTACTCTTGCATCAGTGAAACCAAATCGTAGGAAGCTCACGAAAACAAATGTAGCTTAACGTGTATACGAGTATTTTATTCGTAATTCATATTTATTTATTATATTCATGTTATTTATTCATCTGTATTCTAAACTTTGTACAGTAAAAATATTATTTTTTTTTTATTCTTTTTCATGAATATATTATGCCAAAATAACTAAAATTCGTATTACACTAAAACCGAAACGTAGTGTCTATATATTATTCGTTCGTAGGTGCGCCGTGCGCATATTGTAGCTTTATCTAGCGGCTACACATGGTTACATCGTAGTCACATTACGCGCGTATTCTACACTCCCCGTGCTGTTGTATTATTATTATTATTATCATTATTATTTCAGTGCGGCGAGCGGAGGTGGCGGGGATATTTCATAAGGACCGCACGACTATCGCGTCTAAACGTCGCGCGCACCAGGTGCCGCGAGGAGCAGCAGCTGCCGCTGATGACGGCGCGGAGTTTGCCGGAACGTTTTTCACGCGTCCCGAGACGATTCGCCGGGACCGGTGCGCGTTTCTCGCCGGCCCACCTTAATCGCCGCGTCGTCGCGATAAAAGTGTAATATTTTTCCCGCGCGCTGCCAACCGCACACGCACCACTGTACGCCATCGGCGACACGCATCTGTGTCAACGCGCCCGCCCGGGCCTGACGGGCTTCACACGAAAACCGTCTCGACAATCGCGCGCCATTACCGATATCGCCGGTCATTGATTTTCGAAAATATGATAACGATATCACTTCGCGAAGATGTGTCGGTGTTTTGCTGATCAGTAAATGAAATGTTTTTTTTTGTCCCCGGAAAACGGTTATTACGCTCTGTTTTAAGTGCTTTTCGTCATAGGCAGGTGATGGTGGAAGTGTTCTCGATTTGCGGAAATCATCGAAATGTAATGGCAAAAGGTAAAACAAAAAACAATTTAAAAAGGTCACATGACCAACCTGAAAACGGAATAAAATGCTAAATCAGAGCCACTTATCCACATTCGTGTGTTATCGGAACACATAGTGTAAAGCAGTGGTTCCCAATTAGAGTGAAGCCACGGACCCCTAGCTATAACTTAAATTGGTCCGCGGACCCCTTTTTTGTAAATACTTACTTTTCAATTTTATTTAATTATGAAAATGAAAAATAATTGTGTACGATTTATTTTAAATATGATTTAATTTTTAATTTTATAAACATTTTTGTAATATAATAGAAATAAAAATAAAATACAATGCATAAAAAAGTACACACTGCACTAATCGCTGACCAGAAATTACTGAGACTACTAACTAATGCTGACCATTTACTTTAAATGATATGTCTGAAATATATTTTATTGGTTAATGGAAAGAAATTAATCAGTATGGTTTCACGTTCTGAATTATATTAATAATAGTGTTATAGTGAAGAAAATAATGATATTTATTTATATGAAATTTACTATCCATTTTTTCGCGATAATCGAGTTTCAACAGTCCAAAAATACTCGGAATTTCATATAACTATGAAGTTAATAATTTCATTAAATTAAAATAAAAATATCACTGCAGTACAACACAACCGTGGACCCCCTAAAATCAACACGCGGACCACCAACTGGGAACCGCTGGTGTAAAGCTATAAAGGTTTAGTACCAAAAATAGAAAGAGATGAGAAAGCCATCAACATCTGAACCCAAATAACGTATTGTAACTAGGGCTGTGCGATTATTTTTATTAATCGATTATTCGATTAATCGATTATTTTTAATGAAGGATGAATAATCGAATAACCGATTAACCGATTATTCGATTAATATTCGAATATAATCGAATATATTCGAATATAATCGAATAACCAAGCGCATAACATTTCAAAACAAAAAAAAATAAATAGTTATTCAATAATTAATTAATTATTTAATTAATATATAAGTCTTGCATGTTTGCGCGGGTCTACCAAATTATACAATGACATTTTATATTTATAATCTAAATAAACTGATAATGATTATGGTTAATTAATTATAATTTTCAGCAAAAAAAGTTATGACCGTTCAAGCTACAAGCGTAGCTTCTGAACGTATTTTTAGTAAAGGGGGATGTATATTAACTGATCATAGATCATCGTTAACTAACGAACATGCCAGCCAGCTTATTTTTTTTAACTATAAATAAGGATTATATAGCTAAACCTGTGTTTTAAATATTATTTTATTTTAATATATCTTCAAGATTAAGACTGACCCTTAGGTAAACGGCAGTTCATATTTGTTGTATTAGTTTATTTTATGTTTTTATGAATAAATCGTTTAAACCAGACTATTTATTTGATTACTAAAATGAGTATATTATTATTATTAGAACACTATAATTTATTGTGTAGTATAACTGTATAAGTATGATTATTCGATTAATCGACTATTTGTGTATTCGATTATTCAATTATTCAATTACTATTCGATTATTCGTCATTACGGTTAAAAATCGTAATACTCTCAGATTATTCGATTAATCGATTATAATCGAACATTTAACTAATATTCGATTATTGTGGGGAAAAAAATAATCGCGCAGTCCTAATTGTAACGCAGTGCATCGCGTTTGTCCGTGTTCCGAGGCTAAGGTCACTGTTCGCAGATCAATCGTACTTTGTACGTACATATACTATCGTTCTCGCAACAATATTGTCGTACGTATTACTGTACAATATCAACACGGTGAAAGTACTGATCGAACGGGCGTATTTCCTGCGCGGTTCCACCGACGAGGACGTGGCGTTGTTTTGTTTTGCCCGCGCCCAACCGCACACGCCGTTTTCTACGCGTTTGCCGGTGCACGGTTCCGAGCATAATACGCACATTTAACCGCACGCGTACACGCAGCCGTGTCGACGCGCCCACCCGGGTCGAAACGGCTCCACCCGCCGCTGACGCTCACCCGCAGCCCCGGCCGCTGGTCGAAAATCGTTTCGCCCGGCCCGCGACAATCGCGCGTCATTACGTCGATGTCGGTACAGCTCTGCCGTTTCGCCTCCTCCGTCCCGCGGCTTTGTGTTGCCCCTAAGCCGCGGCGCGAGGGTTCCACGACGCCGAAAAAGTAGGCACTGCCGAGTTACGCGCAACGAGTCGTCCATGACCCATGGAAATCTTAAAACAACGGTACAGATACTAACCGTGCGACCGCGGACAGGGAAACGTACGAAAAGAAAAAAAACGATTTATTAGAGATAGATATATTATGTTTTCCTTCTGTCGACAATTTATTTTCAAAACGTACTGTGCGTATTTATTAATCAACTATACCGAGTATCGGAGGACTTTTTCCATTTCCACAAAACTTTTTTTTATAATTTTCGTTTAATATTTACGGAGGTTTATGAAAATTACAAGGTAAATCGAATTCAAAGCAAATATACAAGCAAAAAATATTACAATAACATATACCATACAGTGGAATACCATTATATATTCAAATGTAACTAATATTATAATAATATGCATGAGTATATGCTGAATAAAAACTTAGATCTTAAATATTGGTTACAAATATATTGCTTACTCTGCTACACTTGTCAGTATTCTATTTTTGTATAATTAACATTTTGGTATAAAATCCGAGCCCGGGTGGTAAAGTCATAATGTTACTTTATTTTAAGCTGTACCCCATGTGTAGACATACCTACCTACTACCCAGTACCTACATATTTTATGCGCGTCGGGAAGTAAAGATACGACCGAAAAAAAAAACAGTTTCTTTAAGAGATCCGGTTGACTTTTTTGGTAGAAACTAACAAAACAATTTTAATTTCAATATACAAAATATAATAATATATTATTCGGTTTTTAGTTTTTATAACAAGATTAGATTATATGTTTTCAACCCAGTAAACAAATCATTATAAAGCAAAACGGTATAACATAATCACCATACAAAAGCACTCTATTATCGTGTAAGCTGCTGACTTTAAATAACACAAAAACCGTTTTCATCACCCAAATCAGAACCGAACAAGCCGAAAAACAACAGACCCGTGTTGATGACAGTTTAAGCGGGCGGACGCAAGATCCAGATGCATAGAAGATTGATATACTACAATGCGAGTCGAATTAGTTTAGCCTAACCGTGACTATTTGATAATTATTTTGTTCACGAGTTCTACGACGACGACGTTTAAAATGAAGCCTTAGTAATGTGTACGCTATCGCATTGACGTCGTACAGCTTTATCACAACTCGGGCCTTGACTTATTAATATTATTTTCTAGTTCGCATTGGAAAGCGATATAAAACGTGTACCGACGCCCATCGGTGTACTCGGTAATTAATCTAATTAAACTATTATCGGAAAATATGACGTATCGGTATAATTGGTATTCGAAATCAATACCAAAATCGTAATAACTTCTTGAGAGCCACGAAGCAATTTTGAAAATAAACATCTCGAACAAAACCAAAAACGCATACGTATATATGATATTGTTTTAATTTAAGCACCCAGATGTTGCGGCCCTAAAAAACCTATAAAAATGAATTAATAACAAGAAAAACACAAAAAAAAAGCTATGAAAATGGTATAATAATTAAAAATGACCTACATACTTGATCATAAAATTGTTCACGTCAATAAATAAAGAATTAATTTTTGATGTTTAAAATAAAAATAACAATTTATAAGGATATGTATTTAAGCTCGAGTTTGAAAATTGGTTTTAATCTAGTAAACGTGTTGTACATTTTGTTTTAAGTACTTTTCGTAATAGATAGGTAAATTTTCGATACACGGAAATGATAAAAATGTAATGATGAAAAATAATAGAAACAGGTAAAAAAAACTCAAAATTCAAATCATATTAATTAATATTCGTATTTTATCGAAACACATTTTAAGCTATAAATGCATTCCGAAAAATGTGTAAAAGTCATCACCAGAACCCTAATTCGTTGTAACAATCGTATTCCGTACGGCGTGCTGTATAGCCGTTCTAACAATATTATTGTCGTCTTGTAACGCGCGAACACGTATTATACAGACATAATGCTGTTATCGTATGAACGAGGAAACGTAATCAGCGAACATGTTTATTCCCCGCGCAGCGATCTCGTTATGTTATTTTGATTCGTTCGTACGCCGTCTGAATAATAATAATAATTATATTCGTGTATTGATCTTGAAAACAACGTGTCAACATTAACGTTCTTCCGACGCGCACGTTAGAGTACACATAATATGTAAATTAATATTATTTCAACTATTCCGCTGGCCACCGTCCCGCGGTGGGGTAGGTTTGCGACCCCAGATAATTAAAACGATAATAATAATAATTATTATATTATTATTATTATTAGTGTTGTTGTTGATGCGATTCAGTTTCCGTGTAGCGGTAAAAGTAAAACGTAATATATGAATGGCACACAGCGAACCGCTACCGCGGTGGTGGTCGTGTTCACGTGGTAGGCACAATAATAATAATAATATCATGTGGGGTAACGAATTGACGCGTGGGTTGACGTCAGACCGTAGTTCCCACTTCGGCGACGAAACGTGCGTGTTATTGACAGTGTTGTGACTGCACAACGTTTAAAATGCACTCAATTAAATGCAATTCTCCCGCGGAACCACGGCGCCGGCGTATGTCTATTTTTATTGGATACGACGCACGCAGCTGCAATAATTGTCTAATTCGGTCATCGAATCTTCGCTTTGATCGTGGACGCATTGATTTTACTTTTTAGTCGTGTACAATACGAGTGCACGTGAAGTGAATTCGGCCGATGGGAAAAGTTTTTGCGACGTTGTACCTGCGACTAGACTTGAAACGTTTATGTTCGTTTTCAACTCGTCCGAACAAAATCATGAGCTACATAATATGGACACTGTAAATGAAATTGTTGCATCTGTTAAGTTATAATCCCCTACCCATGTACGGTAACTTGTAAAACATTTTGATCGATGATAATACTGCGTCGTACAGTGTTTACTTTTAACTCGTAAATTAACTTTCTAAACACCACCAATTATTATTAATATTGTTATTCAAGAGATTTGGACGCGGAAAAATATCGTTAGGTATTGAATTGAGCAAGAATCATGTTCATCCGCGTTGATAACAAACACTACAGTTATTAGAAAATGTACAAAACCAAACTTATGATTTGGATATTTGAGGGTGCTGATTTTGAATTCGCGTTTGTAATTAAGAAATCTTAGCGCTCACTAATCGCGTGTTTTGTACCGAGCGTTAAAACGTCAAATTACATTTGTAGAGTACCTAGTACAAAGAGCGTCACAATATTATGATCAACTATGAAATCCCGAACGAAAACCCGTTTTTCTTTTCGATAAAACATAATAATATAGCATTATGTAATCCGATGCGGTTTTATAAAAAAAAAAAAAAACCCGCAAACTATTAGAATTAGATAGCAATATAAGCGCACAGCGCTAGAAATGTGCAATGAAGTGAATAATTTGATAAAGGAGATGAGGGTCAACTACACATTTTATACTATTATACAGTGTTGTAGGTCATACCTACGTATGTATACTTCCAATGTATTCTTAGTTTTACCGAGTAAAAATAAATTTAAAAATAAATTGCTAGACAATTATCAATTATATATACAGGGTATCCCTAAGGGATTTACACAAAGCGACATCTTCCCTGTTAATAGTGATAGTCAAAATTTGTATTTTTTTAACTAACTTTTTATTTTATAACTTTTAAAAATGTCGAAGATAGCCATTTTTAGGGCTTATTTTTTTAAAAATGTTGACTGTTCAATTTTCAATTTTCATATGCTTCTTGATTTTTAATAATTTTTCTAGTTCACATAAAATAGTGTACTATTTATACGATTTCAATAATAATAATATTTTCAGCAAACCTCGTCAGAAAAATGAAGAGCTGATAATAATTTACATTATTTCTTTGTAAACCAAAAAAATTATTGAAAATTGAAAGTTGAACTGTCAAGATTTTCAGAAAAATAAGCACTATAAAATTGTTATCTTTGAAATTTATAAAAGTTTTAAAATAAAAAGTTAGATTTTTAACTAAATGCACTTATATTTATGGAACTATTGTCGACAAATTTGTCTTTGCCCGTGGATGTTCATAAAAAAAAACAACAGCATTTTTTTATCTCTATTAACACGGGAAATATAGCTCTGTGTAAATCCCGGTGGGACATTCTATATATTAATCATGGCGTATAATATATAAAATGATGAAGTCAACATTTCGTATTATAATACTAGCAATGTTTTATCGAACCACGCACAGAATTAAATATACTCTTACATATTATTATTAAAATTCATATGAATAATTATTCAATGTGCTGTTTCGTTTTATCTAATTAAAAACAACGAATAGAATACACCAATATCGAGCGGTATTACTGTATTATATACGCATACATATTTATGAGCACCGAATATAATTAATACACTTGCGAGTGCTGCGCGAGCGTATGGCACTTGCGTTTTTTCGTATAAATTTAATTTTCTATTTGCATTTTTTTTAACCCATCGCGTCTCGTATCCTCCGCGACCAGTCGACCGATTGTTATTTATCGATTAAGCACACATCGTAACATCGCATCATAATATTAAACGAATCACCGGTACAAACCGCCACGTTGTTGCAGCCGTATATTGATACAATATAAAAATATTATGAATAAAAACATAACGTCAGGTTTTTCCGCGCCCTCAACACGAGCGTGGTGTACACATGATGGCGAAATACGTAAACATCGATGCTTATGAAAATGGTTTTAGTGGAACTAGTGAATTTTACCATCGATACACATTCGTCATTATATAGTGGGTATAAAGTATCCGGTTGAGCCTACCGCTTTAAAATAAGCTTTGACCTTTTTTATCCGCCTATCTCGTATCCGATGCTGGAGGGACACAAGAAATGGCGTTTGGTAAGTTCCTGCTTCCCACTCGAATAAAAATATACCGGTACGCGTAAGTTCTTCCACTGACCAAATAACAAATATGAAATTTCCTACACGGCGTTAAAATTTGATGTATAACTTTCTGAACTGTATAAACTCATGGGTAATGTATTATTATTATTAAATGATGCGACTAAAAATGCAATATTCAAACCAAGCAGTCTATAATCCAATCGGCAACAGGATAAGATATTAAAATTTGTTTTTATGAAACACAAAAACAAACAAACCTTAACCGCACCAACTGCATTTAAGTTGTCGGTCCTTATAGTGTATAAGTCATCAAACGGGAAATACATGCAATCATTTGTATTCTACTACTATGAATTTATGCGCATGATATTACATGCATTTTTTTTCATTACTGGACTTCAGTACCGGTATTTTTTTTTCGCGACGGGACTTACGCATACGTATACCCATTTGGGGGATATTTTTACGTGCCACAATTCGTGTGAGGATACTGACGTTCGGCCCGAGAAATAGCTCTGGGGTTAAACAATAGTCGAGGGCATGGCGAAAAAATAACGACCCACGCTGCTCGGGAGAACGTGTATCGCAATCGGATCGATTAATGCGTGGCGAGCATAATTTATTCGCCGGACGAGCCGCTGCAGCGGTAAGCTATACGTTTCGATCGGTTTCGCGCACTGCTATGTTACACGTCAGCGTGGCGGTTAACTCGTGCGGCGAGTGGCGAAGGAGTTGATCGGTCGAGGCACCTAGTCGGATGTCCACCCCTCTACCGCGGCCCTCCCCTACACAACATACCTTTGGCACACGGGCGCAATAGTACAACGTGTACGTTACGATTTGTAATTACGTGAGGACGTGGGTCGGCGGTAGAAATGACCGCCATCGGGAATCGTTTACGAAGGGATTCCAGTCTTGCGGTGTAGCCGGCCGAACGACGCGGGAAATCCTGTTGGCCGGATCGAACGATAAACGCGAAACGCTGTGGATCACGTAGATCACGTCGGACAGTTTGCGAGTTCAAAATATTCGTTAGCACCGTGCTCTACCGGGCGGTTTTCAACGAGCAGACCGACCATGCGTTCGTCTTACGCGCGATGACCGCAGTCTGCTACGCTAGGGTGACAATTTTTATAAAAAAAAAAAAACGAGACTAATAATTTTTGGAAGACTTACATTAACTACATAATTATGTTCATCGAAAAGAATATCTTCATCCACATTCCAATCAGTTTGTTTTTATTATTTCACAAAATAAAAATTAAACTTTTTAAACATCATTGCAATTGTTGGACGATTTATTAGTCAGATCTAACGAAATATTTTTAATTCTTCGAAAGAACTGTTCAATGTACAATGTTAATATGTCATAGAACTGGTTAATTTTTTCTACGAATTGTTTTTTTATGTATATATTTTTTGTCTTTAGTTTTAAGAGTAGCTGAAAAGCTAAAAAGTTTTGTGCTTTTCTATTATTTTATTTTTCCACATGGTACTTGTAATTTTTTTGATACTTCGACATGCAGATACGTTTTCCCCTTCTCTCCTTCTTAGAATCATAAACGACTTTTAGTTGACTTTGTATGAACCAACATCGCTGTATGAAGCTGAATAAATTTCAATAACTCTGGAAACTGCTGGTTGTAATATCATGTTTATTTATTGATAATTTAACAATAAGAAAATGACGGGATAAAAAAGTCTTCTAGAAACGGAATAAAAAAGGGACGATGCCGTTTTAAACGGGACTTCTGGTCACCCTACGTCATATTCGATACCGCGAGCGACCGACGACGGGGTGCGTGTGCCTTGCGAGTTACGTTTCGGCCGCCGAATCGGAAATCTGCAAATTTCTGGTCGAATCCCACGCCAAGATTTACGGACGAACATCCAAATGGCGTTCTCGAAACGTTTTACCCGCCCAGCGCCGCGGGCACGAGCACACGATACGCGCGGACAAAACCTCGGACGTCGTTGGACTTAGCGCTCCGGGGAAACACGTACCACGCGCGCCCGTGACGATACGACGTTACGTGTAGGTCGGGCCGAGCAGCGGCCGCGTGTAGGGAATCCATATTTTGACGACACAAAGCGGCGAGAAGAGGTTCAAAATCGGGTCCCCGCGTTTTATTTTTTTCCGCGTAGCCGGACGTCACTGCCGTTTCGAGGGACGATGAGCGGAGGAGAAAAAAAATTGCGCCCCCTCGTATATTTCAAAATATGCCCTCCGGCCGAGGGTGTGTGCTCTCGCCGCAGATTCCGGTGAGAACGATAGCGCTATCGACCCACCCAGTACAATATTATCCTTGCGGTGTATCATAACGCGAACGGAAAATCATATTGAAACCACTATGTATTTACCGTTGTGACAATTAGTAAATATAATAACAATTACCATTCAAATCAAATACGAACTCTATAAGCGTTAATGGTTTTCTTGTACAAATGTTTTGCGCTGTTTCGAATTGAACTCCGAAGATTTCTCTGCCTTCATAATTAAATGCGATACGCTTTTTTAACTCGTGATTACCAATGTATCAATGGTCCGCGAAATCGTTTTTTTCTCTCACATAGTCCATAATCTATATTATTGGCGATTATTGAGAGGGGAAAAAAATGTAAATTCCAAGTGCTCGTTTAATACTTTATAAACTCGTATTCCAAGGAAAATATCTCGAAACCATTGAAGTGCGCACAAGCTTTTTCTCTATTTTATTTTAAACGTTCATTAGGGTATTTGGCAATCCTCAATTTAACAGCCCATGAATACGGACTCTTAAGTGATCAAATCTAACTCCACCCGACCGAACTCCTTCTGTAAAGCACTCGAACGTTAGCATCCCGTCGTTCGTACAGCGACAGATTATTCGGCAACCACTGAGAAAATAGTTTACCATATCGTCGCATTCGAATATATTATTGTACGCGCTCTACTGTGGTGCTTAAATCGTTTTTCATTTATTCGAAAGTAATACACGGAACGATAAAAATGTAAAACAATCGAATTCAATCGTCGTTACATTCTGAATAGTGCGAGAACGGTTTTTTTTTTATAAACTTTTTTCAGGACCCACGGTCGCCCAATAAAAAAAAAATTAGAATTCAAAGTCGGATCGTACTTCAAACGTGCGTGCGCAAAAATAGTTTTGAAACTACTGGTTGTTCACAAAAACATCAAAACCGTTTTACTCCTTCTTTTTTTTTCTTCGATTAAATTTAATCTTAAATGTACCAGTAAAATAAAATTAAGACTAAAAACAGAAAAAACCACGTATTAACTATTATTTTTCGAGGTTATCAAGCACCTATTGGAATTATTGAAATTAAATAAATAAAGCGAAGGACAGTAACATCCCAAAAACTCAGTATCCGCGTATTATTAAAGAATAATTTATATTTTATTTCGTGTTGGTGTATTATTTTTAATTAGTTTTGTTTTAGTTCTCAATAAGACTAGTAACATCGAAAGCAACCAAATCGTCTTAAATTATCTCATACGATTGCCATAATATGACCTTTCGCCAACCTTTGAGCACTTACTGTCGGCGTTGTTCGTAACAAAAAGCAAATCGGTATCGTGGCGGCTTGATTAAATTCTGAATTCGGTTCACATTTAAATTATGTAAAACAAATGCGTTTAAATTTCAAATTAATTCTGAAGTCAAAACGTCGATTTCCAAACGGTAATCAATAGTTTAACAAGCGACTTTCCTCAAATAAAACCATCCCGTCACCTGAACCGGTCGAGGGCAAACGATTATTATAGTACTAGATGATTATGTCTTTTTAATTATTTACGGCCAACCCTGTGCGTTTTTTCTTTTTTGTCAAGTACGACTTGTGTAGGTAAATGCGTCTACCGATTTATTTTACGATTTCTCGGAGAAAAAAAAAAACCGGACTATTATAACTTTTGAAGTGATTTTGTTTGAGTTTCTATGGATGACTACACAACCATGATGTTCACAATAAGTGCTCTTGTCTTATAATACACTTATCGTTTCATCGTGCACATAATGTACAGGTTTTTAGTCGACTGCTCGAAAACTCATAAGAATTTTATGAATTAATCATTCTGAACAAATCTCTTTATTCAATATAACTTCGACAATCATTTTTTATTACTATTATTATTATGACAAATAATTGTTATATATATATATATATATATATATATATATATATATATAAGTATACATTGTTTCATATTTGATGAATACGCTGTTAAGATCTTCTGAACTAAAACACGCAGTTTCTTTAAAACTTTATTTTTTATCCTCAAGTAATCTCAACGCTCCCTCCTACTTTTACTTCCATATAATACCGTCAACTTGTATCACACTGACGTCCTTCACCTCGTGATTAATGTTCTTAAAAGGTTTTAATTATATTAACTTGCCTTTCATTGATAGTGAGATAAAATAAGCCGGTCCAGTTAACGTTTTATAGAAGAAAATTTATGATTCACTTTTTTACTATCATCCATTCGAAATTTAAAATAATTAATACATTTTCAGTGATATATAATATATAATGAGAATATGAATAAAATGTGAATTATCTTCCGCGCTTCCGAGAGTTTTATTCTATTCGATTGCATTCCTGTTCACAATTTATTGAATCCGTTTACAGTATAAAAGTGTACGCATATTATCACCAAAGGACGAAGATCGGGTGTCAAACCAGTCAGGTCTGATCCGTAGGCGAATACTGACATCCAGCACCAAAGTGATGATCTCAAAGTCAATTTTTTTTTTTTTCACGGAGTAATAAAACGATTTACGATTTAAAATCATTGATATTATTCCTAATAAGTATATTTAAATATTTCAAAGTTTTCTCATTAATTATCATCTGTGGCCAATATATGAACTACTGAGGGGGTCTTAGAAAAAAGAATATAATTATTATTAATATAATATAGTACAAATTAGAATGGATATTTTTTTGTTATGGTACAACTGATGATTTTTTTCTGACCCATTTCGCGTTACCGCATAGCAGCTCGTGCAGTAAATAAAACATGAATAAAGTTACCAACCGAAAAAAACATATTCGGGATGCCATGTTTTCCTGTGAAGCGGAACAATTTTGAGTATAAGACGCATCTTTCTCTAAGTTTGTCCATCACCTGAAGATCTTTAACTTTTTTTAAAAATATTGCATAACATATTATTTTATGGACAACAGAGTGGTCAGGCTGGACGAATAAAGCATATATTAGGGGTATGCGAATATAAAAATGATTTACAATACTTTACAGTCTCGGTGTAACCACCACGAATGAGCTGATACATCAACGTCGTCCTGCATCGGTACAACAACTTCTATCACATAATTTTTTAATTCAACTTCCATGTGTTTGTATATCCAGACTACCTCCGTGCGTTCGACTCTGCTTTTGAACTGCGCTATCGGCTCGTTAAAAGGTCTTTTGCCATACACATTTATAACACAAAATCATTATTTTAAATTAAATTAGATTGGGTTAGATTCTTATCAATTATTTATATTTTTTTTCACATTAAACCTGTTTTTATATATTATAATGGGTCCTGTACGATGCAAGATGTCGTTGAAATAATTGTTTGAAATCGACAAAGTCTAAGCTACAGGAATACAGAATAGGTAAATGTGATGGTTAGATAATATTCAAAAGTATTTGATATTATTGTAGTCAGACGTAAGGCAAAATTTTCTACTCGATTACACAGGAGATTCTCATATTTTTTAAATTTTTTTCGAGTGTTATAATATTTATGTGGTAGCCACTATATAAGTATATTATCATAATGTGCGAACGATCAATGAAAATACAGTTGAAAAACTCTTTATGCCGTAGTACCACGAGTATATATACTACCCGGGGCCGAAAATAAAAATTCATTAAATAATAAATAATATATGTACAGCGCAAAGTAGTAAAAAAGTAATCTCATTTTTTACTTTTTAAAACGTTTTTTATGGGTTTTTTTTGCGTCCCGAACTCCGAAGGGTCGCAAATCTCCTTGAGTGGTTTCGGGGTAAGCCATCAGGGCCTATTCGGATTACCGGTTAATTCGGTTGTGACTAAGAAAATCCAAAGGTTATTTATTATTATTATTTTTTGATAAATTACATACATATTTACGTCGTCCTTATAACGCCGTGTCGTGGGCTGTTGTGCTTAAGTGTACACTGTACGCTGTTCAACCATTAATGTACGCACATATACATGGGAGGTGTACTGCTGTTCATGTAGTCTGACCTAAAATTACGATTTCGCTGACACAGACGCACGAACACGTGCGCACTAAGTGCGTTCGGAAAGGTAAACTCGACCGCGAAATAAACTGCACGGTCAATACCCATCGGACCGCGCGACGCAAACGTAATGACAATACGCATTTAGTTGGCAAGTACGCAAGTGCGTGTATCAGGAAATCCGAGTGTTTTTTGTACGCTTTCGAGTGTCCAGTGGATGGATTTTTCAGATCTTATTTTTTTTAGTTTTTACAAAAAATGAGGGGGTGCCGCAAAGTGTACAATGCAAATTAAAAATCACAAGAGTAAGCTAAGGGCCATCCTAGTGATCACTTCTCAGCGCTCGCGATTGCCACACGAGCGGTGATGACGATGCGTCATCCGAAAGGCCGAGAATATACCACCCCCTCCCCACTACGCTCCTCCGATAGTGCAATCAAGCCGTCAAGGGTATCACGTCGTCATAACTATGCAAAATACTATTCAATAGCGAATGTCAATAATACTTACAATGTGAAATGAGTAAACGACGAGGCGCCAGAGATGTACAGCGAATATTTATAATCAATCAACTGTTCGTTATTTCAAGGAGTACGGTCGAAACTCTTTTTTACGAACTCGACGGTTCTCGGAAAACAATTTGTCAAATAGAAATACGTTTTTTTTTAATTTACACGGATTCCGCGCAAATAAGTTACTATAATACGGTAAATAACGTTGATGGTTAACATTGGTCGTGGTACGCGATACATGTGAGTACGTTCGCATCCGTAACATAATGTAGCTCGTCTTGTTTGTTTTTACCACAAGACCATTACGAGTGTGCGATCTGTCTTTGACAAGGGCTTTACGTATTTTGTGGGATAATAATGTAAAGTCGATTCGTTTAAAAGAAACGCTTTGCAACGAACATTTCACGGTTCTGCGAGCCACGGAGTCTCGTTGAATAGACGCCCGCGGGCGAACTGCGTACTGTAATGATGTAAGTCAGCGGTTCTCAAACTGTGCTCCGAGGAGCACTAGGGCTCCGCAGGGTTAGTCTAGGCCCTAGGGGGTCCGTGGCTCCCTAGGCCCTGGGCATATCTGTATTGATTAAATTCAAATTATTATTATATTCCTTAGCTACATTTTTATACATAAGATTCAATATTATTTGTACCGTACCAATGTATTATTTTAAACATTCAAAACCTTTAACTATTTATAAATGCGCATAATATTTTGTGTCATAGTCAAAATGAGATTGGATAAAAGTCCGGTTTTTCGTTCTTTTTACATGTACGATGATTTCGCTTGATCATCTACAATCTTCGAAGTTCTAATAATATAATAATTTCTTCGGTCATAATGCATTCTTGTTTCAAATAGACATTTCTGAATTTTGGGGCTCAGTAATTTTTTTTAGGAACATATGGGCTCCGCGAACAAAAAAGCTTGAGAACCGCTGATGTAAGTAAAACACAACAGTGCAGCGGCGTGACGACGGTCGGCAAAAAGTAGACCGTTTCGTATGACTGTTTCGAACGATAGAACGAATTAGGCACGTACACAATAGGCGGGGACGAGGGGTTCAAACCGCCGCTCTTCCACGAGAGAAGAAAAATGTTTACACCCACTCTCAACAATCAGATGTGCTTGGATACACGTGAAATGTATCACGATAAAATGTAGGTAACATTATAAAAAATATAATATGGATGATATTATGTAAGTTGGAACATAGTGCGGACCTATGGGTATAACTATAAATCAAGTTCACCTTCGTCGTTCGTTATCCGTCAATAATAAGTGCTGTCATCACAGCCCGTGGAAACCTCGAGACCCTTCCTAAAAACCGATTTTTTTTTTTTTTTATTTACGACTCGTTCGGACCGATGACAGTGGAAACAACTGCAGTGAGACAGGAGCTGTGCAGCACACGTTGTGTGGCGAAAATAATACTCCGGCGGTCCCATAGAGCATTATGTAACACGACTTTTTGGCAACTTTTTCGCTATAACAACGCGGCATCCGTACGTCGCGTTATAGCCGCGGTGCACGTTTTTCCTAGATGAACTCCACGCGATAATATTGTCCGAACGTGCGCGTTTAATCGCGCGGAATCGACGACGTCTAAACTGCGCGCCGTTACAATAATAATTATTATCGTTTGCAAAAACGATAACGTAATGAGTGATAAATCATCGCTGCTGCAGCGCGATATTTGCGATTATTTCGAAAATACGTATAATATTGTAATGCACAACACACGTCCCGTGACTGTTAACGTTTTATGTGGTCGTCGGCCGCGGCTAATTTAATTCGCATAAATTGTTGTACGTGTGTTATAAGCAAATGTTTCTTTTTTAATCGCTATCGATAGGCATCGTTTTCGTCCTCCCGATAACGCGTGAACACATATTTTTACGTTCGCAACACCGAATCACCATGACTTTGACTATATGCAAATTTGTGTTTTTATTTTTCCATTTTGTCTATTACCATTCTATGACGTTTAGTAATTTTAATCAAAATTGATCTATAAAAATCACGTGTAAACATTATGCTATCGAGTAATTAAATTTTATTATTTTGGTCTGCTTAATAAAACATACATTATAAAAATGTAAAAACATTAATTAATCATAATACTATTCCAAACTTTTATAGTTATTAATCAACATAAAAATGTCGAATGTCCAACGATACATTTAAAATAAAAAAACCGCTCTTGTTGATATTATTGTACTTTTTTGTATTCAGTACGTAAAATGTTATGCTCGGTGATTTATCAGCTATATGTATTATGTATTAACTATCCGATACAAAACATAACAAGTAAAAATAATTAATTGAAATCCACATATCATATTTAATATTATATACGGGTATTTATATTTTTTATTTGATGTGGTATAAATGAAAAAAATATTATTCTGCCAGGATGAAATAATGACAGTCATACGTAGATATGATCACCAATATAACAAAGTATAATTATAATCATATTAAGTACATACAGTTTAGAGCAATATAAAATGAATAAAAAAAAAAAATTATTGAAAAATAATAACCAAAAAAAAATATTGAAAGCCAACTTCTCAACGTTTTTATATTTTTAGTTGTATCCTATTCTTTCAGGGGTGCGATATTATTTAACTAATATTATTATTTTGGGTTTACAATATTTCACGTTTTTATATATACCTAGTTAAATCACTAGATTTTTAACAATATCGTGTTATTTTCCGTAAACACTCTTGGATCTGGGATATAGTTGGATTTTAAATGTTTTATTGTCTCCGAAAATTATTAAGTCCAAAAGACTTAGTGTAAAATAAAGTCTTGTGAATTATAATTTTTTTTTTTAGTCCAAACCAATTCAATGATATGAAAAAAGTGATAAAATACGCGGAAACAGAGTTCATTTGTAAATGATTTACAGTGTTGAGTGTGTTACTAATTATTTATGTTGTGTGCTGAAAACGACGTACCATAAAATATGGTTTTTTTTATGACATGTAGGTTACTAGGTCGGTATATACCTAATAAACGCGAAACTCGAGGGATTCAAGTGAACAGATGACAATATATAACAACCGTACATTTTTATTTTAACGCCCGGCAAATAAAGGATTACAGTTATTCCCACGAGTATTTAACATTCACAATAAATAGCGCGGACGTGGAAATCGGTTTGATATCCAACATTCCAACCGACCGACGTATGAAAACGTGTATACCAAAAGAACTGGAACAAAATATTTACCGACAAGTCCCGCACATTAAGCTTTACAACATTTATATTTGTTCGAGACTAACGTCTTATCCTCTATATGAATGCGAGTCTCCCCCTCGTTGCTTCTCCTCTAAATCATCATCCCTCCACCACGCTCCTTCGTATAATTCATTCTTGAAGCTGCTGACACATCCTTTCATTCCGCGCGTCCCATATTTTTCGTCTCTTAATACAATCATCTTCGCAGTCTCTTTCGATTACTATTTCGAATTTACCACTTTCACTTTATTTCTCAACGCGTCAGTCACTCGTTGACATTCAGACAATCCACTTTCTTGCTTAATAATATTACGGTTCGGTACAGTCGATCTGTAATTGTATTAAGACGAGACGAACGAAAAGGCGGTGCACAACGACGTATTGTTTGGACGAAAATTGCAGACAGTGCCATATTATGTAGCCTGCAAGTAAGTACCGCGAGTACGGCCGTCGAAATGAAACAATGTCGTGAACGTCCCGATGAAAAGCTTATTGGACATATACGTATAGTTATCCCTAAATGGTTTGTTCGACGTTCAACACTAATATTAGTGAGATCGATTGACACGTCTTGGAATAACTGCAGTTACAAAACTTGATCACGACTACGATTATATCGTGCAACAACAAATAGGTTTCACGTGCCCGCGAGACCAACGTCGATTCTCACGAGCGATGGGAGGGAAAGAAATAGTTAAAAAATCGCTTTGGGTCATCAACATAACGTAGTGCGAGGACGCATGCACTTATCGCCTGAAACGCGCCGAGTGACTTGTGCGGTTTGCGCGAATGATCGTTATCCGTACTATGATAATATTTGTAACAACCCGGCGCGTCGTGTAAATCGCCGAGATCCGAAATACGGCGCAAAAACAAACAGCACGTCGATACCGGTGGCGCGGCGGGGACGACCTTTTACCGTTTTAACGTGATGATAATATTTTCCGCTATCACACAGCTCCGTCGTATTACACGTGTTAGGGGCCAAGGATCGTTTCACCCCGGTAAGGACCGCTTGTTACCCGAAACGCAGTCCTTCGGCCTCGCGCCCGAGATTAATCAAGTGCATTGATTATCCCCCGCAGTCGCCCGCCACGTGCTATTGCTATCGTCACCGTCATAATTATTATGCACATATCGAATGGGGGTAGGCCTGCCCGAGATGCGTGTAAGCGTACCCTTACGGCGCTGAGGGCATAACATTATGCAAATCCGGGCACGGGCACAGCGTCCGAACCGGCCGTACGCAAGATCGCGGGCGCGTGCTGTCCGAAGAGCGTTTCAGCGACGCAAACGGTGATAGGTACATGGTAAGTTTCCTCACCACCCCCCACCCCCTCGTGTTCACTCAAATTTTTCACCACCCGGGTCTCGGGAACGTGTCGGCGTTGTCCGCCCCGTTTTGTCAATCGTAAATTATTTTTCCATGCGTCTTGAGCCCACGATCAAAGGCTCGAAAAAGCTGTGTGCCTACGAGTGGCGATTTTACTTTATTCTACATCTTTATTAAAACGTTTACGTGCGTGTGTTAACAAAAAACCCAACTGAAACCCCTAGTTCCTATCGCCGGGCAAAGGAGGCTTAAGGTTAACTTTTTATTGAAATTCCAAGCATCGAGATATGTATGTGTTGAAAAACCCATTTTTTACACCTTTATTTTTATCCGTCAAGCTTCGTTCTAAGCTCTAGAAAATTGAGTTAAGCGTTAAAATCCGGGTCTTACTTATCATCCATTAGTAGATGATATTAATTGTTCTATACTTTATTGAATTTTTAACGTTGGGTGACGAAAGTATATATTTTTTATTAAAAAAACAATTATGAGGAGAATGAAATATATATATTTTTGCCTTTTAACAAAACATGATGATATTTTTATTGTTTTTTGCATAATATAATGGTTGTTTATTGTACTTTATATGATAAAATTCTTATTTATTATCTAGCCATGTACACACAATGGGACAAACTAACTTTTAGTATAAGATTTTATCAGATGGTATTTAAAAGTTTTGTTTTTATTGTTTTTATTGTTATTAATTTCGTCCAAGTAAAGCGGAATATATTATTAAAAAAAAACTTTATACATTTTGCATGATTTTACTTTAAATGATTATTCTTTAATATCACTATTGCACTAACGCGTGCAATAGATCCGTTTTTTATTTTATAAAAAGAATGCATGTTTCTGAAAATGTTTACAATGCAAACGAAATGCAAAGATTCGAATACATAAAAAGTACTGTTTGCATGCTCCTTTCACGAGTTTAGGATCTTATTGGTTTTATGATGCTTTGTGCTCCGTTTCTTTGTCTGAAAACACACTATGAGGTGGTAAACGTAATTCAATTACTTATTTTATTCCCACGTGATACGTCCATCGTGAAATGGACAATATTGTGCTTTTGTCGTGTCAAAATCACGAACCGTCCATGCTTTTTCCTACGAAATATAAAATGAAAATCATTTATAGTAATATAGAAACGAAGAGATACGCGTTGTCGAGTTTCCACTATACATCGTCGTTCATTAGCATTCACATTATACGGTATCGAGCAATGTGTACGTTATAAGTATGATACTAAGCCAGGAGACATATTACACTATGATCATGTTTATATAATTTTTTTAAAAATGTATTCGCAACGATTTCCGTGCCATCAAGTAAGCATAATTTTTTTTTAATTTGTAGGCTTTTGGTAGGCACAATAATAATTCAAGTTTACATTTAGCTTGAAAAACGTGTCTGAGCAAGGTTCGTTTTAATCGTTCAGAAAATTTGACTCAAACGAGTGATGAGTAAAATTATAATATATGATACGTTAAATAAAAGATAAAAAAAAAGCGGCTCATTAATATATTTATTATATAAAGTAGCGCGGAAACACCCATTTTTCATTTTTTGTTTTACTATGTTTTTAAACAGTTAAAACAATTATAATTTTATGCACATTTTATTTCAATGTTTTTCATTTATTTAATTCGACAATATTTCGTTTTTTTATGACTTAAATCAATAAAACTTCTAAAGTTTTGACATGGTGTATGTAGCATTGTTGTTAAACTAATCTGAATTAGAATATTTTGCTCAGTGAAAGTATTTGACTTTTAGTTTAAAATAAAATAAAACAACAATTGTTAGACTTTTATATTCATATTGTATTGGTGTACTTGAATAAAAGTTATAACAACAAAATCAACATTTAATAATAAAAAAATAAAAATATGATAAAACCTTATACCAAAACTGAGTTTTCCCTTTTGCGTGTACTTGACACGAAATAAATAAGAAACAATTTATAAATCATCAATATGATATTATTAATAAAATTCATAAATATATCATAATGCATTGTTACAAAATTATAAAATGAAAATAATGTTCTATTACCATAACATTCGTACCATGCATGTACTACTTTTGCCTACACATGACGCCGTCTTAGTGATTTTAAAATGATTACAAACATGATTTAAGGTGATTACAATTAAAAATGTCCACAACAATAATAATAATCGCGTTTTAACGAAAACAGTGCGTATCGTAGTAAAGCATGACTCATAGGTACATAGAAAGATAGTTGTAACGAAATAGTCATCAACAACGTACGGATTTCAAGACAATTAAATGGGCTCACCCATTATCTACATTTTCTACTCGATCGTTAGTGTCGATCTGCAAACAGTTCTTGAACTTACACATCATACAATCTTATAGATAAATAGGTTCTCATGATTTTAGTTAATTTGTTTTTGGTTTTTGTACATTTTCTTTGTTTATTGCAAAATAAAAAAAATACATAAAAAATAATTTCTTTATTTTACGAATATTTTTCGGTAGCAATGTGATTATTTTTTTTACAATATAACGTTACTAACTTTAAAATACTTTTTAAAATACTTAGAAATAAATAAAAATGTTTTTTCTTTTTTCGTTTTTTAATTTACGTAATAGAATTTCATACATAAGTTACACGCGTTATTACAGCGCCATTCGTGGTAACAAACGTTGACCTCATTCGGAAAAGTTTAATACAATATTTTTTATCTTATTGATTTTGAAAAAAAAAAATGTTCTCCTGTCTTTATACATCGTACCGGTGAAAGGTTTTAATTAAAGAAACCGGAGAAGTATGCACATCACGATTGAAGTGAATACATTACTTATGCATTTTTAATGGTATTTTATCCTACGGCTAATGTTACTTCGGTTAAATCAGTCTGTTTGTTCAAAGAGACGTAGTTGATTGAGAAAATCCATCGAATCGAAATAACAATTATTAAAAACAACCAAGTACTTGATTTTTTAATTTATTTATTACTAAGATTTAATTAACTACTAAGCAAAACATCAAAGTACTGCTAAAAAAGTTATTTGTTTATTACACTCGTATATTACTATATTATTATTATTATTATAATTATTTATAAGAGAATCTCATTGCATTTTTAAGGATGTGTTTATAGTCAGGAATTTGTTTTAGTTTTAACGATATCCCATAAAAACACGATGGTAATATATACAGAGAGACTAGAAAGTTTAAAAACACAAGTAAACAACATTTCAAAACTTTCTAGACACACAAATATGACATAACATAATTATGTGTAATGTTAATAAATACAATGATTGATGGTGATGACCTTGACTGGGTTTTGGAAAAATGTGATTTGCAATTCAAAATTTGGTTCCCGTCGACCGTAAACTACGATTAACTTCAAATCAAAAACTATAAATGCTCTGTTAGCGTTCGAATCACCGTTAAATTTCTAAAAATTAATTTAAAATTGTATACCAACAATTTTCAAGCACTTTTATTAAAAAAAAAACTGTCTTTATTTCTATCTCATACATATTGATTTCCAGGAACACTGTACCTATGAATGTACTGTACTCTTCAAAAAACGCGTGAACGTGTAAATATGTTCACCGAACCTTAAAGAACATAACCTATAATCATTGGGATACCGAATTTTCAATCGATTACACGTATGTTCTCTGTAAATTTTTTCGGTTTCGAAAAATCTGTAGCGGTGAACAATTTGTGGAAAAATCATTGTTACGTGTAAGCACAATCAACATTCCGAGTCGTTAATTATTGCTGCTTCTGCGATACTACAAGATTTGTGGATGCGTGATAACTATCGGAGTTTAGGTTCGAAATTTCATAACGAAACGAGGAGAAAAAATTTTCGAGGTGTATTTTTTCCATTGGTATCCGGGAATTGAAGAAAACAAAATTATTCACGGTATAACATACATCCACAGGATTCGAAATCTTGATATCAATCCTATGTGTGCATATATAAGTGACTGTAGAGTACGACGTGTACGTTGCGAAACGGTTTTTCTTTCGACGACCTGAAAGAGTTGTGTTTTACACACTCGCGTGTAGAGCAGCAGCATTTTTATATTCTGGCGTAAGCTATGTTAAAAAAAAGTATTGGTAATACAAGCGAACGAAAAAAGCTTTTATAGACCTCGTCAGACGCGGAATTATAGACAGATTGAAGCCTGTCGGATTGTTTTTTTTTCCAGTTTTTACCAGAATATATAGGTTGTTAAACCATAAGGTAAAATGTCAAAATTGATGTTCGATACCATGACTATGTCATTGCTGTCAGTCAAGGCTGGGTTTGTACGAGTTAAAAAGTTGATGTTAAGTTAAAATCTATGTTAATTTTAATTTTTTTGACTTAACTTATTGGGTTTCATTTTTTATTAACTTAAAGATTAACTTAACTCATTGATGTTTTTAGTTACTTAATAAATAACGAGTTATGTTTATTTAAATTCAATCTAAGTTAATCACTAATGAGTTTATTATTTATTTTTATTTTTTCATACACGGCAATTTAATTCATATCAATGAAAAATGATTATTCATAGAAGCTATTTAGGTATAATTCTTTCAATAATTGAAAACATTTCAAAATAATTTTGTATTTCGCCAATTAATGCGAATAAAATTATTATTTTTTTTTATTTTGTGGCACCTATAGGTAATGTATGACATTAAATGTAAATATCTTGTTATTTCAATATTGTTCACCCCTCCAATGTGATAAACCATTCATGATCTTGAAATTATGTATAAGTAAAGTGAAAATAACAGCGTTGGGGTGCATCGGTAGGTATTATAATTATTTGTCAAACTCCAGTATCCAATCACCTTTATACTTGCCGTTAATTTTAGAAAATACTTATAATAGATATAACACTGCAGCTGTCCATTTTTCAGCGCATGTAGGAAGGTTGTCCAGTGTAGAAGATCAGTTATTTAGTAAGCGAAGAGGGTCTATGGTAGACATTGACATCACTCACTCAAATTTAGTTGTTATTTTACATAGGGTTTTTAAAGTTGATTATTATTATTTTAATTTTAGTTTTAATATCAATAAAGAAAAGTGTTGTTTTTATTTTAATTTGATGTCTAAATAACAAATACTTATACTTATTAGTTTATGAGTTACCAATTAAAACTGATATAAAATTGATATGTAAATAACAACAATCAGCAGTGCAATCATAGTATACACAAATAGGTATTCATTATTAGTGATTAATTATTCATTAATATTTAACAGCATGAATGTTAATTGTTTACTATTATAACTATATGAATTAATTACAAAGCTACATTTTAAACACTCTTAAGTGATAATAAAAGACTAAAATAGTAATATCCTACATAACGAAAAAAAAATAATTTCAAATAATACTTTTAAACTAATTGTGCCACAAATATTCATTGTCACTGTTGGTATTTAATATTTAGAAAAATAAATAAATCACGAATAGTGATGTATTAAATAACTTATTATTTATTAATGATTTCTATTGTGGTAAGATACACGTAAGGATTTTTGCATGGTGGATGATCATTTTAAATTTATCATCCAATTGGTGATAACTTGCAATTTAAAAAAAAAATTACCAACTCAAGTTTATGAGCTACTAATTTTTTTCAACATAACTCTTAACATAGTTTATTAAGCTAATAAAAATGTTTATTAACTAAAACTTTTAACTTTTTAACAAAAAGTTTTTCTAACTTAACTGAGTTAAAAAAAAACCATAAACTTGACCAGCCTTGCTATTAGTCAACCAACTACAATTCATATACCTGAATAATTGATCTCTTTGTAAGTTATTTACGTGTAACAGTACGCATTATGATAGAGCTAGACGGCAAATAATGTGCGCTAGGTGAACGATAGGAAATACCCAGGGAAAATGGTTTTCGTTATCTTTAGAAGAAAAAAATGTTAAGCTTCGGTTGGTCATAAATATTTTAAATTCCTCGTTTACGACGTCACAACCGGTGTACACTGAAACAACACAGTTTTGACGGCCGTCTATGAGTGTCTTTTGATATTTTTAACATTTTTCTGAAACGTAAATCTTGTCAATGCCTTAAGAACTATTACTGTTTTCGACGAATTTTAGTGAAATAACTTTGTCGAATATTTTTGGAAAAGTTAAACTGAAGTGTCGGTTTAAATTTCTATATGAAAAAAAATTGTTTTCCATCATTATTTCAGATGTATATATAATATTATACTGTTATGTTTGATAATATTTCAAATGATAATTCGTTTTTTCCCATTAGTATGCTGTTGGAGAATAACGTTTTTTTTCTTTCTGGAAACCCAAAACGGACGTTCGCCGCAGTTCGGGGCACGAAGAGAACAAAGCGAACGGAATAAGTTTCCGAGGAAGTCGTTTTCATCCCCGTTGTTTACCGATCGGGTTACCGCGTTCAAAATGCTCGTCGATAATTTTTCAAACAATCGTATGCAACGCGGTGAATGCTAAACCCGAATATTCGTTTTTACGCAGTGCACGCGTTTAAATATCATAATATATAATAGCACCATCATCGTGTCCCGTTACGCGCGAGTTCAGCTAATTGAAAGCGCCTCGTACAATACTGTTATTTGGTTAATTAGTGTGTTACCGACGTCCGTCTATTGAATTCTCGGAGCAGTAATTATAGCGAAACATCTCAATACTATCGATTTGTCCAAACACAAGTAAGGGGTAATTTTATCATACAGGGTTAGTTCGCGTACTGTTTATTAGCTAAATGATATATACACCACTAATAACAGCACTGGTACCGACGTATATAATGGTACGCCGCCGTGCGTTGTAATAATAATAATAATAATAATAATTCAATCGCGTTTCCGTTGAAACTCTATTCGGTTACTTGTAGCGTGATAATGATAGTATTTATAACATATTTCGATGGAACCGTTGTTTGTCAGTACCTCGTTAAAACATATTATGTAAAGAAGTTTTAGTTTTCTTGTCTGAGACGTATCATAACCTTTGCATCGGCAAGGGTGTTCGACCTGTTATATTTTTTTTTCGCGGCGGGCTAAATCTGAGTTACGGTTCGAAATCGCGGACCTAAATTGTTTAACGAGCGAGGTAATGAGATTGAAGGAGGTTAAGAATTATTTTCTTGCCATTTAATCATTTCATATTGTATTTTGCGCTAAGCTGTTCAGAACAATACACCCGAAGAAACACCTTTTGTTTTTGTGCTTATGACTGAATCGGTTTTTTTATTTTTTGAAAAAGAAACTATTAAACTGAAAGCTACAATACATTGTCTAAACAACAGTTAACGTGGCAGACCACTACGGGTCCGCTTGCCGTGGGTTGGAGATGACCGCTCTACACGTACACAATAATATGATCATTTGTTTAAACGCGTGAACAATATTTTGGCACAGACATGACGCATCCAACGTAGAAAAAACCGAATAAGAAAACATCTGTGACGACGTATACTAAATGTCTACGACGACGTATCTATACCGTGCGTAATGTAATATATATAATACCATGATGATACTGCGCAACTTAGGCCAGTATTTATTTTTTTCTTTTGCCGAAAACTAGTAGTATCCCTTGAAAATGAAAAAAGAAACGACGAAAATCCAAAATTCGCTCGTGTAAAAATCATAAAAAGAAAATCCCGTTTACAGTGGAGCGTGAATTTTATAGACACACACGCGCACAACTGCGTTATCTTTTATTGCACGCTTAATTTACCGATTTGGCGAGTATAAAACCCGCAGCGTTGTCGTCCTATTTGGCTTGGAGGTCGTAATATTTAAAACTCGTAATAGGATTTCGAGTTTAACGGATTAACAGCGTTAAATGTGTTACTTAAATATTATAATTAAAACCGTTTATACCGCGGTAATGTGGCACCACACCGCAACTTGATGGGATTTGTATGAAATAATCCGACAGTGTAAATAATATTGTGAATTTTACAACGCGCGCACACGCACGCGAAATGGATAGACAGAGAGAGTTTGAGAGAGAAAGAGGAGGAGGAGAGGGAAAGAGGAGGAGGAGGAGAGATAATTTACTCGTCCGAGAGGGGACGTGAACCAAATGCTCGACAACCGTTTGAATTATTGCGTGCGTTTGTATTCGTATACACATATATATGTACATACAATTCGTATTAATAATAACCGGCGGGGTTTAAGTTTTTTTTTTCACAATTAAAAATTACACTACATGCGGTCGCGTACAATACACCGACGTGAGTAATGCGGTAGAATTCGATAGAATAAACTCAGGGGGTCATTTAAAGGACTCCGATTGTACTTTTCGCATCACTTTTATTTATTTAGTTTTTGTGGTCGACCCGTATTAATGAAATCCAACCGAATATTTATAAATGTTTTTTTTAAAAAGACATCCGACGATTGGCCCAATAACGAACATACATCGTTGGGTTTAGATTAACATTTCTTAATCAACCTGCTTATGATTTCTAACACCCGGTTCCCCTGCACAACCTAAGATCAGCTACGACCCCTTATTGAACAAGGGTTAAAAAAATAACCGTTTGGTTTCGGTGAAAAATCGATTCATCTGAAATATTATGTTTACGTTAGGCTAAATTTACGCCACTGAAATGCCGCACAACATTTGGCGCTCAGTTTTGAAATGAACACCTTTAAACCAATGGAGAATGAAAAAGACACAAATATTACAGTTGTGAACGCTCGAAAGTATTATAGTTGATAAAACGGAGAAACGACGAATTTATTATATTTTTTTTTTGCTTTCGGAGGGTGATGTTTAGCTTGAACGAAGTTTTTTTTTATCTGACAGATATTTGTCTGCACCACATATACGTATATAGTCCCGAGCATGAGTACAGAGATTGAAGCGCATTCTCGCACACCGATGCCGCGAAAAAAAAAAAAAAAACAATCATAATAATAATGAAATAACTCGCATCATCCCGAAAGTCCTGCGATTGGGATTTATAAAAATGATTTCACGTGTTTCGCACAAAACACAAAATGTTCCGTGATTAATCGATGCGAGAATAAAAATATCAATCATACACCCTTTGAAACGTCTAATGTCATTAAGCGCATAATTCGATTTATGTATACGTACTCTCTCTCGCGCTCTCTCTCTTTCTCTATCTATCTCTCTCTCTCGGATTCGATTGTACATGCAGCCCACGACGGTTCAATTAATAACAAACGTGCCCGTCCGTTTTATCTCCGTAGGTGTATAATAATATATTTATATAAACGTGTGTACAGGTACACGTAAAATGGGCAAAACATCAAAGCGTTTCGGTAACTGTCAGTCTGTCAACTGGTGCGGAGAACGGAAAATATATTTATTCCGTGCGACCGTGTTGCATTTTATTTATCATTTTACCGATTATTTCACCGGCCAATATAAATAATATTGTTAAACACGCCGCTCGCGTCGACCTCCGGATTCGCCGAACAGCGCATTGCTACGACGGTATCACGGATGTAGGTGTATAGCCCTCGAAACAGGACGCGCAGTGTAATTTTTCGTGCGTTTCAACTTTGCACCGCGGGAACGCAGAGTTAGGAGCGAACAATGAAGTGCAGTGTTCGACTTTTGTACTACAAACCTGAACGCTGTTTGTGCGTAGAATGATGTACGGACGTACGGTGTTCGGTAAAAGAATATCCGCGGAAAAATCGTCGTTTCATTGTTGGTCAATGGATAAAAATAAAGACGTCAGTGTTTCAACTCGAAATATGATTGAAACATCGCGATACATGGTCACATTGATAATATTATGCGCTCATCGATCGCTAGTTAAAATCCTCTTGCATTGTCTTAAAATACAAAAAGGGCTATTGCGTATAAATGTGAAAGACCGCGGGCCGCTATAAATGTTCGTCCGATACAGGTATATACCCTCTACCCGCAGAAAATGGTTTCTCCGATTTTCATCGACTGTGTACTGATGATTGTTAAAAGTTATCTCGTCATAACGTAATCTAGGTCCGGCCATATCGAACATTACCGTGACACTCGTACGAAACGACAATACTACATAAAACATGTGTCGAAAATAAATCAGTAATAGACTATTGGCACCAGAAATGCTATTATTATGTTTATATGATATCGCCATAAATCGGTCAAGGAAATCAAAGAAAGGATCCGACTTCGCCGTCCTGCGTATTACTTGTTCATGTCTTGTCATTTATTAAATGTCGCCATCGGGTGACCGCTTTTCTTCGTACGCGTCCAAGTCGTCGAACATATATATATATATATAGCCGTATACCGAATTACTACAGTTTTTACGAATAATAGTTAAAAAAAAAAAAAAATTTATTACTATTGCAGCAGTACAATAGCGTGATGATAGCTTACCCGACGTGCGTAAAATACACGAACTTGCGATGTGCTTACGCGGTGGAGTACGTTGTAATATACACTTGCGGTGATGTACGTAACTTGTATCGCGCTACGGTACGTGTACGATCAACTAATAAACGGGTAATGCGCTTGTCAAAAATCACGAGCTGTTATTGAAATAGATTTTGAGTTTATTTAATGGAGACGTCGCTAATTCGATTACCGTCTTATGGTGCGAACGCCCGTAGAAACACGATCGTTTTATCATAATATTGACGTTTCTCTACGCATTATTTTCAACCGTACGACGTATCGATCGCTTACTACGTTCATTATATATAGCCACATAGGTAGGTTGTAGGTAGTATACCTTATTATTTTTACGTCCGGGCTAGTGTACGATAGTAACATAATTTATGTTTTCGGTGAAGCGGACGACCGCGAGTTCTGAGCCAGGACAAAGGATCTAAAACCGGCCGCGTAGTGGAACCGCATGCGCTCGCTTCGTTAACTCGCACAGATCGATGGTGGGAAACAAACACATTCAATACCTAAACAACGTTTGATGGACATTTTAAAGTGCAATATACATTTTATCGAATGCTAACTACTACGGGTCCCGTTAGCTGCCCCCAGTTCGTCTTTCGGTCGCTTATAAACACTAATTCTAAAGGGAGAGGGGAAGAAAACTTCTCTTAAATCCAACAACTTATTCGCTTCATATATCTGACGCGCAGTTTATAACATCTTAAGTCTAAAATAATTTGTTATGTTCAAAACTATCATTGAATTTATCATGAAACGTGGTTGTGACTAATTAAAATCGGTTTGCATTGAACGATTCATCAACGTAGGTTATGAAAAATAATGTTAAATCAGTCCTATGGAAGCATTTATTCATTCTAGGCTTTTAAAAACATTTTTGCCACGACACCGGATATTCTTACGTATTCACGCGAGCGTGACAAATATGAATCGTTAGATTTTGTTCACACCCGCGTACACAATGACCGAAAAGTTTCTCTGATAAAAAAGAAAAGAAAAAGAAACTCGTCATGACAAGAAATGAAATGTTAAATATACGAATAAAGCCAAGAATGCTTTATAATAAGTGTGTTATATATTCATCAATAATTATACAGCTAACACGTAGGTTGGTACTTCAAGAAATATGCTACGTGCTCAATGTATTTATAATGACGTTCAAGTTTATAGCGCGCAACGGTAAATTATGTATGACTATTGAAGTTCATCAAAAGTTGCATTGTTGATAATTATTTAAATTTATTTAAAAACTTGGGAACGAAACAAAATTTAAATCTGCTCCGAAGGCAAAAGAATCGCATAAAATAACACGTTATTAATATTTTGTATATTTTGTTGCGCAAGGTGAATACTGAGGTGATTATGTCCGATACTGAGAAAAAAAAAAATAATGATCATTTATAAGTGACAATCGTCTTGTATACCAATAGTATTATATAACTAAATTTGTATGTATACCCACCACATACACCCGCGTGCGCTAATATATGAATACGTTACCTAGTATGACTGAGGGTACCTTCAGCCTAGTACACGGCTGATTTCAATAAGATTTTTAAGGGTTTTGAGCATTTATAACCAATGCGACACCATAAGCGGTGAGTTGTGTGCAAAGTAAATTTTCCACGTCACGCGTTATGGAGTGTTCGTGCGAAACTGATGTGAGGAAGCACCATCGCTGAAGTCCTTGAGAAAATAAATTAAATCATGGACTCGGTGTGGCTGTTTATAGCGGCTTATAATATGTGTTTACACGCGCGTAAATGTTTTCAGAAAAACATTCTATTTTGGGCACGTGGAATTGAAATCGTGCGTGTCAACGTTTAAAAATCAGAAGTTATCAACACTCGAACACGGGTATTAAGTTTGGTAAGGGGTTAAAACATGTCGACTGTGCAATGTTGAGGAGTTACGAAATGAAGGGTAAAAACGGTATTAACTTTCGACGATTTTGCTCGGTCGACTGAAAAAAAATCTATCACAGCGCCCGTACCTATCTACTGCAATTATTCAGAGTTTTTTGTATCTCACTTTATTTCTGATTGCACAAACAAAATCCATCCGCTTTAAAGGTGTTGATAAAAGAAATAAATTCTCGGAAACGTACACAAAGTTCAACGAGTACAACATGTTCATACATTTATGCATTATTTTCAACGATCGATTTGAAAAATAATTCAAAGGTATTATATTAGATACCCAATCGTTAATATTATGCAAGACTGATTTCGAGTCGTTTCACTTCGTGTTAAAATTGAATATATTTTCACATTGGATTTGATACAAAAGCAATTTTTATTTACAAACGTTAACACTAAGTTCATTTGAAAAATGTGAAGAAAAAAATATTGTTGTGCCTCGAATCTTGTATCTGGAGTAAGTTTTAAACTGCACAAACTTATCTTTTCTTTCTTTTGTTAAACACTAAGAATAAAGACTCGTCTACACATGTTTGCTGTTAAGCACGGATAAATCAATCGTCGCACGCCATCACATAAGAAATGCCAAATAATGGCCTTTAATAACTCAAGATTCTGCGTATGTGTGTGTTTGTGTGTGTGTGTGTGTATGTGTGTTGTCCATAATTAAACGAACTCTTACGAACAAAGTTAAACAAGACCTATTTTTGATAATTATAAAACATAATTTTGAATTAAGTACAGAGTTTGGTACAATTTTTTTATTAACTGAAACAATTGAATGCAATACAATGGGACATATTATTTTTACCAAAGTGACAAAGTCAAAGCTGTAGTGTAAACGACGTTTTTTTTCACCGATATCTGCCATTCAGTTTTTCCATTTCAATAGTCCATAATATTTCTCATAATATGTATAACTAACATCACATAAGACGCTAAATTTGTTGCTTACAATTTCAGTGTTCCTTAGCTAAAATCACATCGTGGCTGAACATGGTTTTTTCCGGTCAAATACAATACGTATTTCGGAATGTATTGACATAAATACCAGTAGGGATTTTTCCGAAACGCCAACGTATACCCACGTCTGAAGTAATAAAGTAAATAAACGTGCGGACCGCGATACAATATATCTATTACGATATTTTCGAAAATAATTTTCGCTGCAGTATTATGCCTTAGATACACAGGACTGTTTGTCGACATAAAAAAAATATTATGTTTGTCTTTTTCCACATAAACTGTAAACACAAATTCCATGTGAACTATTGCAGTCACTTTGCCCCATTCAAGTGCGATGAGTTGCACATCATTATACGCGTCGTATTAAAACAACCACGTAACACGAGTAGATGATGGTACATATAACCAGAGTGTTCCACGAGGATTCACTGCTCGAGATATCTCCTACGATAATAAACGAAATGAAATCATATTTTATTTCTGTATCTAAAAGAAATTGTAACGTTTCTATAAGTAAGTAAGAGAGAACAAAAAAAAAAAATACATTTTATCGAGTTATATTTATAAAATATTTAAAAGATACTTTAAAGGGAATTTTTCATCGATGATCCAGCAGCTCCATTTCATTCACATAATGATTTTAAAAGTTGTTTTCAATTTCTGGGAAAACAATTTTGTGTTTTGTGACCGGACACAATATTTGCACATAATATCACAGGATTTATCGACATGCGTACATTTCTACATGACAATTTTTTTCTTCTTTATGCTAAAAAACTCATGATGATTCACAAAATTGAATGGAACCTTGAAATTGTCGAGAAAAATAAGTTACAGAATGCGTGTATTTATATTATACACGTTTCGACTGTGTCATCTCGTAAAGAAAAAGCTAAAAAATAAGAAAATAAAAAAAAACTCGACGTACCAAATTTTGTTTTTAAAAATGAACGAATCGTGCGTTACCTCGTTTGCCTCCGTTATCTGTACGCGAGATATCACGATCGGTAAATCCTCGCGCCGCTTACACGTCCTGTGTATACGACGTATTTCTGGAGACCCCGTATCGGACTTAAGCACGTCATAAGGAGCGGGGGCGGGAGCGGAGCGAGCCCCTACGGAAATCCGCCACCGTTGTGGTGCAAAAGGATTCGAACGCAGTGCGACGTCGTGCGGATAATCTTGAACGCGAGAAACGCGCGTGTCTGCGTTTTTTTCCCTAAGGTTTTTTTTTCCTTTTTCGCGGTTTTTCCCTCTCCCCGTCTCCGCCGCCGGTCGCCGTTCGCATCTCGTTTGTATAAATTATGTTTTAGGACGGCAGATGAATAAAGAGAATAAAAAAAGAGTATACGTACGCGTACGACTGTCAAGAAACGAAAAAAAAAAACACAAAACACAAAATGCCCCTGCCGTTTACGCGGGCACTTTGTTAAATCCGTTTAGCGCGTCCGTCAGTTACAAGTGTCGTATGCACGCACACGCGCAAATGATATGCACACATTTACAGTGTAACGTGCACGATGCACACGTTAATGACGCGTAATTGCATTTAACGAAATCGAATCAGTGACTTTTCCCGTGCGCTCGGCAAGCTGCGGCGAAAGAAGCACCGGGCACGCAAAGGCTCGGCGAGGTTCACTTCCCCCGGGGGCCCGAGCGGGGAAGGCGACGGAAAAACGGCCGCGACGCCGTTCGGTGATTATTGAACTATAATATGATTATATTCTGTTGTTGCTGTGCAGACGACTGCAGTCGCGCGGCCGTACGATGCAAATAAAGTGGGTCGTGTTTGCTTTGCGAAAATCATCGTTTATTATTGCGAACAAATGCGAAAAAAAGCTGTTTTTATGAAAATCCATGAATTCTGCGTACCGTCGCGTCCGCGAACCCGCAGCAGTTTTCATCCGGTGCCACATATTTAAATGTTCGCTTACTATATCCGCTACGAACTCGGATATGGAGGTGGGTATTTCAGTTAGTTTGAAGACTACCGATTTTAAACTAAAGACGAGTTATAATGCCGCACATACTGGTGGGTTGAAATCGAAAACTTTTAAAAGTTAATCAGCCGAGATAGTGCAAACGTCTAGACCAATACGCTATTACGGCGGAGTTATGTTCTCCCGCATCTATATTATATTACGAAAACTTAAAACTATCGTGATTACATTTTTCTTTGTGTACCCACTATATTATCAAGTGTGAATCCGACGTGGTAATATAGTTGTGCTCGCGGGCTTTCTCCGTTTGTCATAAATTTATAATTTCGCGAAACACATATTACACGTCCGCGTGTGAATATTTCACGGGAATACGGTTCCTTATTAGTATCCGCACGAATGTGAGGTAAAAAAAAAATATATATACACTTATGTAAAATGTTCAAACCTAACTTCGACTCTGTTAGAACACAACTTTCGGTCGTTGACGTATGCAGATTATGCCATAACTCCGTTTTAATAACGATCGCATTCCACCACGAAATCGCGCAGAGCCCATTCCCGGGTTTCGGTATGTCAAATAACCGGAGCGACCGCGGTTGATGTAATAATATATCATGTGCCGCTGTGGCGGTGCCAGGGTGGATTGCGTCCTGCAGTCACAGGACACGTTCAGGCACAGCTATACCGCACCGCACAGAACGCTATCAAAATAGATGCGAATCGTTACGACAATACAATTGGCCACGGGCCCCGTTCGATTCGATATATTAATATCTGACGCGTGGGAGGAGACCGTGCGAGATTTCCGAAGCGCAGCAGCATCTGCGTTATGTCCCGTAGGCGTAAATTCATTAAATTTCATCGAGTACACAACGGGTTAGTATATAGCAATGCGACAAATAGTTTCGACAAAGCCGTTCGTTTCGCTCGCGTAACTATTAATATGCACCCCGTAATGCACAGATTTTATTTTATTTTTTCATCTTGTTAAAACGAATTCAATACATTTTTACACTGTTCAATATTCGAATGCTACACAATCGACGTAGGTCCCATGACGGTGTATTTACTTTGCCTGTCCTAGTCAAATGAAAATATAACAGTAAACCGCGCATTCAGCTTAATAGTGTTGGGAAACGAGCGCGGTTTGTAAAATCTATGTACATTGTAATGGTTTCGTAAAAGATATTTTTACTCGTGAGAAGTTTGAGTACCTTATTTTCATAAATACGCAAAAAATATCATTATTTTATCAAACTTTGATTCGTCATGTTTCGGAAACTTTAGAGGCTGCGGAACTGTACCCATCGAAACACCGGTGTTCATCCTCGCATTCGCAGGCCCCGGAGACATGGCTTTTGCTCGTATCCCTAAATATATATAGATACGGCCCCAAAAAGTTATGTTGTCCGCAAAACGAGAAATAATAATTAAACACCCACTTTGACCGGACCTTTGAGCGGGATTTCATTTCGCAAAATCATATTGTATTTCCGGGTTTTTCGGTATACGCGGTAGGTACACAAAGAACCGGAGAGGACCGTTCGTTAAAATATACTATTTTAACGGCCGCAGCGCCGAAACAAAGGCGGGGGTTGTAACGACAGTATTGTCGTCACGTGCCGTTTAAATCGCAAAAATCGGTACCGTTGCAGTGATAACAATAATTATTTGCTTCGGGGTCGTTAATAATTGTCAGTGTGTACACGCGTACATATACGTATGTATAATAATGGAGGGAGCCGCGAGCGAAACGTTTAAAAAACCGCTCGTTCCACGCGCCCGACCAAGCGACCCTACTCGTGAAATTTTCAAGTGTAATACAAAGAAACATCAAAAATCGTATTGAAACCGAAGGCCTTTTAGGCACGGCTCGGGGGTAGAAACAAAAATGCATTGGATTCTTCCAAGGCGATATTTTCTAGCCCATTAATTGTCTTATCGATTGTCCCTGTGGAACCCGTTAGAAGTGACTCCGTTGTGGGGGATTTGGCATCGCGATAAGTCCGTGAACCCGTATGTAAATCGAATCATTTTTTAGAGGTCTGCGTCCGGAAACAAAGGTAAAAAGTGATGCCACCCCAGGCGTGGAGAAGCGGTCGATGATTTTATCCCTACCTGCAGGTATCGGTGTGCGGTAAAGTACCGCGGACTTTGTGTGCAAACGTTGTTGTACGTTTTTTCATCATAACTTATGGCCACCGACGAGACCGGCGCGGAACAGAAATCGTACAGGAAAATCGGTATGTGCGCACGAAAATGATTCAAATCCGAAACTCGGACGTATCTGTACTTCGATAATGAATTCGAAATAAAGTGTTTAGTACCTTGTGGCGGGTGTGCTGTTTATCGACGATACGTTTACGTCGCATGACACAATAAGTCGCTACTTCGTCCTGCGAATTTGATTTTTATAGGATGGCGCGAAGTTAACTTCAAAAAACTTTTACACCCATCCCACCGCGTCTATGGCCGGAATATAATCGTTCGCGGTATTGATATAACGCTTACGATCGATATTCAACCGGATATTTGTGCAGCGAGTTCTTCGAGAACGTTTTAAGTTTGGTCGAAAAAAGTATCAAAGGGTTATGTGAAAAAAAAAATTATCGACACATCAACGACTACCTAAGACGTTTTCGAGTGTGATGGTATAATAACTAAACCGGTGCAGACGTACGTAGAAAAGAGTCGTCGTCGAGTTAATTCGAATATTTTTCTTGGCCGTTTTGATTCCCACGTGTGTGCACGCGTTTCGAACGATCGGTACACGCGCAGCCGAACGGAATAATGGCTTAATATTTCACCGAACCTGGGCTACGGGCCTAAAGGAAAGGTGAAAATTACTTCGAACGTGTGTGTACTGCAGATTTGCTCGGACTGTACGTTCATTGAACACTCGCGCGGTCTGCAAACACGAAATTTCGCGCAAAATAAAACGCAGAAGATGTAGTACCTACGCACGTCATTCAAAAACCGAATAAGCTCCTTCGCACCACTCGGAATTTTAAAAGGGTCCGACTTGCTGTCGAAATCAAAAAAAAAAAAACTCTCGGCCCGTTTATGCAAGCACGTCATTGTTAAATCCGTTTAACGTATCCGTTGCGTAGGACTGTGCACTCTGCGAAATCGTAGTAAGCCGGCACCCGGCGAAATCGAATCAGTGCATTATGCGCTACGTGCGTTTTACTGTACGTGGGTATACGCTATACAATATTGTAATACAAAAATTGTTTAAAAAAAACGCTTGCAGATGATGGGGGCTGGACGATTGCTTTGTCACCGGGGTGAAACTTCAACGAAGCCTCCCCTGCCACGGAACGGCGGACACGAAATTGCTGGGAACATCATATGTGACTTGAAACACTGTCGATGCGGACTGTACAGACATACCACGCGCGTTACAATCGAAACGCGAACTGTTATCGATCTCAACGAGTATTCAACCCTTGTGCCCACACTTGATAACGTCCGAATGGAGGTCCGGTGTCGACGGGGTGATTAATAACTATTGCGATGATTCGATGTTAATAAATTTAATACTGGCGGCGGACCAGAGCGTCGGGCACAGAAGATCTCGAACAATAGTGGGCTATAATAGTGAACGCCTCCTTCTGCAGGATTTCGACCTTCGCTTTGTGGCGTGTCCGCGCGGTAAAAAAAAATAAGGATCGGTTTCTCGGCGTACCAAAGCAAACGGACCGGGCGGGCGAGCCGGATAGACGCGTACAATAGCCGCGCGTCAATTGCAGCCGGCCGAACGGGACGCGCATGTATAAATAATACGTCGGAGGCATATAGTCAAATCAGGCATTTCACCGAATTCCTTGACAAATATGCAAATAATTTAATAACCATGCAATTCTGCTCTCAGCCTAGTCATTTTGTTGAATACATAGTTATTCAACAACATGCACCGCATTATCCCGAGCGCTGCGACAATTGTTGTTGAGATCAAACTTTAGAGTAATACTTGAAACCGTATTTTCTTAAATCGTAGCGCTATTCGTCTATCGCGATTCTGTAAGAATCACAATGTCGTTTATCCGGTGCTCGATGAAGATAATAACCTGGAAAATCAAAACCCGTACATGTGCCTTTCGACGGTGAAAACCTATGCGGGTGTTTTATGTTAATACTGTTGGATTATTAGTATTTTATTTATATTGATTACAACAGTTGATTAATTACATTGCAATAGACGAGAGAATAGAGTTTAAAATATTGTTTAAATGTTTTATTTGTTATAATTTGCCCGGATCGTATAATCGGCAATTAACTAAGTACCTATTAGGGTAGTAAAATTGCACACAAGTCGAATTATTTGACCATTTTCGAAAGGATTTAGCAAAACTTCTGATACGCCTATACACCTACAAAACATATAGTTGTATATAAATGTAGTATGCATTGTGTTAGGGTAGGTATAGCGGTAGGTGTGCGTGTGTGTATATATATTGGAGTAGCTTTAGGTCGTGTCCGGTCGGATAAAACGGTTCTAAATGGGTTGCGATTTAAACGCGACAAAAGCATTTCGTTCAAAGTGCACACGCGTAAATACGGAACAACAACTGCATCAGCTGGATGTTGTGCTGGCATTAACCCGACCATCACGCCGCTATGTCATCGCACACTCACGAGCACGACGTAATGTTGTATTATTATGGTAATTATTATGACGATACATTGTTATTATTATTATTATTTTTATTATAATTATTATGATTATCATCATCATCGTTACCGTATAGACTGCAGTACGATAATAAAGTGTAATAAGTGCGTCTCGTTTTTTATACTAAACGCTAACGGCATGATAAAAATAGAGATAAATATAAAATAGGTAGATAATATAAAAAACTATTATACTATATAGGATAACTTAAATAATATTAAAGTCTGGGCATAAACGGGTTAACAAGTTAAAAGTTAAATAAATTTAATAAATCTATACATTAATTACCGTAAATCTGACATTTGAGCACTTTAGACTATACCACAAAAGAAATGAATGAAATGTACTTTTTTTATAAACTTTTGTGGGGTTTAAATTTAGAAAATATACATAAATGTGATTTTTTATGCGTTTTCATTATCATGTATGCTCCATTATTAAGTTTATCTATGTTGTAAGTACATTTGTGATATCACTTATTTCGATGCATAAAACGAATAATTATTTTTTTTTAATTTATTAATTCAAGTTAAGTTAAGTAACGATATTTGTTCACTTTATTTCAAACATAATTAATGCGATACTCATTCGAATTTACTTAACCGGTGAACTGAACTTCACAGAGTTAAAAAATATCGTTAACTTGCTCAGGCTTGGTAATATTTAATAAAGCAGTACGGTGATAATTTAAAATTATTTTTAAAACGTTATTTTTTTGCTATCTTTTGGACACGTGATTTTTGTATTAACCTCCGATGAGTATTGTTTCGTTTTTCAGGTTTTTTCGAATTCGTCACCGTTAACGTGTCGAAGTTACTCAACGTTTCCATTCTCGCACCGACATTGTCGTCACTATCCATCGGTATTTCGGCTTTTTTTAACATCGCACAACAAACCGCAGTTATTGTGCAATAACCATTACGTGCGCGTAACTTTTTTTACACTCAATATAAGTTGACGATGGGTCTGGGAAGTTTTTCACGTCGTCCCTGGGACTTCTGGAGCCAACCGTCGGGTCGTGTTATAGCGTCGCACGCGCTGCAGACGAATATTTCATCAATAACAACGTGCGTCATACCTGTTCGGGGTTAGGGCACGGGAACTGCGTACGAACACGATTCCGCGTATACGACTTGAGCGCTGATCGGTCGCAAATAATAATCATCGCATAATAATTTACGTTGCCACGGGCGCTACAATTGCACTCGTCCAATTGTGACGTATAGACACGGATTCCGCCGGCACGTGTACGGTTAGTTCGCGATTTCCGCGAAGGATTTTCAGGGGTATCGCATCGAGCGCTGCACCATATCACGTACAATATGTTTTACTCGGAATAACTCGGAGGCAGTATGAATCCCCGATTAGTATCGGGTGTAGGTGATACGAAATGGGGATACATCAACCGGCTTTTCTGTGGTCATATGTATATATTATGTTCGAAACAACGAAAACCTTCAATGCCGGAATAGCATATAACACAACGTTCGGCCTTAATCTTTCGTCCCTAACCCGAACAAGTTTCCGAATTACTCGGTACAATGGGTTACCTGCAACCTATTTTGTAGCGATAACTAATACGATTTCCTTATAAGACAGATTTTGAAGTTTGTGTCTTATCTGACTACCAGCTAAAAGTGTCCGCGTCATAGGGTGGTTTCACCGTGAGTTTCCGTTAATGTATTCATTTCTTATAAAAATTTAAAACAAAATATTAAAAATATTAAACATGTTATTCCTTTTTCAAATCGCAGTAATATATAGTTTAAAGGTAGTTATTTTTATTTAAAATTAAAAGATTTTTTAAAGGTACAGGTATTGTACATTTTAATTCATTTTTCTGAAACGTAAATAAATAAAATTTGTAGAGGATTTCGATGTTGAGTTTCATGTACATTTAAAAACCCCATAGTAAAATGTATAAATTGTATAAATATGAATTAGACATTATATTGTTTTCAACCAAAATCTGGCATATTATTACGTCGGACACGAATCGATTACGTTTCTAATTTGAGATTTAGATCACTTCATAATTCCCCGATTATTTTCAAAACCGGGTTTGTGGTGAATACGTGATTTTCGATTTCCAGACAAATAAATAATATAACCTATTTCCTTTATAGCATTTTTTTTTCGAAACTACTTATTTTTTTGTACACTTTGATTTTAACTTTCCGATGGTCTTCGCTGGCTCTTAACGTGAAAGTGTCTGCATGTGCGTCATTGAAGTTGCGAGAAAACCGATATTAAAAAACGTTTCCTTTTGAACGAATGTGACCGTCGTATTTGGAGTAGTCGTCCTTAGATTTCCTAGAAGTGTATCCCCGTTAGTTTCCCCGCTCGCACTCATTTTGGCCGCGCGCACCGTGCAAATACAAAGAGAATGGATCCTTTTCCAATAGGACCGCTAAAGATTGAATTCTCTGCGTCATTGAAAATTAACGGATTTCAAAACTGAGTGGATCGATTGATGGCGAAACAATTATGCACTGTCCGTTGGTGCACTGCGAATGTCAATAGTGCTCGAGTAAGAATACAATCAACACTTTCATCAAGACATAATATAGTTATAAATAAGCGATACAGATATTATGACTGGAAAGGGTAAAGTTTCTACTAGGAAAATATGAGATCACTTATTTGAGTGCTAAATTTAAAAGATTATTTTTCACGTTGGAAACATTATTAAAAACTATTAATAAGTCAATGTATAAATTAACATTGATGTGCATTAGACATTCGTTTATTTTTCAAATTATTGATTTGAAATGTGACTGTCGTGTAAACTAATTATTAATCATACCGAATGTTAGTGCGGGTAAATGAAGGCTCGATCACATATTTAAATTTTGGTGCCTTTTTTAGTAATACTGCCTAAGACAGTAAAATATATATTTTAAAACAGAGGCTGATTTTTTTTTTTGTTATAAATAAGGATAAATAAACGTCATTATACTATAGGTTATAAATAATGTTAGATGGTAAGCCGTTAAAAAATATGCGCCGGCCAAGACTGTTCCGTAGTACTGTTGTACAATAATAATAATGATGATGATGATATTAATGATAATGATATGCAATGTAATATACATATATATATATAAAATATGATGAGGGAAAGGTCCCAGCTGTACCTGTCTGGAAAAGTGGAAACATACGCTCAATGAGCTTATAAGGCCTCTGTGTACGCGGCAATCGGGTGCGCTTCAAATCAAAATCGTCTGGGTAATTTGAAGTCGTAACGACAAAGACTCTGTCGACCGATCTAATCCAAACAATAATCCGATTGCGCTTTGAACGTATAAGCATATAATGACGTACATTTGAAATTCATTGAAAACAAAATACGAACGCATTCATAGTATAATGTAATGTACGAACACTGTATAATCACGATGTCGTCGAAACCGTGCGCGATTTACGCTCATAGACCCACTCGGGTGATCGATTCGTTAAAATATAAATCGAAAACAAATTGGATATCGAGAAACGTAAGTAACAATTGTTTACTCGTATGTAAACTGTGTGTGCGTTATACCGGTGAAAATAGTCTCGGACGCTGTGAGGATATTTTTCAATACCGTTATAATATTCTCATGACCTATGGCTTGATATTTTCATACATTTACATAATCCTAAAATATTCGTGTACTCAATGATTAATAGATATTTAGTACGAAAATTGTAATAAATGCATATACATTTGTCTCATGTATTCAAATTCAATTTTCACCTTAATCTTAACAAAATCCGCAGTTTTCGTCTTCGGGTCGGATCCAGAATCACTTATAATGTAAGTGCATACAATTTGAGGCGTTTTCAATAAATAAAAATTAGTTTTTTTTACATACTTTTTGAATAATTATCATAAAACTCCATCTAACTCATAATGACCAGTTATTGGTGCATTACAGAACCACTCGATGCTTCTGTTCCGATTGTAACGCGTATTTATAACTGTCGACTACGTTTTACGCTAAGATTCTCCTCAAAATTAAATATTTACCATAAACTTTAAAACAGAAGAGACGTACAATCGCATTATTAAGTTTTATAATTCTGAAAATAATAGAAAAGTATAAGTGTCTGTAAGAAATATCTAAAAAAAAAATATAAGTTACTAATATCTTACTTGACTTGGAAAAAACTCATGTAATACTATGTATAAGTTTAGAACACTCTCAAGAGTTTGCCAACTGGCATTACACTCTCAAATCCGCCATTATTATACTCTTCAGTAGGTTCACACTTGCATCTATATCAATTTCATATTTTGTTTTACCCTATCTTTTTTTTGTACCCTCGATGACTGCCCTTAAACGATTGAACACTGGCTATTCCCGGTATACTCCAAGTATAATCGATATCAGAGGACCCGACGGTGTTGTGAATCAACTGCCTATACTGTTTTCATTTGTTTCGTGTATGGACAAGGTGCAAACATAAAAATATTATAAGTTAACTTTCGCGATGAATTGAATATTTTTGTCTTTTATTTTTGATTAAATACGTTTCGCGGTGGTTTTAAATACATTTTATGAAGAGAAACCTTTTTTTCGTCCGAGAAATAAAAAGTTAGCATTATACTCGTAGGTATATGAAATAAAAATGATATTGAACGATAATTCACTGATAAACATTAAAAAATACACAACCTTTATAGTTTATACTATGCGCGTACGATAAAAAATCGTGTCCGAATCATAATCGATAAATAAACCGTCAAGTTCTAAAGCACCTATATAATGAAAAGGTTCAGTTAAGTATCGCTAATTTATTATAAACTTTTAACGTAACCAAGTTCAAAATCGAACGTACGCAACTTTCAAAGTTCAAGCGTTAGTACGTTCGTCAACTTGGTCAGCCTTGGTGATTTTCGACACACGATCGATCATCTTCTACAACTGCAGATAGTACACACCTCGCACGTCGCGTGCAAATCAAAGAGACTTGAAACGTTAGTGGAGATACGCGAACGTTCAGTTACATCCGGACGAAGCATTTCGACGGTCGAAAATTCGAAAAAGTTCAAAATTTGTATTTGGCAGCGTATAATTGTTTTGTGATAAATCCGCGTCGAGAGCGAAACGAAAAGACGATAATGTGCCTATAGTTTTCACCACGTAACGCATCTATTTTTCAGTCCGTTCTCGTCGCGAAACAATTGGGCGGAAAAAATTTAAAAAAAAAATTTAAACGCGCGCCGTTCCGTCAACGCGACGAGTTTATTTTCACCGCAAACGAATGTACCGTGCGAACGCGTTGTACCTGCAGTGTACCGTATTACATTATTTACGTGTTATATACACTCGTACACACAACGTTCGAATGAACCGTCGTCGTCGTCGTCGGGTTTTCTCCGAAGTTTTTTTTTTCTTTTCTTTTTTTTTTTCGTTCTCTCCGCGCTATTTCACCGCTTTTCAATTCGATCCAATTATTTTCGACGTCACCTAATTGTCTTTTTATGTTTATCCTCATTCGCCTCACGTACCACGCGCCGCAGCTGCCCGGCGCCAATAGTAAACCTCGCCGTCCCGTCGTCTCCGCGTGCGGCCCCGGCGGTTCACATTATTGTGCGTTTTCGCGGGACACGTTCGCCGGTCGTTCGCATTCGAACGCACCGGGGGTAGGTCGGCGATAGGGGAGTCGCGAGCCGCACATTAAACTGACAAACATGCAAAATTCGATTTTTAGTGAATAGACTTAAAGACTTGAACCGTTAAAGAAGAAGCCAAAACTTACTTCAGAAGATACCATGCTAGACTATACTCACATCCAAACTCCCTTATATCTAACTTATCCTCGCTCTCAATCCCTGGTAATCCCCCAAGACGTTTAAAAAGAAAATGGTGCACAGATCTACTAAGCTAAAAAAATCTTAAATTTTAAAATAAAACAAATCAACTGGTAGTGTCACCACTGAGTGACTTTTTTCTTCACATTTTCATATTATATTATATTAGCACATATTCTTATTGTACCTAAGGGTACAGATTGTATATTTCTTGTTAAAATAAATAAATAAAAAAAAAGATTTAAAGACTTATAATTACTTGATAATTGATCTGATAAAATGATTTTCATGTGTTGGCGAACAAGCCAAGCACCAATTTTTATTTTACGATTTGTATTCAATATTTTTTTTTCCTCTCTACGGTTTTTTTTTTTTATTAAATTATAAAGTCTACAAGTAGCATAATAAAAGGGCGCTGAACTATGGGAGAGAGCGCTAATTTTATACTTAGCCCCAGGTAAAAAATATATTACATCCGAACGTACGAACTGAAGGACGAAACAAACACGGATTGCATTACAGCTGCAGTGCAGGCTTACGTGGTTTTTGTGCGTAAGCAGACGTCGGTAAAACGTACAATCATCACAGCGAACATCGTGGACGGACCGTGGGGGCGGCGAGGCCCATGTCACATACCTACCCCTCCCCCCCCGTGATTCTCAATGCTACGGAAACTACCCGGTCGAACAACCGTTGCGATTAGCTTGAGTCGTTCGGTATCGACGTGAGGTAATAAGGTAACAATACCGAATCGATCACAACCTATTTCGATCTCGGAAGAATGGAATAAAAAAAAATCATTGCTTTTTATGTCGAACGATCTCTGCTCGCCGTATCAGTGTATCGCGATATCGTTGAAATCGTCGTACGACGCGCGTTTCTATTCGAAAATGTAACAGATATCGTTTCTTTTGAAAATGTTTTATATTGTCGTTTAAATCAAAAATACTTACAGGTTCTTTGTGTAACATATTTTCTAAAAAAAAATGAATAACATAACAATACTAACATTTGAAGTTTACGAGTAATCATTTATTCTCTGTTACTAGAAAAAACATAAATTTGTCTTCGTCCTACCTATGTCGTATAGTTAACATTTTGCTTATGAATGATTTGTCCTAACCTAGGATTAAAAAATAATTTTGTTAGTCTGTAATCTATTTAGTACTTACACTAACATATCAAGTTAAATAAGGATAACTCCAAAAAATGAATCTTGATGGTTACAATATTTTAACCTAATTATAGCTGACTGTTTAAAGTATAAATAACAGCACTCCGAAAGAGTCCAAATCTTAAACATTTTTAAACCAAAAAAAGAAAATAGCCTTAAGTCTTATCAAATTGTACGACCTTTTCAAACTAGGTTTAGGACAGGTTAAACACAAATGAAATATGTTTCGCCTCCAACAATTACTTTTAACAATTAGTGTGAAACATTAAATGAAAATGTTTAACAACGATTGATTTATAAACTGTATTTGGCAACAAAATAAAACGATCGTAAGAAGTGCAAAGGTGAAAATTCGTTTTTCTCTCTGGTAGATTCAACAAAAAAATTATACTCTGTGAATTTCCGGGTTTTGTATTAAACATTCCGCAAACGCGTAGAACCGTCGAAAACGGTATAAAACCACGTGCGGTTAATTAATAATAGTATCAACGTCGGCCCAGGTCCCGGTTGCCGGGGGGCGAATTTTTTTGTCTAACACTCGCTCGTCGCTCGCGACAATATAATGCGCGTGCTCAGATAAGTTTACGTTTTTTATGAACATCACGGGCGGCGGGTGCAATGTCTCTACGGACGCCGTTAATGATAACGATAAACGATATAACGTTCTGTATGTTCTCGCGACACGTTTTTGATTAAGTGCCGAACGTGCACAGGGGATGCGCGCGGTGTAGGATGGACGAAGTGTGTTGTCCTCCCTCCCCCTATGTCTGTACATCGCACCCGATCTATCGCCGTCCTGTTCGCGGGTTTGTTTTTTCCTCCCCTCCTCCCGGCCGTAAACACGTACCGAAAGTTTTGCGCGGCAACTCATTAGATCGGAAATTGGACGCGGATGGTGGTACGAATGATATAGTTTGGTGAAGTCGTTTTTCGTCGATTATCTCGGTAATAATCTCGACGAGCGCGCGAGAACAACTGTACAAATAAATACAACGAAAAACGTCGAATCCCTTCAGGCGAGTGCATAAAATAATGCATACAGTTTGTGTTTTTTTTTTTTTTTTCACAACAGTGTCTCGGTGTAAAAACCCGTAACAAAGGGTATACGCATTAGGACCTCGAGGCAGCGTAATACATTATGAACCCGAGTTGTTGACGTTTTCAGTTTTGAAATTGCCTTACAATCGTTAAAGTGATCATATTTCTTTCGAAAAACATGATTCTGAGTTCAGGAGGTTTGATAGAAGATCAGTTTATAATGTTTATATTTATAAAAAATAAGCAAAATGATAACTTAATAAACTCATAAATAGGAATCCCTATAAAAAATATATAGTCTTGCTTTTCATCTAATCTATTTTATCGACATTTTAAATACATATAAATAGCAAAACAATTGTTGAAATAATTTTTAAATTTACACAATGTTTGGAAAATATTTATTTGAATGTTGTGGAAAAATTTAAATTCCTTAAAATTAGTGCATTTTGTGTTACGATAAAATAACTAACACCGTTAAATCGATATCTCGGAAACACCCGATTTCATCAAAATATAATTTTCTAACGTTTATAAAAAATGCTTACGCTTCTCAGGTAAATTTTTTTAAAAAAAACGTCATCATTCAAAGTTTATAAAAACAAGTTGTATCGATGTTTCCGAAATATTTTCATTGACGTAAGATCAACTTATGAAGAACTATTATTAAATTTTCAAGATTTTTTGTTTAACCAAAATTATTTTATCGACACATTACGAAAAAATACTTTGAAAACTCCAATTCTGTACTTTGCCTCGATCGCTGCCACGCCGCCGGACGTATTTTATTACTACAAGTGAGTTCAATGTTTCGATATTCCAACGCAAAGACACAAAACGTAACTGTCATCATATGCTTACCGCGTTCATAACCGTTCATAACCTACATTAACCATTAATGACCATGAATACATGACGTGTAATATTACCGTGTTAAGTTAGTTCTGATACAAACACGTTACGACAGTATTCAATAGGTGTCCCAGAAGACTCAATCGTCTTCCGATCGCAAGATGTATTTCGTGCGTTTCGCGCTAAAAAAAAATGAAAGGCCTGAGAACGTTTCTGCGTCATATTAATTCAAAACGTGTTTTGAAATTTCTTAGACAGTTTTGCGTGGGTGCTAATGGGTGCTCGTTAAACAATTTTCATGCTACACTATTGTTGTTCTCGTTGAAAATGTATTTGTTTGCTTCGTAACATTGTGTAACACCATCGTGGTTGTGTTTACGAAATGATAGCAATGTATTTAAAATGTATGACTTCAACGAATGCAGAACGAATTATGTTCTCGATGCACACATCATGGCACGGAGTTGGCCGATAACGATCGCAGTACGACGTACGTTGCAAAACGTCTAAATAACGCGTATGGTGATTTGGCAGTATCCGCGAATCAAATTTGAATTTAGTGTCGGGTTTCCCGAACGATTTTCAGACAAAATAAAAATCATTAAAAGCTCATTGTACAGTTTATAACTGCAGTCAGATAGCGTTGACTCGCGGGCGTTCAAGAGGTTTTGAACGATAATAATTTTTCATAAAGCTTCCGATTCGAGCCGATCACAATGTAATATATCAGTCGTCGCGGTAGTGCAAAGTAAATTATGTTCCGACATTATTCCGTTCGTTCAAACGCTTCAAACACACGGACATACCTACGTTTCCGGTCAGGAATTCGCGGCGCGCGGGTACACACGTTATTTTCTATAGACGATGGGAATAATGAAAGAAACGGCTTGTCTCAGAACGGCGCATGATATCATTATTCGTCAAAGGTAAAATTGAAAAGTGAATAAACAAAATGGTACGAACGTTGTGTAATACACTTTTTAAAATTTTGCCTGTTCATATTATGTTCCTACCCTCCCCTAACGCACAATATCCTGATACGGTGTGCTCTTTTTTTTTTTTTTCCCAAGTACGTATTATATATTTTTTCTGCACGTAAATACACTCGTGTTTTTTCTTTAATTGGAGTAATTAAATTCGTGCGGTCGCGTTATGTTGTTTTTATTTTACTTGTACAAACTTCCCGCAAAAAAAACTAACATGGTTAGTACGAACACATTTTTAAGTGTACGCGTTTCAATGAAATGTTTGTTTTCATCATAATATAGCGCAGCGGATGAATCATGAAAAGTTTCCGCTATAGGCTGTACTCCGAGGGTAAAAAAAATTCGTACCGTACAATAATATCAGTAACCGTAAACCATAATTAACTACCTATAGGGATATAATCGTTAATTTACAACAGGAAAAAAAAAAATCATACGGTTCCCAAACGGCGTACAACAATACGTTTCGCATCTCGTCCGCTCTTCTGAAAACATTTCGCACGTATACATTACGAATAATATGTTTTTAGACGTTGCTGAAAATGTGAAACTCTGCTGAAACTGCTCGCGGAAGCGAAATTAATGCACCTCGTCCTCGCGGAACCTTCCAGCTCAGTTATCAGAACGAGCGCGCACGTACGTATATGTTCCGTGTACGTATGAAGAATGCAAGTTTTAACTCTGAACAAACAACTGCGTGCGGGAACGGTGGCAATACAATACACGTGGCACTGCATTGTAACTACAAAATATTACGCACGATTCGTATGCGCCAGAGTTCAAAATTCATATACGATGTGGGGGGGGGGACATTTGAAAAATCGATATGTGAAACCGTTTTAATGTTAAATCGTAACTTTTTTTAAAAACCAGAAACAGCGTCCGAGGTCACCCTTTTTGCGACAACGGACACGCTTTGACTAGAAAAAAATAAAAACCGTTTTGAAATCAAATAAAAAACGATCTTTGAATTCATACGATGTGTTTAATAGTAATGACGATCATTGTTTTATCTCGATCAAAAACCATACACGAAAGACTGTGAAAAACTGTCGGGAATCACCCCGTTCTACGGTGCGTCTTTGATTTTAATTATTTCGCTTAAAAACCGAGGTAGTGGAATCGTAACAAGTCGGACTGGTCGCAGGGTCGCAACTCCGATGAAACACAAACCGTTCGAATCCTACGTAAACGGAACGCTAGGAAGTAATTAAACGGAAAACCCTTCCCGGCACCGTGTACGCCGTACACCTTTGGGTAACCCGAAATGGTTATGAACAGCAATGTCGTAACAATAATATAGTAATTGACAGAGGCAGCGTTAAAAAAAACCCGTTCACGTCGTTCCGTTTTTATAACGCATATTTTTAAATTGAACCCAAAGGAAACGCTACAGCACCATAACATGGCGCCGAATAGTCACTGCGAAAAACAACCGTTAGTACCCGGGTGATATGTATATAAAATAGGTGTTCACGTTTTAGTAAAAAAAAAAAAAAAGATACGCATAATACTATATATTAATATTTTTTCATATGCGTACACACACATATCATACACACAAAGTGCAGTATTAAAAACGGGTATGCAACATATTTTCTCGGTGGAAAAAACCTTTGACGAATTTATCGCGTAAAATTGCAATTGTTCACTCCTAGACGCCATATATAATTCGTATATTATAACATCGCGAAAAAAAAAAAAAACGAAAGAAACGAGTGTGCATAGACGCGTGTGTAAACGTTTCGTCACATACACTATTATAAATGTGTTCTTAAACTTTTACTGTTCGTTTCTCATTTCTATCGCTAAGTGTACGAGTAGACGAGACTCGGCGCGGGTCGAAAAATCCTATATTTGTTTACAGAGCGTCAACGAGGAACGGGTTTGGTGTCCTTAAGGTTAACTAGCCTGCATTGAATTCGTACTCAACGCTCACCCGTCTACCGAGTGCCCAACCCGGTTTCTTTCATTCGGCCCCCGCAGCTATTCAAACGTCTTGCGAATACCCCATCGAAATGCTAACGGGACAAGCGTGTTTTATTGTTGGCTAACGTTACGGATTGACCGAGCGTACACGAAGTAACTGTAGTGCATCAAATCTCGATGATTATTCATACGTTTCAGACTTGATTTTCATACTGTATACAACTTGTGATTGTATTAAGAGGGGCAAAAACACACTTTTGAATACTTTTATTCTTTTCCGTAAATGTTATAAGCACGTTTTCGTCAAATGTCGGTTTATGTTCCCGATGTCAAATTGACATTTTAATAGTGCGGTGCTTCGATGCGAAAATAAAACATACGCAAAATTTGTGAATGTAAGCCGATTAAATGTTTTCCTCTTCGAGCATTGTTTGTGTCGCTATTACGCTTAATCGGCATAGTTTATTACGTTCAGGTTTTTTGGTTTTTAACGGACCTTCGATTTTTAGAAGCAACCCACGGCCTTTGGATCTTTGAATCCGGCACTGTTTATTGTGTATTTTTAAATATAATTAATAACGATCGCCGTTGTAGGAGACGCGAATTTATACACAAAATATATCACGATGAACTCTGTTATAAATTATCGTGCCTAAGTGCTGCTGGTGGTGGTGGTGTTTGGGGGATGTTGTTGAGGACAATAAATATCCTTCATAGCCGTACTTTTACTTCGTTTTTAATGAATTTCATCAACGCCACTATATAGGTATTGTTATGAGCGATGCCATTTCATTCATAATAATATATAATAGGTGCCATAGACTTTCAGGGGCTCTCAACCGTCGTTACATTATATTTCCTACGCTCCGTATATTTTTTATTTTTTTATATAATTTTTTATGGAGTAGTTGCACCGGTGTCTACGGAAAAAAACACACGTCGGATTGGTTGTGCACCAGCGCATAATTACTAGGCTAAAAGTTCACCGTGCATTACGTATAGGCCGGGGAGTTAAATTAACGCGTCATCTTTGCGGCACCCTTCCGTCCTCGCGTCATATTACATAGGTAGACACGTGTATATTATCTCGAAAAGCCTTCGAGTGTGTTTATCGACTTCGGATTCGTGTTGTAAGGATATATCGCGCTGTTGTTCCGTACGTGGGACACAACGTCATCCATCAAATGATATTGCGCAGTAGGATACGTCGTTCGCTGGTTTCTGGGTTATTCGGAGACGTATATATTATATTATATAATGTGTTATATCAAACGCGATTCTGTAAAACCGAAAGAGAAAAAAAACGCGCACAATATGAAACAGAAGAATTAATTACAGCGCACAACATGTACTGTAACGGTAAGGTGCATACGCGGTATTTTCGTCGGTGTCATTTATAACTTGGCATTTCGATCACAGCTGTCGGCGTCGCGTAGTTATTGCGCCACGCACAATATGAGTAGTAATAAATTAAATTATGAATTGAAGTACAATTCCATATTGAACTTATGTAACACTAGCTGAGTTATCCGGCCTCGCCCGGGAACTGTGCAAGTGTTTCGATGTGAAAAAATGTGGATTAAAAAAAGCGCACAAAAGTCGCATGACCTAATTTATTTTCATTTAACTATACTATAACAATGAACACGTACCGTATACCTCGATCGGTAATTATTGAGATCGACATATTTAACGAAAAAAAATATTTCCCAGGTAACCAAAGGGTGCAACTCGTACGTGCAACCCGGCGCCCGGAACTGTTTGGTCCCTTGAAATGTGATTTTCGGAATATCCTTTCTTGGCGGATGACTACGTCATAAAAGCTATCTGTTTGCCAAATTGCATTATTGTCCGTTCAGTGGTTTGAGTTGTGGGATGACGAATCAGCTGCGAGTGAATGAGTAAGGACATGTTTTTTTATTTATACAGAAGATTATGTTTTCCACAAACAAAAATTATTTTAGGTACTCAAAAGAATCTGGTGGCATACACGTACCTACGCACTTCACGTGCCTAATATTATACTTAAAATATTCAGAGCTAAGATAAATTTTCGTAGAAAGACTCGACTGCCTGCAAATACTGGAACTGATGAGGAGGCTTATGTTTGTGTGTGTGTGAATTGGAGTATTCAGTATGTATTAAGAAAACTTTCAAAGTATACGAATTCGATTTAATACACTCGAAATTAAAAACCAATAGCGTTTCGTGGAAATAAATAAAAGTATACAAATACACGAAATGTCCCATATCGTTCGGACGCTAAATAATAATTCATATTGATTATCGTTGTAAATTATATTTAAGTAATTCGTTTTCATTCTTGGCGACGTGGAACCTACAGCTTTCGCTACGTCGTCCAGTAAGGTGCTGTGCGAAATACTAGATGCTTATTGCTCACGGCTGGGTTATTCAAACTGCACTCAAACGGTTGTGCCTAATTCGATAGTAAGTCTCGGTGAAATCCGAAATAATCTAGACGAACCGATGACGACCGGAAAAGAAAGAGACTCAGACGAAATTGGACGAGCGATAAAACTGTCGATAATTCCTTTCGATTAATTGCAATTCGGTCATTGGCCGTGGACCGGGGGTGGGTTATTATGATTCTATCGGCCATAGACTATGCGATCGAACGCGTGGAGCATTAAAACCTGACCCTACCCTCGGGATGAACCCAAATCCGTTCCGCTACATAATTTTCCAAACGTGACAACGACTCTTGCGTCCGAGTGTTGTTATTGCAATGTATGTATTTACCAGAACGAGACTCTATACGGCGTTCGTGCGTCCCACATTAATAATCATGTGTTGTTATTATACTCCAACGGTTTGCGAATGGCAAATTGAAATGTTTTCACTTATGAGTGAAGCTCCGCCTCTCCGCGAGTCTGCGACTGGTGCTCGCTTACGAATCCTTTCTCCGCCACACGCGCAATTGATTCTCTACGAGTTCACGTTTCGTTTGTGCGTCCGGGATACGAGCGGGAACCAAATGATTTTCGTGACCTTTTCGAAATACTAACACGTCCTTCGCCACCCACAACCCCAACACACGTCCACCACACTATACCCAGTTCTTTCGGCTTTATACAGCGCCCGCACCGCTTCCCCGTATCCGTTTACCGACGCGGACGCGTTTTCCCCGCACTCGGGGTACATACTATAATATCGTACGATTGCGCTCCGCAGTCGTCGTGTGTCCTTAGGACTTGCGAGGCCCAGAGCGAAAATACTTTAAACGCCTTTTAGATATTAAATCATCTATCTATAAACATATTATTATGACATTAATAATTCTTATCACACAAAAAAATTGGTAGGTACCTCAGACACCACGACGAAAATAAAACCAATTTTACTACTTTTTTCAAACGTGAGGCCCCAAATTTAAGCAAAAAGCGCGGGCCCAGGGCCTAGGCCCTGCTCGCCACCCCCCACTAAGGATGGCCCTGGCGATAATAACACGTGTTCGCGAGGCCGAATTTCCCGGTCCCCATGCTTGTAGGCGCCTACGCCCTCTTACGCCGCAGCGCCGTTCCCAGTCGTGCGATTTATTTTACGACTACGCCGCGGGGGTATAATACGTGCTCGTTTGTGCGTATAAATATACGCGTGAAATGACGTTTGCCTACACGTATGTTATAATATATATATATACCTATAATGTATGCTGAGTCCGGAAGCGCCGACAGGATCGGCAGTAAAGAATCCTGCGTACGCAGACGTATTTTCCTCGGAGAGAAGAAGACAAATCACGTGGCACCTGCGGTTATGGCGAGAGTACGTATGGGCCCGTACTTCACGTAAAGACGTTCATTCTCTCGTGACATTAATAAATCGAAAAATTCTTAAAATCCAAAAATCGACTCGACGTCGTTTGTTCGGCCCAATGCACGTTATTACCATAATTTAGTTATTTCTATCAAACACTACGATCTCGACGTCACTCCGCCACCCGTTTCAATGTCAAACGTTTAACGTTTTTGATTTCGCAGTGCTGGTAAGATTTAAATCGTTAAAATACATTTACTTGTAACTGAAAAAAGAAAGCCGTATTGTTTGTTCTTAAGTTGTTTGCTCGACGTCCTTAATTTAATTAAGCGTAATGAATTCCGAATTATTAAAAAAAATATAAATATATATATATGTATAAAACAAAATATATGTTATCAAACATTGTAAGTTATATTTATTTATTTTTTTTGTGGAGATGTTTTGATTATATATTTTTAAAAAGGGTTTTCTTTTCATTGTTTTTCCTTTCATTTTAAAAACATCGAACATACAGATTCATATTTAGTTGTTTGCTAGAATTTTTAGAAAAAGGACTGTGTTACAGAATATTAAAGTACCCACGTTAAACAGGAAAACAGACGAACATTTCCTTAACTGTTTGAACTACCAAAAATATCATCACGTTTTTTATAATATTCTCCTCGACAACAGCAAGAATAGGTACGCGACAATACACATTTTTCAAGGCAAACATTTTTATCATCAAGTTTTCCAGTTAACTGTGTAAAAACTAAGTTGCCTTTTTCTGATTAAATATATATTACAATAACCCTACTCACGACTGAGGGTTTATTTAATATTATCTCGCCAACCGAGGTAGTTATCATTAGTTGTGGTATTGTTCGCGTTTAATTAGAGGTAAAAAATGATTACGGGCAGTCGGTCGTTATCGTCGTCGTTTTCAGTCGGTGTTTTCAGTATATACAATCGGCACGCGATGACAAACTGCGGAAATAGATGAAATCGGTATTTTATGGATCGGTGAAATTTTAAAATTGTCCCGTCTAATAGCTGGTACTTTCGGATAAAGAGAACGAAAAAAAAAAAAGGTGAAATTACATCCCTGACGACGAGTGCCTTTATATTATACATATATATATATATATATAATCTCCGCAACGATTATAAAACCAAGAACGCCGAATATATTCTTACCACCGCCCGCCGTATATTTATAAAACCGTATTGCTGTGTAAAAATAAAAAATTAAAACATTTAGGTAGAAATAAAAGTTTTTATGCAGTACCTACAATTCCTTAGACGGTCAACATTGAATTATCGAAGCGATGCTAAACAGGTAGCTGTAGTCTGTCTAGATATAAAAAAGATAAAGTTAAATCGCACTCTCCCCATAAAAATGTGCGACCGAGAATGGTATTAAAAAAATACTAACTTTTAAATCGTGTAACGATTGGAAATATATCGATTTATTATAATCACAAACCGAAAATGATCAATGATTAAACGAAAGTGCAAAAATCTTAATATTATAAACTGAACGCACTATCTTCGTTTATAATTTAAATATTGTACATAGTTAAACTTTGTCGATAAAAACACTAGTGGACGGTTCAATTATTTAATATTACGATGTTAGATCAAAAGACAATTACTTCCAGTTCCATATGTGGACAAAATATACATTTACTAGATTTTACTTAGCTCGACAGGTTTAATCGATGATGTGTTATTCTTCCGTCGTCCTATTTCGTTCGCACTTTCAGGGTGATAAATATACATTTATTTTAAAGCGTTTTAAAAAAGACTCTCGCAGTTTCGGAAAGCGATTACTTGTTAAAACATTATCCTGAAATATCCTACACGAAGGATTGATGCGTTTACGAATGCTCTTCCCCTCCGTTCCGGTAACGCGAGATTTGCCAATGATAACAATACGTGATCGGTCGCCGAGGCGTTCCATTATATTCAAACGTGCGGATACGCAAGATTTAATGCACAGCATCGAACGTTATTATTAGTACTTTTTTTTCTAACTAATCGAATGATCCTAGTCTTGAATGTTGAGTTTTAATCACCTACCCACGTGAGACCAACGGGTTTGAAGAGGTTAAGCCTTTTTACTTTCAATTTTATACCCAACTTCGTAACAAATAAAATGGTTAAAAAACGCATCGACACAACTCAAATAATATTTGAATACAGTTTATTACAATTCATATTCAACTGGTTAAATATTTCATAAATTGATATTTCCTTTTTATTTATTGTATTGCGTTCAGTAAATACTACTTATGATTTCAATACACGATTTAATTTGGATCAAGTGATCCTTTTTACCTATCAAACTGCTTTTTAAAAATGTCTCAAGAAATTTAATACGGACCACGGGAAAACTTAAATTAACAAAATTCGTAAAAATAATCATCGTCATCAAAATTCTTTTAGAAAAAAATTGACCAAGATTATAATAAACCATAATCAGATAGTAAAAATCTGTTGTAACAAGACATGAATAAATGATCACAAACTCTGATCATAATAAAATTAGATCGACTTTAAGTTCATTATTTACAGTCGACAGTATTATATTGTTCACTATTGCGGTTATTTCGAAAACTATGATGAGTTCACGAACCGAGCAAAGTGGTAGAACACGTTGAATTCACAGCAGCCACGGAATGGACAAACCTTAGTCCTCACCGTTCTCACCGTTTTACGATTGTCAAAAAAAAAAAAAAACAATAACAAAAGGCACTTTTAAATTTTTTCTTGACTTTTAATTCCGAGACAATAGTTTAGTTATTTATTTGTGTAAAAAAATAAATGAAAATACGTAATAAGGTATACCTAATGAATACCTAATGAAAGACGTTAAAAATCTTATAAACTCAAATTGCAGCTGCAGTGCGCACGGGATACGAGCTCGTTGTTGTAAGTTATTATAGAAAATCACGAGTTGAAATGAGAAAGAAATACTCCAATAGGTAAACACAACTGGTGAAGTGACTAGTCTAAATAAGCTATTATTCACGATCAGCACGTGTTCGCCGAGACGGTATACATACCCGTAAACACGGATTTATTTTTGCTAATTTACGCGTATAATTTTTACAATGCACGGTTACGCCATAAAACGTCATAGGTACTGCACTGCACTGGCCATTACAATATAAGGGTGTGCATGACATTATGACAATGATATCATTTGAATACTGGAGCCGTCGCGTTCGTTCGCCGTGCTCAACTACAACGTTTCGTGTCGGGTTTTTCTTTTATTTACCCCTCTCATCCCCGTTTCGTTTTCGTGCATACCCATCGCGTAATTCGACCCCAACACCCCTCCATAAGCCCCACCATTTTCACTCGGCACGTACGCTATTATCATAATGCCGCTGTTCTTCGAGATGGACCGCGATCGCGGGGGCGTCGTCGTAATTCGCGAAAGCGTCCGGCACACCGAATCTACCGAGTCTCGATTCGTCCGGATAACGTCGAAAGGATAACAAAAAACACTGATATCCGACGTCAGGACTCGTGTGCTTTCGTGCGGTAAACATCGTGCGTCCACATAATTGGACACGGGACGAGTGATACCGATGGAATATGCGCATAGGTACCATCGAGTTATATCGAGTTATTCATCGATCTCGGTCAAAGACGTATTTCGATTGAAATAAGAAAAGACTAAATTAAAAGAAACCTTTGTGGCGCGGGTGAGACGCTCCAAAAAAAAAAATCCACGGACCTCCGAAAACCACGAATGCCAATCTTAACGAGTAATGTGGTACCAAAGATTTGTTTTGTAATAAAGTGTAGAACCGTAGTATTTTTTACGGGTTCAACTATAGTTTTTAAATGCGAAAAGAGTAATTTCTTATACGCGGTACGATGCTATCTTGAAAAATGGAAAGTATTCGTAGTAATTTTGGTATTTTAAATTGACGACAAAAATGTCTGCAAATTGTGTACATCGAATAAATGTAATTGATTTATGTGGCACATTCCTGTTTACATAGTAACTCAGTGGCCGGTAGGTGATCGTCATAATTTTATATTAGATTTATTTATATTTTACCGGAATTGCTAGTTTTCAAAAAAAAAAAAAAAGAAACACGCAGAAACCACTCCACCGGATTATATTAAAATTATATTACGTCGCACTATTCATGAATTACATGTGACACGTGGTGTGCGTATATTCGCGATTCCTATGAAGCAATAGTCAGGTAAGGGCAGACGGACAATTGGACGTATTACTTCAACGCATTATTCTATCTTTTTTTTTTTAATTAAATAAAATAAAATATTAAGATCTGTCAAACTCCGACCACGGTTATCTCGTAATATTTATTTTTTATTTTTTTCACTATGACGGTAAATATTATAATATTATAATAAAATACAATTTATTTCTGCCCGCGTTTTCGATAGACAAAACAAAAATACCGTTTTTTCGCGGACGAATTTCGGTACGAATTGTCCTTAATATCACCGCATGAATATATCCTCGAAAGTTGCAGGGTCACTGCGCAACGCTCGCCGGTATAAACATTCGCGTCTCGCACACAGGCGCACGTGGCGTATCGTAGCGCAGAATCGCCCGTAAATAATCCCTTAAAAATTACCGTTGTACCCGCAGACCCTTCAATAGGTAACCGGAACGATTTTCGTACACGCTTACGTGGTTCTACTGAATTATTTCCCCGGCGTGATCCCGCGTATAGGAATGCCGAAATGTCCCTGCAGTCCAATAGCTCATCGTAAACACACAGTGCGCATAATAAAAAGGAGGAGAAAAAAAAATTGAAAAAGGAAAAAAATTACTCAGGCAGCGGTAAAAATCTACCGGGATGAAACACGTTTGCATCCCCGTCGAGAAAAAAAAAATCCCACGAAATGACGAGATGGAACCGTTTGAGCGATTTTGACCTTTCTGATGAAATACGAGTATACGTATATGTATGTGTGTGTTTTAATCAAATTCCATGGCCTTTTGGATAACCTTTTTATTTTAAAATTCACGATATATCGTCGGACGGAAAAACTAACACGATTAAATCGATTTATTCACGAAATATTTTATGCTCTACTTCAATTCGAATTTGATGGTAAGACTCAGTACTTCATTCACGAAAATATGTGCTTATTTTAAATACCATGTAAACAATTTTTACAAAATTTTGCAACTTTAAATACAATTTATGTGGAAAACATAGCTTAGCCCCGTTTTCTGATTTAATTACACGTCATAGTCATAATATTTTATTCTCGCGCAATAGGTACATACTATATCATAGTATAATAGTTTTTGCACAGAAACCAAAAGTGATTGACTTTGTCAATGCTGATGATAAAACGATAGGAAGGAGCATGGTTTGACGCAGTGGTTAGCGTCAGTCGCTGATCAGTGCTGCGGTTAAGCTCCGCCCGACATGGCTTTCGGATGGGTGATCACCAGGGTTCTTGGCGACGAAGTCATGTCTCATATACACAGACGTGTTTCAAAAAGTAGCGAATTCAATGTAGGACTTATAAATACGGCTTCCACCTAGGCCGGTCTCATGTGCTTTGTGTATTAGACTTTTGTTTGAAGCAACAAAAATGTGTTTAGCGTGCGTTTTTGTGGGTACACCGTCATTGTTTACATTAATGTCGTAGAATGTAAAAACGCGAGAGTGGTTTATTTTCAATATCAGTAAGGTACCTGTACAAATATATACGTTTAGTCAAAAGAATATTGGATAATAATACAGTTTCGATTGTTATATTTTACTACTGTCCGCGTTTGGAATTACTTTAATTAATTTTGGACTCCTTCAAAATTGAATCCGAGAACCGTCGGCGGTCAAGTTCCCCGTGTCGCTCCTGTACGCGCAGGGAAGTTTCACTACGTTTTATGTTCATACAAAACTGAACACAAATCGTATTTACTATTATAACTGGTGGAAAACGTAACGAATACGTTCGTTAAACGCCTGCACGCGCGGATACGACCGTTTTCAATCAGCTCTTGTCCAATAACAGATTTTTTAGACGTTTTTTTTTGTTTTCGTTAAATCTCATTGCGGATCCCGAATGACTTGGTGATAAAAGTTTTCGGCTTAAAATGTTATAGTTCGTCGGATTAAAATAACACGTACAGTCTGCGCGTTCTGTTTGTTCCCAATGTCAATCGTTTAATCGTAAAACGATAATATTATTCGGTCGCGATCGATGTGCACGACGATTGTGTACCACTCCTAGGCCCACTACGGGTACACGTTTTTTTGCGAAACGTATTTACCATAATCTCTCCCGCGCCCGTTTCTGCGCGGAGACGAAGAGCGAAATAAACAAAAAATACCCGTTTTATTTCACCCCTCGATATGTAAATTTTAGCGTAGTTTTTATAAGGTCGTGTATTGTATTATGTATGTCGCGCGTCAATTGACCGGCACGTGTCGTCGCGTCCCCGCACGAGGAACGTGACCGAACCGTGTTCGTTAATATACGGTCGGGGGATGATTATACCCGCGTCCAAAATAATACCGTTCTACGGTGCCGGCGGTAAATAAATGAATTCGTAAGAGTCTATGTTATACGAACATACGACAGTTGGTCTATAATAATTCAGATCGGGTTGTGTGCACTGCGATACCGTGGACCTAGGTTACGAGCTTGTAAATAATAATAATAATATTACCCCGCGAACGGGTGCGCGCGTTACGTGTTGTGTGCAGGGCGGGCGGGCAGCCGAAGTGTATCGAGATTAGTGCGACATTATACGTACAACTTCAGACTACCGCATCTGTCTATCAAACGATTATAGTTTTTGACCATCCTGCTTACGTAAAAAAAAAAAACTTATTTGTGTTCAATGTTGGACTAGTACAGCTAAAAACTGTATAAAGTATGTCGAAAGACCTCATATACGTCCTGTATTTAACGAGGCTGTCCTGTACAATCCTGTACTAAAACACGTACCGACCGCACGCAAAATCAACCATGACATTTTCATAGTTGAAACATGAGATCGGCCGCACGTCTGGTACAAGGGACGTAGTGTACGACGGATTTCCCCAAAAGTCGTCCTCTGCAGGTCTTACACTGCACAAGAGCACTTTACGCCATTTGAAGGGATACCACCGAATGTGAGTGTGTATTGACTTTTCCACTAAACCGGTCTCAGGTGTATAAAAATTAAATGCTCATCCACTTAATTCATCATTTCACAACGTCATCGAAAATCACATACGCGCAAAAGTACTAGGTAGTTTTACACCGCAACGTTCTTTACCCGCAAGGCAAACAATTATTCAAATAATAATACAACAATATGACGTATAGAAAATTTAAGACAACTACCGAATAATTATTGTTTTAAAATGTTATCTTCTATCAGAAAAATATATACCTTCTCGATAAGTGACCCGTTTAAAGGAACATTTGCTTCCGATTTTTGGTATAACAAAGTTTTCGAATGGGTGTGTCCGGGTGTCCTATGCGTTGCGGATATAACATCCGTGAAGAAGTTAGCAAACAAATTTTCTCGTAGTACACATAATTATACTCTCCGCCACCCCAAGCACTCACTGAGAGGTTATTTTTGGCCGGTAATTGACCTTTTCCGAAAATAAATCCAGGTCACGGCACTGCCCGGTCGCTCTTTGGACTCGGGTTATCGACGCCGTTGTATGTTAGTACACAACGTGTGGTAACAAATTGTAAACCCGACCGAAATCAATGCGAATCGTTAGGGTTTATCGCACTGATCCACATATACATCACGGTTCGCGGTTGAAAGTCGCCTTAAAATAATATTTCACATCTCATGCTGAGCTTTGCGGCTTACGACGTGCTACCACTCGGCTATCGGGCTATACATAGGTTCTTCGAGTGTTTAAAAGGATTTTGACGAACGGGCGAGGTGAGACCGACCAGAACGGTATCCGTAACGCGTGTGACTTAGCACACACAACAACGACGGCACATATACGGCAATACTTACTTCTCGCCTTAAGTAATGTAAACCGTTAACTGTAATGATACATCAGCCGAGTGAAAAGCCTGTCCCTCACGCTCACTCGCTGCTCACTCGCCCACTCGCAGCCACCGGAAACGTGTTTGTTTTGATTGCACGAAACGCACTCGAGTTACACATCACATGTTCAGGTCACCTTTTAAGATTGCCTGAAACATGACCACCGTGCCGTATATATATATAGATGACAACACAGTACAACACAGGTACTGATAAAGTTTCAAACGTTTTTCGAGTGGAGAGTTCTGTCACACGCATCCCTTACTGCCACAGTCTCTCTCACTCTCTCTCTCTCACTCTCCTTCTGTATGACGTTACACGCTTTTGATTTTCGAAGATATATGTGTACAACTATAGCCGCTTATCATCATTACCCTCCCCAGCTATTCTGTCTGTTCCGTAGTACACGTACGCTCAATGTCAGCCTGCGACTATCTTACCCTCTCCTCCCATGAAATTCCCTATAACAAAAGCAATAAGACCTTCACCAATATATATAACGCATGTAAACTTATAATTCATGTAGTTCTGTAATAAGCCAATGTTGTTTATTGTGAGAAAACTATAATATTTGTTTTTTAACTCGTACCGAATTTTTAGCGTTTACTTATCATTTGCAGTTTCACTGTTCTACTAATTGTTCTGAAATTGATTATTGTTTCGTTTTTCCAGAGCTGACTGTTCGAAAATTGCCCGTTAAAGCTTTCAACGTATAAATAATAGCGCAATCATTCGTTTGTAATAAACATTAAAATCAAAAACAATGTGTACACTAAAATCGAGGACCCGTTTGCAGCCGACCCGTTGCGCCTACCATGGTGGTCGAAACGCTGTGAACGTACACCGGAAAATCGTAATCATACCGAACTGATCCATAAAGAGGTTATTGGTCGAAACGAACTAGACGACCGGTGACACAAATGGCAAGTGTACCGTAACGGCTGCAGGAGTTTATACATAGGGAGCGTTCGGTTGCGTTCGGGTGGTAGGTATACGCGTCGATTGCGCAGTAATATTAATAACGATGGTAATGATATTTATATTTGAAATAATTTCGACGCGAATTACTGCCGTTGCGTTATTTAAATTTTTTTTTTTTTTCGATTTCGTGTCAAAAATAATTTCATTAGCATAATTTGTATTTTTTTTTTTCTACTGCCGCGTTAGCCGTTTTATTTTTATATCTATTGTAACGATTGCCCAATATTCTCACTCGTCCACCGCCCGCCGGTTGAAATTATTCAAATTTTACCGAACATCGTCGAAAGTCTCTCGCGAGGATCCGAGCTTTTTCTCGAAAACGAAATACATGTGCGCGATCGGAGTGCGATTTGAAAGCGGCCGCACGTAGTACATTAAATGTGACTGCACGCGACACTTGTATGTCCGTTTGGCGGTGATTTACTCCGGACCAGTTGGTCCGTGATGTCTGCAACCAGCCGTGTAAAGATTTCCGCGGGGTTTTTACTTTTTACGATTTCGTTTTCGGAACGAATAAACCTCGGGGGGGGGGGGTAGGGGGAGGAGGAACTTTTGGACTGGAAATCGATTTCCGTGTAAATATTTCACCATCGTAACTTTGCAACGTTAACAAGCAGACTACTTGCAATACTTTCACGTAGGACCGTAACACGAGGAGCACGCACTGCAGCACAGTGTCTACTGATCGTTATATCGTAGTTGACGTTTCGCGGCGAAGCCGAAGAGAAATGCAAAACGCTCGACAAACGTGTATATTGGTAGTAACGTTACAGCTGCGCATTACCGTTGCTCTTGAGGGATGATGTGACGAGAATGTGTCTAACCTATGATAATGTTCGACTGCAAGGTTCGGCTCGTCGTGCAGTGATCGAACCGCACACGATACGTAGAGCACGAGTGCGGTAGCTTGGCAATCATGCGTAGGGAATTAATGTAAAAGCAGCCGTCGGTTTTCCGTACGTTATCGTACTGACTTCTGCACGTTCTGTGCGTTTGTGGAACGCCTCGCGCGAATGCCGATGACCGTTGTACCCATAGGACCGTCCTTAGGGGTGGCGAGCAGGGCCCAGGCCCTTGGCCTCACGCTTTTTGCTTAAATTTAAAGCCTCACTTTTGAAAAAAGTAGTAAAATTGGATTTATTTTCTGATGTGTTGAGTTCTGATAGTGTCTGAGGTACCTACCCAATTTTTGTGTGATAAGAATTATTAATGTCATTATAATATGTTTATAGATAGATGATTTAATATCTAAAAGGTGTTTAAAGTATTTTCGCCCTGGGCCTCGCAAATCCTAAGGACGGCCCTGGCTTGTACCACAGCGATAACAGTGAAGACGGGCAACGACGGATTGGTACACGTAAAGCGTACAGATACTTGTTGGTACGATATATCGTCACCACTATCGTATAGCTAATCATCATGCATTATCGCAAACAGACATTGTTGGATACGATTTTCTTCGATCGTAATCGAATAAGGCGTACAGTGTATAATGGCGATTGTTTTCTTTGGTTCGACCGTCACTGATGTACGTTTTCGAACAAAATACCATGGCGTTTATACAACGCGGTACCCGTTACTGCACAGTCGGTTTTAGCTGAAGAAATAAGTGATTTAAGGACCCGCGTGATAGACTTAATCTTATTCATCGTTTGCGAGGGTCTTATAACGTATGCGCGTGTACTGCGCGAAGTGAACTCACCGGTAACGAAAGGGACTGAAAAATCGACACAGCTAGCGATAGAAGAAGATTGACCGTTTTCTTCTTCGGCGAAAGGAAAACACGCGTGATGAATCGCACTCCGGCAAGTGGCAACACGTGGTGTTTAAACTTCAAAACTACACATCATCAGCTGTCCGATGTAACGGGATGACGATAGGGAGAGCGAGCTTTAGTATTCTTCTATTCGTGCACGTGTATAAAATATTTCGTTACCCAATAGCGATATTGATTACTTTGTACACAAACGTACGTACTAATAAGGCGTTGAGTGATTCAAACGTGAATCAACAATTTACCCGGCGGTGTAATCGATGTGTTATCAAAATTACGAGGTGGAGCATAATATTACAATGAACATAATATGTAATTTTATGTACTTGTATGGATGTATTATACTGCTTCAGGTAATTGCCACTAATATAAGGTTGGCAATTCCGGTTAATACAAAAATATTCTGGTTCAAGCGCATGGTGGAGACGCGAAAACAAACACAATTTTCAAGTGCGCGTGCACTGGAACTTGTGGATGTACAATTTCTCCTTTTCCTTTTCGCAGAACGAAAGTAACTCGATTAACCGTTACGAAAATAAGCCGGATTGACGAATTAACAAAAATAGTTCAGTGAACGCGGTCTCGTGAAATTTTGGTTTTAGTATTGAAATAGTTAAGTGGTTAAGTGATGTGCGGCACAAAAGATTTACGAATCCCGAGTACATACAGCGCAGGGATTTAAAAATTGTCCTCGGTTTGTCGCGATTCTGCATTGCGTGTACGTATATACGAGTAAGACTCCACGGTGCGACGTAATCGCGTGACTCGAACTGTTTGGTTTCCAAGTGAATAGGTTTACAGGGAATCTCGCCTCTCGGTCGAGTGGTGGAACAGCTCCGTTTTCACGGGTACGTTCCGGTGTACATCTGTCGTATACGAGTTTCACGTATTTTTGTCTAACCTCCGGTAACCTGACACGGACGCCAGGTCACGACTTGGCAGCGCACCGCGTGTTAAGTGATATCCGATGAACTCGGCGAAAAATGCCTTCATATACCATTCGAGTACAATAGCAGGTCATCACGTGTCCAAAAAACGGGACCGGACGCCATGAGTGTTTTGTTAAAAAAAAATAAATACACTGCGCGTTTCGGTTAGGCTTCAGCTTGGGCGTTGCGCCGGAATTGGTTTTCCCGATTTTGGTCGCTAGCCGAGGTAATACGGGGCCGTAAAAAAAAAAAAAAAACAAATACTACTTATTACCGCGTCGGAAGCCCGTATTATACGGTTGACGAAAACAACTACTGCGAGACAAAATGTCACTTCTGCGTTCGGTTAAGTACCTTTACTCGTATATTCTTTTATTAATGATTCGGCGGCAAATAAATCACCTACGTCACGTTTGTACAAATAATAATAACAATGTGTCGCGTATTATTTCGAATTTCAATACGAATCGGATCGAGCAATATTTTACCGGTGTTTCGGCCGGTCCAGCTATATACAGTCGAGTCGCGATAACTCGAAGTTAAAAGGGGATAAAAATACACTTCGAGATATGTAATATTCGAGATACCTAACTCGAATTTATCAAAATTAAATCAAAACTTCGTGTTACGTAGTGAAATATAATAAAATACGTATAAATATTATAAATGATGGATATAATATGTACATAAATGTTAAACAAAAATTAAAATAGATACAATGGTATTATAAGTATGTATATATGTATTATTTATTAGATACAGTAGAAAAATAATTTATAAGTGATTTTTGGGTTTTCTGCTGTTTATCGACAAAAACACGCACGATAAACACGACAGGTAAACCACATACTAACCAATACATTCTTTACTGTTATTGTGCATACGCTAATAATCAGTTTCTATCTAGTCGTTTAATCTTCATTATACAGTACTCAAGTAGATAATACATAATATGTTTACAAAAATACCCATTGCAGGTATAACAGATATAATACTTCGACTAAGCTATTTATCACAGTTTTATATTCGAGTTATCGAGACTTATAAAGTTATAAATTATAATACATTGAGGGCCCGTATTACAATAGTAGTTTAACCTCTTATCGGAGTTTAAACCTTGGTCAAATGAAAAAGACCGTATTACAATCGATTATCAATGGTTTAAACTGAGTTTAAACCACTGATAGCTGAACCACCGATTTCGGCGGTTTAAACTTAGTTCAGAGATTGATCTGCGATTTCATTGGTTGTTCATTAATGTTGATAATGAACTTCGTTATTATGATAAACCAAAACCACATAATTTTTGATATACTATGATTACTGTTCATTTGCAATTTGCATTTTGTGTTTTTAACTGACTGATCTTTAATGTGATCAAGTATGAAGTAAACAGTATTTTTGGAAAGGCGAAAACGATTAAAAAACTGTTCATCTCCCCACTTCGTGAAATGGTTGGGCCGCTCAAGAAACATCTTTCTCTTTCTAGGAAAAGCTAGAAGTAATGCCAGTTCCATAAAATCTTCATCGTCTGTCATATTATTTTCACTAACAGACATTGCAACTCAAATAATGTACGAATATTAAATAAATCGAAAAATAACATAAACGTTGTTACTAACAACAAAAACAAATAATTTATTAATCAGTCAGTGATAATAAATTATAAGTTATCACGTCCAAACACCACAATCAGCTAGCTTTTCTATTAATTTCACAGTGTCACCAATCGTATTGTAAAAATAACGGTTTAACCGCAGTTTAACAAAACGGACGATTGTAATACCGACAATAAGTTAACCTTGGATTAGTTGATAACCTAGGTTCAGCTGAACTCAGGTTAAACTTCCTATTGTAATACGGGCCCTGAGTGTTATGAGAATTTCTAGGGGAATAAAAAAAAATTCGAGTTGTCAAGTATTTCGAGTTATCGAGGTTCGAGTTATCGCGACTCGACTGTATTATACGTCATGTACTCTATTAAAAACTACTCGGGATTGTACACGGCTATGTTATGGTAAAATATGTTTAAAGTAACGTTATACTATACTGTCAGTAAACACTCGGTAAACGTAATAATTGTATTCCGTCCGATGCACCATAAACGTAATGCCTTTCGCGTACGGTATTACATGCGAGTCAAACCGCTTATGAAGTAAAAATGCCAAGTGTTCACAAAGAACTTAACTATTTATTCGCCCATCGATCAGCAACACCGTGATTTGACTCCATGCAACACCGTACTAATTATTGTATTCATTCGCGTGAAATATGTGTAAATTATGTCGTGACTGTAAAAAGTATACACGTAAATACGTTGACGTTCAGTCACTACTCGCTCGAGGTCCAGTCCGAAGTCACATATTATTCATTATGCGTACCTTAGACCGAAACAACTTCTCGTAGCCAGAACCAATAAAACTATAGCTACTGCGGGGACTTGGGGACCTGTTCAAGGATTCTAGAAAGTAAATTATGCGGTGTCCCGTTGTGCATATATGTGCGTTCCACGTTTAAGACTAGGAGCGCATTCCCGTTTAACTTGAGTATATTTTTTCAAGTTTTGATTTAATAAATGGAAAAACCCTGAAAAGTTATTTCGTCGTAATTCTATGAGCCCTTTGCTCACCGCCCGCTCTATAGCTTATACGGTAAATAATATTACATCCGCAAACGATTTTCAGTTCATAATGTGGACATTGCGCGTTGTACATGAAACAAACGTTACGGGTTGGAAAGTAATTGTATTGCAATCGTTTGTCGTATTTCAAGTTGGAATTTTATTGATAAACGTTGAACATCTCATGTTATATCATTTTGAAAAATTACAAACGATATTCCTATAAAAAAAAAAATGTTACAAAGTAAATGAAGTGTATACGAGTATATATAAAAAAAAAAAACTGTTATCGAAAAACCGAAAAACGTGTGTTTGCATTATGTTTATTCTAGTACACACACTCGATGAAAACCAATAATTATAATAATAGCCGATGTGGATAATATTTTTTTAACGGTTATAGTTTTTTGAAAAATGTATGTATAGCGGTAGGCATGGGATCTAATAAATTTAACGTATTCGCTATTTACACGAAATATACACGTCACTGATGAATACGTGGTGCAGGCCGTATAAGTACCTACCGACCCGGTGCAAAACGATTGCGATCCTTTCCGTTTTTTAACTAAAATATGGCAACACGATTTCGCACCAAATTAGTGTTGACCGGCCTCATTGCAGGGTTGGTCGTACATTTGAATTTAGTTCCAGATGTGCACGTACTTGGATTAAGCCCAACGTCTATGACCAGAGCCGTATAACTTTTAACTTTACCCTTCACCGTTGAATATTTATATTTCTGCGGGCGCCCTGTTATCCAAGTGGATACGGGGACGTGGGTACATGCGTGTACAGTGATCGACACAGTAACAAAAATCAGTGAACCGCAGTACAGAACGAATCTAAATGACGCTACGCGTCCACATCGTCGACGATGAATATACAAGTGCATTTTTGTCGACGGATTAGCCAATTAAGTTTTAAAAATACGCGAGTTGCGAGTCAAGGTTAGGAAAGATAAAAGTGAACGTAGTATTCTCACCATACACGATTCGTTTTGCATAATACGATTCTATAGCCTGCATCACACTTCACATTGTATTTGGTAATCAGGTGTTGATGAAGACAAATACTTCGTAACGGTTTATCCTTCTAAGAGTTTCAGATTTAGATTCTAAACAAAACGTAGAACAGCTGTACGACAACGTAGTGTTTATTTAGTTTTTACGAGTGCTTTGAAACGGTTTTGTGCGAATTCAAACGATCGGAATGTTTGTCCATTCGGTTCTTTTATGAATTATATGGAGCAGTCAATAATTGTGCAGAAGCAAGGAAAAACGGGAAAACAATTACGATAAAACGGAAAAATGTATTCGGCAACCACACTAGGATTTGTTTTAGTACTCGGAAACAATTGGGTAAATATCATTAGGCGATACCATACTCCTCAAAAGTAAATTGTATACACTTTCATTATGTTTTCAAACGGCTTATGACCCAACCACTGAACACAAACGTTACGCATGATTATATACTAAAAGTGTTATTGGAAAATCTCGAAACACGGTGGTTCATCACAGCAACCGGTATAGCAGTGAAACATAATATAACTGGTGCGGGGTGAACAAGTATATTATATTGTGTCTTACGGGGATGAACGCCCGCAGAAATGTCATCGGGAATTCGTTCGTTCGTCGACGGTCTGCATTATAACATGACGAATGTACTGTTTCTTTTCTTGGTCAATTTTAGATATCTAATAAAAATGAAATATCAACTTAAAGTAATAATAGTTCAAATGAACAAAGTCATGTATTATATTTGAAATCGAGGGGGGGGGGTGGCAATTGCCTTCCAGTCGCCCCACCCACTCCTGAAGCCCATGCTTACATGAACACCCACGTGCTTAGAAAACGACTGAACGCAGCCGCGTGGTAGAACATTATTATCATTATTATCACTTCGACGGGTGACGTGGCCGGCGTTGCCTCCTGAATCGGAAAACTCAACGAGACAAAGTTTTCAGACGTTGTTCTAACGTTAACGTCCAATACGTCTTACCAACACGTCCCTGCCGGCATCGTCTGCAGAATGGAAATGACAGTGAACGTGGTCACATTCTGCTGCAGACAGCGCGCAACGGGCCTGACTGCGATCAACGCACGCAGTGGTGTTTTATGCTTGTTCCGTAATCCCTTTACAACAACTTTGCCGTTGACGGAAAACTTAAGAAATTAAATAACAACGACCCAAACTTTCACATTTTGAAGTATTCCGCGTCCGTGTCGTTCGGTGAATATGTCTCTCTCTCTCTCTCTCTGTCTTCTCACTCCCTCTCGTTCTTTTTCACCCTCCGTCACTGCCTCAATCCCTCTTCGCGTCCATCTTTCTTTTTATGGGGCCAAGCCTGTTGAAAGTAATATTCTTCTCGGCAACCGACGATTCAACTCGTTCTTATAGAAAACGTTCCATTATATTACGGCCGAACCTAACCCGACGCTGCGAGCACGGCATAACGTTCTTAAAAACATCTGTTGCCCGCCGCATACGACCCGGCCAGGGTTTTATAGGGCTATTCAGTATACATTTAAAAGCTCTCCGCGCATCCTCTTTCGCCGACCCCCACCTCTTATGCACTATATGCACACGCACGAACACATTTACGCGGATATACGCTCGCGCGCATGTATTATACAGCTAATCCGACCTCGACCCATTTGCGTACTGGCCTTAGCGCGTTCCCGGATTAATTGTGTTCCATTTTTTTCCTCCCCCCGCCATTCATTCATGGTCTCTTCCACGACACTAGGTTTTCCAGAAACATTCTTCGTGCATTTAAAGTCACGTTTGTCCTTTTTAACATTTAAGGACTACTCGGAAATAGACGTGTTTATATTTTACTTTGACTTGTCGTGTACGAAAATACCAACTTTAACACTTGAACCGTTATTCACCCAGCGTGTAGGTTTCTATCATCACACACACACACATTTAAAATACATACTCGAGTCGTGTACATTATATATATATTAGCGAGTGTGTGATCAAATTTTATTATATTTTGAGGTTTGCAGTTGTTCAAGTCATTACACACGTGAACTACACTCGCGTATTAGTGCTGTAGGTACTTTATATCCAGCGTACACCGCAACATCACATAGGTGTGCACTTTTTCAATATTTTTCGAAACACGCTCAAGACTAATTTCATCTCTCGCGGGCAACGCCGAAGAGACCCGACGCAAAGTTTACCAATCCAAATCAGAAAACTTTTCGAAAATAAAATATTCGCTCGAGCGCGCATCGGATTCCCACGTACGTAAATGATCTTATCACGATATTATGTGTGCATTTTATAGACGATGTGGTATTTGAAAAACAATCCATCGGTCGGCAACTACTCAAACGAAGTTTAATGAGAGGATTCGGTTTAAAGCTAGCGGGTTTTTTTTTTCTTTTTTGCGTAAAAAACTAATTTAATTATTTTATTTTCTTTACAGACAGCACACACGTAGGTATACATATACGTATGGAATAGAATGTGGTATTTTGTCGTACAAAGGAAAAAGGTCGATTCCATGTCAAAGGTCCACTTTGTGTAAAGAAAACAAATCAACCAAGACCTATCGTATTCGCGCACGCATGAATATTAAAAAAAAAAAAAAAAACGTAAAAGAAGGAATGAGAAAAAGGTAGACAGACAACGCGACGGGTCTGATCCGATACGGTGTACCCATATAATATATACAAGATATATTCAGTATAAGTATAGTATTGGTACACACGTGCGTTGGAATCCGTGCCATTTAATTTCTAGTAATATTCATGGGATAAAGCAAATTAATTTACTTAAGGGGTGATGTTGAATAAATAAATGCTTATGGCAGCGTATTCAAAGTGATGGATTCGAGTTCACAGTTACAGTATCAAACATAATATTTACGAGTGACGATTGCATTTCAGTCCGTAATCAAATAACATTGGATCCTGAATTATAATAAACAAGAAACCCTCGGAAAATCACTGATCAAAAGTTTTTCGAGAATTCATGCGTTTACCGGTATCTGATAATTTTTTTTAATCGTGTCAGCTTAGAGAGTACTCTCTGAATGTATTTTGTCCGTGGTAAAATAAATGTATATATGTTTATATAACCACATTGGCTTTTACTCTTTAACATGATATGATACCGCCTAAGAAAGTGTTCATTTTTTTCCTTGAAGATTACACGCATTCTATTGCTTTTGAAGTATTCGCAATACCCAATTCTTATAATATATATTTTAAACCTTCTTAGAAATACTACTTTTTCTCATAAATAAGTTATCGTGTTTTAATTTTACACAGTATTTGAAGCGTTTCCTTTTACCAATCCGATCCTGGCGAGTATTTATACGATATTTTCATCTCCGTTGAAATATATTACATTTCATAAATTTATTGGTTGCAATAATCATCACAATTATAACAGCTAAATACTTAACGGCGGGAAATGCACACGTTTGAACAATATAATTTAAATTATTATATTTAAAGAATATAAGCCACAGGTTCAATAGATATTTGAATCTTCGTATTGAAACGTTCAAATATTTTTAGTTGTACGACAAAGCGGTTTAAAAATAAATGTATACAATTTTTCTCTACGGCGATGAATGCGGTGCAAAAATATTGGGTTATAGAGAGCGTGACGAAACAGTGCACGCGAGAGTTAATTATGAATTGGCTGTTCATAAAACAATATTGTGCCATACGGTTGAAGACTTATGCATGTGCGCGCATACGCATGACTGCAAAGGATGAAAAATGCCATCAAATAATCGCGCTCATCGAGTCATATTTTAGCCACGGTAGGGGTAGCGGTTCCTTTTCAGTCCAGTTGAAAGAGTCCCGGGACCTTAATTTAGGGTGAAATCGATTTAAAAAAACATCGAATAAGGATAAAAAAACAACCTATATGTTTATATAGAAAAAATATTCAGTTAATTCGATACTTGTTCTTTTTCTGAAGCAGATGTGTCCAGAACAAATTATTTAAGCCATAAATCATAGGTTATATTTATAATTATCGACGTATATGTGACTGCAACAAAAAACTAAAACGACGTCGTCGCAGTGTGTAATTATAACTATAGTTTCAATATTTGTAAAATCTTTATCCTTTGAGTAAACACTACGTTTTGTTATTTCACGACTGCTGAAATAATTACATTTTGTTTGTCCCTGTATTATTAAGGTTTTAAAATATTATCATTGTTATTATTATTGTTGTAATTGGAACGAACAAAAAAAAGATTCGTTATAGTTTTCGAAAATAAGAGTGTAATTTAAACGTGTATACCTAAGTACGATATGAACTCTCTTAATTGCATTATAAAACGTATCAAATTCGGCATAGCCGAGCGGTTAAGGTTGCTGTGCCCAGACGCACTGTCACCGGCTTGAATCCGATCACCGGCAGTTTCAAAGAAGCCTCTTCGTCCCCAGCTCACTGTTCTTACCTACTGTTCCAAAAACACGAGTTTGGTTCACAAGTACCCCCGGTCACCCTCCACCGTAAAGCTAATAGCCTTTGTAGTTGAGGCTGTACAAAGAAAGAAAGAAGAAAAAAACGTTTCCTACGAAGGCATCGAATAGTATTTCTCGGGACGGCAAATAAACCAAACCAAACCAATCACAACGGTCAGTGATATAATAATGAATTCTTGCAATTTTAACCTTAAGCGTACAGTGAAGTTTTTGCGAAATGAACGCTTTTATTTTATATATTATGTACAATGTATGTGGACAAACACTGGTCGTCATCCGAAATAATTTTATTTTCCTATTCAAAAGGTTAGTCAAACTCCCTACATCCAAGTACCCCGAACATCCTGAATCCAAATGTGTGTTTTACAAAAACAATAACGGAAAGAGGGCATCGGTTAAAGTATACATTGCTAAGACTTTGGCGAACATTTTTTCTCAAAATATAATAAAATCAAACATTAATGTAACGTTTGTACGATTCGACTATTGAGTGGTTGGTTTATTTTTCGAATATCAAATTGATAAAAATAGCTATAGTAATACGTTTTTATGTTGTTATAAAATATAATATCATTTAAAAATAAGCTAACATTTTATTTATTATCCTTCTTTGTAGGATCGGTATGCTTTTTAGCGTGAATAAAAGAAAAGTTTCTTTGATAACTTTATACGACGAGAACACCTTAAGGGCAGCAATATAAATAGATTATACAACAGAAAAACGTGTTGTGCTTCAATCGAACGTTAGACATTTGTCCAGCTTCACTCTTGCAGTCATATCAGCGCATGTCAACAGAATCATTATTGTTATTATTTTATGGCTATAACTGAAACAATGATTAATATTGCTATCAGGACCGTATCTTAACTTTTGAATACCCGGGGAAAATGAAAAATGTACGCCTATTTCAGGAAGATGACCATAATTAGTAATTTTATTTAGAAAAAATCAAGCACACCCACACAGTAGTGTGAGTATACCAACCATTTATAAAGCCATTCGCAATATACTCGACCAATAAATTATTTACCACAAATATTTAAAACGATTTTAACTTGAAACTCAAAAATTTTAAATTTTAAAACCTTAAAAATAATTATACGACGACCGATGATAAATCCCCGACTTAACCCTTCCTCTGATTACTATCATTATAATTACTTTTTTATGAATAATTTTATTATTTAATTTTTGTCATAAGTTTGCAATTCATTAGCTATTGTCACATTCAATAAATAATAATTATGAGAAGATATTGCTCGGTCACGTTTAACGTAAACGTTTCTCAAACTTTAAGCGCTCGCCGATTAAAACAACGAGAAAAGATTTGAATATTCAATAGTGCATAATACACTATGAGAGTAAACATGTACAAGTTCAAATTTTAAGTCGCATTAAGTAACCAAAACTACAAATTGTGTTAAACCCCGAGCGCAATATAATGTAATACCGTGATGTAGAACGTTCAAATTATTTTATACGCTCGTTCAAAAAAGAAAATAACGTTATAATTTAATAAAAATCCTCTTGAAATTTCGACTGAAATAATAATTAGGTTGTGTAGTATTAGGCAATAGTAATTTTTTTTTATTTAGTTTACATAATAAGTAAGTCATTCATAAAATTATTCTCCAAACAAATTTCAAATTTATGTTCATTGCTTTTTTGATTTTGGATGTCAAAATTATTAAACATTTTTATTTTACATCTAAAAAAAGATCAAAGGAAATAGAAATATATTATTTTCAACAGTCGGTTATTTTAAAAACAAATTGTTATTAATAAAGTAGGAAAATATAGTATTAAAAACGGTCTTTCTGGCGATAGCGAGACTCGATCGTCAGAAGGGCGTGAGTGATTTAACAAGTTAAACTATATTTATATTGTGTTGTATACGTCGAAGCAATCGAGCGTCAGTTGCGTCGAAATTTTGTTTAATTAGAAAATGTTCAATCAAAAATGATTAATGTCATGAGAAACGGTTATTTATAAATTATGCGAATTATGATTTATTCATAGTACTGGTGAAATAATCTAATTTTGCCATTATTACATTTTGAACTTGTTCGAAATAACCGATTTTGATGTATCTGTAAAATAGTTTACTACGATAATCTTCAAGTTTCAAATTTTCCAAACGAAAATCCAACAAGTTCTTCTAATATTTTGATTAACATATTTAAATAATTTAGTAAAATGATTGATACGGCGAACGAAATGACTGAAAAAGGATCATAGTATTATATTCACAGATCTTGGTTTTCCGAGATAGAAAAGAACAAAACGGGAAAGCTTGAAATACTTTTCCCAGAAACATTATAAACTATTTGTTACATCAATCGTTGCACAGCTTACGAGTCACTGGTGTATTACTAATGTACTATGTATAGTTGGAAAAAACTTAATCAAACAGTCGAGGAATATTATTACACGTTTGCCCACGGTAAAACGCGCGTCGGTGATGGCTTTGAGAACGCGCAAATTTTATTAAAAAAAAAAAAAACGATGACAAACGCGCGTCCGTTAATCCGATATTTTGACACGTCTTTGACGGGCGATGCTTCATTCTCTTTGTTTACATTGAGCAACGGGTCCTGTCGCGCGCGCCCGTACGGCGACGATTTCGGTTCGTTTAGTTCGTCCTCGGCCATTTATCCTCCGGAGCTTATCGAACGTTGCATGCACCAGAGTTATATGTAACACAACACATCCGTATTCTCGCGAGAAACCCTCCCAGGGGCGCGCAAAAAAAACCTTACACGTGCGAACGTACGATCGAGTAGACGCAGGACGATCAACTTTTCTCGAAAATCTCGGGTTTCTTCTTCCTCGGGACCTACGATTTCGTATCAAACGGGACCGCAACAACGTGTACGGTCTTCCGTATGTATTATTGTTGCACGCAATGTGCTTACTGCGCGATTCGTGTACTACTTTGCTACGATGATGATGATGTTGACGGTGAGGACTGCGATGATGAAAACGCGTATTATATTTATACATGTCCCAAGACGTACACGATTTTGTTTTGGTCTATCCGCGATCTTAACTCCTGAACGTCGTAGCCACGAAAACTCGATATGAACAAATATTATAAAAGTATACTATATACCAGGGATGGCAAATCCATGGCACGCGAAAAGATTTTGAGGGCGCGCAAAAAATTTTTAGAAAAAAAAATTCATTATACTGAAAAATGAATTAGAAGAAATTCAGCGTGATCGGTCGTAAACATAGGGGACAAGATTTTAAATGTGTGGAATGAAATTCCAAAAGATTATTTCACTTTAAAAATAGTAGCATTAGCTGTTTTGTCTATTTTTTCTTGAACATATTCATGCGAGCTACCTACTATTTTCAGAAATTAATTTTATAAAATCTGATTTAAGAAACCGACTAACTGATGAATGCAGTGCAGCATGGACTTTATTAAAAGTTACTAATTATAAGCCAAATATCAACGAATTGGTATCAACTATTCAACAACAACAAAAAATAATTCATAAAGTAATAATATTATAATTGTATGTACCTAAACCAACCTTTTTTATACTAAATAGTACATTATTATACAATCAAATTACGATAATTTTTTTTTGTTGAATACAACAAAATATTTTTCATGGCACGCTCGAGCAAAAAAAAAAAGATAATTTTCGGCACGTAGTGTTCAAAAGGTTTGCCACCCCTGCTATATACTATTAAATAATATCATACTGTTCACTTCGACGGTGCAGCAATCACCACCGAAATGTATTCGTGAAAATATATTGTTTTTTTTTTCATCCCTCCGCTTTTCCATTCGTTCGCGCTGAATGGTGTAACGACTTTTCGAAAACGAAAATACTTAAAATGTATTCCACGACCAACCACGAAGACAGACAGACGCACTGCACGAGTTTTTATGTGGCACCGGAGTGTCAATATGATTGCGATACATTTTTGAAACCTCAAAGTTTATCGAACGTATCGAAGAGGTGTACGTTTGGACAGGGTACACAATTTTATAAAAATTTTAAGCCAATTTTTTTAGTAAAGTTTCAAATTTTGGACTTTACTGAGTTTAGATTTTTGTACCTACATTATGTTACGATTTTGATAGCTGATCCTACGAGTTTATTTAAAATTAAATTTTAGTTGTGAATTGTTTTTAAATTATATAAACTCTAAATATATTAATTCAATTTAATAAATGTGTGATTTTGCGCTACGGGTTTCAAAACCTGGTTGAAACCCGTTTTGATTCTCTGCTATAAAGAATGCTCACGAAGTGACAACGAGGCACGGGTGAATAATAATATTCCTGCTTGTCTGTCAATAACGTAAATGATATTACATTTTAAGCGAAATATTACAATTAAACTCGCATTAATACTCATAATACCTACGTATTGAATTTGTAATCACATATCATTGAAACTAACTTTTAACTCAGCAATCTGTTTTCGAAATGATTCATTGTGCTGCTGGTAAAAAGCAATCTATTGTATGCCAAAAGTGTTTACGTTCTAATTAATGAATAATTTATAATGATGTAGCTATCAAAATAAAAAAAAGCCCACAACAACATAACTATAATATCAAAACATTTTCTCCAGTTTATTAAATCCACCAATTGTATGTAATTTAATATCTAAGAATATAAAGCGTATAATTTTGGAGAAGCAATCATCATTGCAATACCACGGATTATTTTCGAATTAGGTTTAATTGATGATTGGTTAAAAAGTTAATTTTTTTTAATACGATACATTTTTGTTTTTTTAAACACCGAATAATCGCTGAAAAATCTGATTACGTTTGCGGTATTGCGTTCCCTAGACAAACCGACCATGTCCGAAAACCGTCATATTTTTTCCATCTGTAACCGTTTAGATATGACGGTAAATACGTTCGCTTACTGTTATAGTAATTATAATAATACTACGTTATTGTTAGCGCAGTGTAGAACAATTTTAAAACATCAAAACTTTTCCACGTCGGGCGACCGGCGATAAAAGTGCAATAGACTAGTGAGAGGACATTCTATAAAATAAACAACGTCTAGGAGTTGTTTTCAAAAAATAAATGTAATAATGTGCCCACCACGGATGAAACCGATCGTTCGCGCAATAAAGATAATTTATGAAACTATTTCCTCCGGACTGCGTATACAGTGCTATATAACAAGCGACCGTCCGATGCGATTATCATGCGAGGGAAGGGGTCATCTTTTATCAGTGCGTATACATATATATATGGGTTCGGTCGAGAGTACCCGCGGAGAGGAGAGATAGCCGTCCCCGGCCGGTCCTATCTAAACGGTTATTTTGTATTCTTCTAACGCAATCACATTACTATTTCTAGCTGTTTTTTTTTGCACTTAAACGGACGAGGAAAAAAATAAAAATAAAATAAAAACAGCTCTGCCGGCCGTCCCGGCGTCCACTTAAATCCTTCGAGGCGAAAAACTTAGGGCATCTTTTGTGAATCACATTCTATACATACCCCTCGCGCGTTTAAACGTATATTATATAATAGACGTCACTGGTCTTCGGATGACTTTTATTTTTACGTGACATGTCTATATATATTGTATTAACGTAAGTGTGTGGGTGAAATAAAATCCTGTGTAGTCGTATACTAGTGTCGTGCGCGAGATAAGGAAAACTTGACGCGAAATCAGGATAAACTTAATTTTCTAGAAGAATGGAAAAATGAAGTCTTCTAGTTGTTCATAATCGCCTTTTGTTCTTACCACACACGTACGGGATTCATTAAGGATCCGATTGATTTCCGTTGCCGCGTGTTTTAAAGAAATATCGGAAAAATACTTCACGCGAAGTTCGACCATCTCGGTCGAGCGGAATCGTGCAAAATGTGCGCAGTGGTTTTGTTCGCTTTGTATGTACCCGTTTCGTCATTTTATACTTAATTCGCGTCTCGTCCGTAATATCGAATCACATTTCCCGAACGCCATTATTCCATCGGCGTTTGATAATAATCCGAATAATGAGTATAATACCCTCTCGGTGATTTATTAACACCAACAAACGGACGCACCTCAGTCGCGATCCGATAAAAGCCGCGGACCAAACGTGAGTTGCAGACATACATGGTAGTACGATAAACGAATTTTGACGCGCGAACGCAAATAACTTTGCACATGACACCGCTGCGAAGTATGCAGTTTCATCCCAAGCGAGTCCAGTAACGATATTAGTAATATTTTCAAATGTGATGAAACAAAATAAAGTAAAAACGCACAGAATACCGGTCACTGCCCACATAACGTACGAGTATATTACAAGTATCTAACTGGCACGGATTCGTGACGATTAATATTAAATGTTGTACACTCTTAGGTGAAATATACAAGCGGTCGAAAATGTATTTTAATTTAAAAGACCATAAGAAAGTTCTGATTTTTTATCTATCCGTTTTTATTTCTTACGACCGATATAGCATTACGTGGTTCGGGGGTAGTTTTTAAAAACGTTTCACTCACGCATGTCCACGTTGTTCGGGTAATCTACGTACCGAGTACCATGTAATACTGTAATACGCACATCCCCCCCACACGTTTACCCATTTCCCCGTGGTCGGTGGTAGATCGAAAGCACCGTGCGTATCACGTGGGACATTATAAGTACTTAAGCACGACGTTTTTGACCTCGGTTCGGGGGTTGGGCATGCACCAACGGTTCGGTGCTCTGCGCGTTGTCTGCCACCTAAACCCACCTATATCTCTGTGTTACATAAAAGCTGCGCGATACCGTTTTCGACAGATAGCGACGAGCTACACGGCGAGAGTGTCAGATACAAATCGGCGATCGCCTGGGCTGTTTTTAGAATATTGTAGAACGTGACCTACGCGTACTGCAGTTTACGCTCGCCCGTTAAATTTCCGCCCGATTCCGGTACGCGATCTGCGACTGTGGTAGGGAAAAAGTCCTCGGGCACTTCCTTCGATACACCATTTGTAACAATCGCGATAGCCGTCGACGGCGACCTTTATTCCGACACTGTTCCGCGGGCCAAGATATCCGTGTAAAGAAAACTCTGCCTACCGTACGAAAATAAGCCCGTTCAGAAGATCCCACAATCCGTGCCATATTCGCGGTTTGGACAATAAACTGCGATTTTACGGTACAATTTTAAAAGAATTTTCTAACATGTACAATGTACATTATTATGCTTGTGCGCGAGAACCTAACGAAATTAAATCACTTCGTTTCTGAACGGAGTATCGATATTTTGGCAACCGTTCATAAAAATTGACTGTAGCACGAGTCTTTTCTTATATTTTTTAATAATAATATTTTTATATTTCTTTTAAGACCGACTAGCATGAATGTAGTGTTACACAGAGCCAACCTAAAGAACACGACGGGGACATAATGTGTGTTTTAAACTTATGTTTGGAAACCTAAAAATCTAGAAATAAATCATGATCGCTACACGAGAGCGATGTCGTAGCGTTAGCCGAACGGACATTATTGCCGGCGGTAAGTTTGACGCGTAAAAAGTAGACAGGTCCGAAACTACTCATATAATACGATATCGTTTCGTTGCACTCGAACTGCGGCCAGTTCGTCGCTTTCGGTCTCCTTATACAGCAATTCCAAATGTAAAAAGTCCTATGAAAACGTCGAGGATCGGTTGAAGTACAGATGATCGAAAATAAAGATTTATTAAAATTAGATGAAACATTTCGCGTGTGCAGATACCACGTTGACTTCCTCGCGGCACCGGGTGTGGACGTTTTCACCGAGATCACAATCATTTACAGTTACACCCTCCGTCAGGGCACAACGAGAGTATAGGCTCCTAAGGGCTCTGCGGCCTCTGCGCGGAGACATTCTTATCAAATTCAAACATTGCATATAGGTTAAATTGTTACATTTACATAGCTTGTAATTAATTGTATACAAGAAAATATGCGCGCTCATTTACGTCCATCAAACTAAATATTACGGTACCGGTGATTGGAAAAAAAAATCAATATCTCTGTTCACATTAAAACATAAAAATTACTAAACAGTATATTAAATAGGTTTTTTTTTGTATGCATTTAATTATTGTATATTTATAAGGCGCACGGTTTATAAAGAAACTATTAATTTAATTGCAAATCATTGATGCGTCAGTTTTTACAAATTGTGGTTTAAAATTATTGGCTATCCTGTTTTTTTTTAAGTCTCCGTGGATTTTCTTTAGCATACTGAGGGCTCCGCGAACAAAAGGATTTGAGAACCGCTAGCATATCTAATAATATACTTGTCTGTTGTGTAATCGAAACTTTACAACGAATTCATCGGTCACTGACAATGCACGTTTCCCTGTAATCGAGTAGTTTATCTCTTATAAAATCAATCGCACTTAATACCTTAACCGTAAACGGAATATATGTATAAATAAATTTCACGTATTCACCCCCACAGTGTGCTGGAGAGCGTTATGTGAAAGATAAAATGTAACAGTTATTTTATTCTTTTCCCAGTCGATCGGTGCGTTTTATAAACGGTTATTTTGCAGCTAAGTATGATTGTATTATTGTGACTTTGATTAAATGTTAATTTGCAATCCGTATAGGTACAACTTACAATACACTAATCAAGGCTTGCCATGGATTATTATACAGTAATTATAACACAGAGCTCGGAATGCATTCGGAACGTTTCTATAGTGTTCACTACCCTGCAAAAATTACTTTCTTAAAAACTAAATGTAAAACTCTACTTACATAGCTATTGTATTATTATTGTAAAATAAAATATAAACGACCTACCTCGTCGTTCCACTCAGGAATCTAAAATATAATATACAGCATTTTTGACACTTCCTATAAATGTGTTATTATCATTGTTAAACTTAAACTTGGTACAAGCATCTACATCCTATTTATGCGTAAAATCGGATTCGTTTAACAATGGTCGCATTGTGTTCACTTTTCACACAAATAGTGATAAAGTATTTGATCTTTTTTTTTTTTGTTTAGTCATATTTGATACCAATATTGAGGTAAACACTACTTATAAGTTTGGAGCATATGCAAGACGCGAAATAAGTTACATTTTACATTTTTTTAAAAACTCCATGCTCAAATCTAATTATTTCGGAGGACGCGAATAATTGATAATGCTCGACATGGACGAAATAATACAAATCATTCGAATACCTACTATTTTTATACGCTTATGAAACTGATAATGAAATTGTTTTTGAATTCTTCGATTGTTCATGCTATAATTATGAGTGTATTCAATTTTATTAAATTTGGACTACTTTTCATCTGAATAATGATGTTTGCGTTTTTACGAAATATTCGAGAATCGCTAATGACTATATTGTTTTATTAAAAAGAGAGTAATTTCAAAAACTATGTTTTACATTTATTATACTGAATCCTACCGATTTTCGAAGATATTAAATTGATAATATGAAAATGATTGCTTTTCAGCACCGGAATTATGTGTAGTGCAGTATACCGAACAATGAATATGTTCTACTCGTTAACACCACCTACGTAATGAGGTGTCGGTATGTTACTGTTCCTAACCTTGGAATAATTGTATTTTTATGAATTATTTAGTCGTGGGCACGGTACTTTTACCCAATGGAAATATTCCCCTTTTCACCGGGAAACCGAAAGTTCGACCGATTTTCATTTGCGAAATATTACTAAATACCGCCGAAAAATGATTGTCTGAGCTTATATATTGCTTCAACGTACTTGTAATATGATTTCACCACGTTCATTTGTCGTGCTGACGTTTACGTTGTTTCTTTTACTCATAAAGGACCCGAATTTCGGCTACCGTTTCATTTCGTACCTATGCTGGTGATAGTTAACAATAAGTAGGTGTACGATATACGGATGTATACTACAAGAGTACAGAATATGTGTACACTGAAAACGTGTACGCTTACATCTGCGTAATCTTACGCATTTCTGGTCCATTATCTTCGCAAAAGTTCTACGATTGAGTAAAAGCTGGGTTTATTCAATAATTCAAATTGATTTTCCATTCAATTAAAATAAAAGCCCGGTAATGCAGTTTTTTCTAGTTTAAGACCCATGTATACGACGTGAATATGCAATAGTAATATGAGTACAAAAAAATCATTCTAAGCTATATATTTTGCATCCATCAATATATTTCTGACAATATCTCCGACACAGAAATTTAGAATACAGTATAAAAAGATGCACGCTAAAAACAGATTAATAATATTTTCATTTTATTTTCATCATTTATCCTCGCGGTTTTAATTTTTTCTAATTTTTTTTTTTTAATTTTTGTACATTTGACAAAATAATTTCTACGGGCCATAATCCAAATAATTAATATTCCTTCAAAATAATATTTTATTCATATTGTATGATGTATAACATTTTTATAAAAATATAAATCCACTTTCATGTTACAACGTTCTACGTTATATATAAAAAAAAAAAACCGGCATTAAAAAAGATAAATATTTGTTGTTATAGCAAGTGTAAGTAAAATGGTTTTTAGTATTTGAAATGACTAAGTATACATGGGCCTTAAAACAACAACTAATAAAATTCATTCGAAAGGGCATATGACGAATAGTTCCTCCCGAACGAAACAGCGCATTTGTTTTACCAAATAATCAAAGTACACCGAGAAGATTTAACTTTGATTTATAATATCGATAAACAGCAAAAAATAAAAATAAGACATACGAATTATACGTATATCCAGTATAACTTATTTAAAACATTATTTAAAAATACAATACAGTACAAGACAGAGGGGAAATAAATCTATTTTTGACACTTGTATTTCAATCAAACATAAGTATAATGTATATACTTACGTAAGTTCGTAGGCATTAGACAAGAGTATTTGCTAAATCTAGAGTAAAAGTTAATGTATTTGAAAGTATTCACGAACAAACAATAATGAATATATTTCGCTTTTAAAGTATAACTTAAGTTAAAGTGCTGTTATGCAAAACGTGTACATACCAATATATTATTTTACTGATGTATTTTTTTTTTTTTAATAAGAATGGCAGGAATTAGACAAAAAACAACATTATTTTATTTTAACAAAGCCAATGTATACGCCCGCTTCTCAAATAGTGGGCACCTAAATATTGATATTTCCATCAACAATATAACGTCAAAATATTATGTTTACAGAATATTTAACAAAATATCTTATTTGCAATCACTTTGATAAACATTTGGTATATTATTAGTTCTCGGTAAAAAGTGATATTTTTGAAATGGAAATAATTTTCAAACATTTCCTTTTATACATCGCTAATAGCTAATATATTTCGTATGAACTACTGAGAAAACGGATAAGTGTATTCAAACCATGACTCATGTAGCAAACAATGTTGAGCGGAATTCATTATAAAATATTTTATTTCACGAATTTCATTAATGATACACAATTTAAATTGATTACAATTATATTGAATGCTCAAGTTTAAAATCGTTATATGATACTTTTTAGTTTTTTTTAATAGGCAAACAATAGATTTTCTCTCGTGGTCACTGCAGTATCATTAGTTATGTGTTTTTTTTATCTTGCCGTAAACTTACTGCAATTTATAATTTCAGAAAACTTGGAAATATTGGACTATTAGATGCTCTCGTGTACTTTTTCGAAATGTTTTATTGTTAATAGTCACTGAATGTGTTGTATTTGATATAGAACTGCAGTGTTTAGATGCAGTATTTTTTTCAAACACAATTATTTTGACTTGCAAATAATTTTTTTTATTTTCCTCTATATTGTTCTTGTGTTTTTTTATATGGCTATATTACACTATTCGAGAAAATTGGTTGAAGTTATACCGCGACAATTTTATTCATTAGCAATTATTAATTGTCGTCCGTTAATCGGACGAGAAATATTGAAATACGACCGTCAAATACTCGTATTCTAAATAATTTAATTATGGTGTTTGACGAAAATATATCACGCGACATTTTATGGGTAGTATACACTAATTTTCAATACGAAAACATATTATGTTGTTATGAAATAAGGTGAACAATTTTTAAAATCATTTATATCTTTCAAGCATAAAGAGCGTACGGGTTATTCGTCAATACGATTCACGGTGTTGGTATAAACAACAAATATTTGGCAATATCACGTTTTTTTCACATAACAGCACAACGATTTGCTGTTTGAAAATAATAACGTCCGATGTTTTATTTAGTGAAGTTCATTAATTGTAAATATTTAACAAGTCGGTTTATTATAATTCGTTAAAACGCATTAATTTTTACCTGCACGTTCGTACATTGGGGTACTTCTTACCTGTATGCGTACAAATTATCGTACACACAACAATATTCGTGGTCGTCGAGATGATTTCCTGAAAAGTTCTTACGCCGTATCGAAACCATTACACTTTGAAAAATATGTAAAATATATAAAACCAGTTGCAGCAAGTGTAATAATTTGTTCAACGTTTCGATAAATATGATATTATAATTATATTGATACCTATTAAATTAACTCTTTCAATACACAATGTTTCCAAATTCTCCGTTTCCTTTTTGAGGAAAACCATATTTTCTATTTCTTAAAATACTATATATAATATGTAATTTACAAATAGTACATCTAGGCACCTAGATCGGTATGATACATGGAGGGAAAAATCGAATAACGCAAAATCGCAAATAACCCAATCGACGATGTTTTTTTTTATAATTGATACGTTCATTTGTACCGGTATTAATAGTCGGTTTTTGAATTGAAAAGGAAAAAAAAATTGGTAAACTGATAGCGACCGAAAACGAGATTCGTATTTTAATATTATGTTTTACGTTATTTTATTTTACGTTTTTCCGTACCACCCACATGGCACGTCGTCGTATTACGTATAGAAACACGCGAAAGAAAAACCGGAAAAAAAGAAGCGAAAGAGAAAAGAAAAAAACCGATTCTCGTCATCGCGTGCTACGTGTAAATGCCGTTATCGTGTGACTTTGACGACTGTTAAAAGTTTACTTACCGATCTCGAAACGCCCGGCTCGGCGGCGAGAATTGCGAGAATCGTCGCGATCGTGACCATCGTGATGTGACGTCGGAATGTACCCATGGCGGCTGCGGGGATCTGGGCTCGTGGACGTCCGTGGAATGACTGCGAGCACGGCGGCGGTAAGCGAGATATATCGGACCGCTTCGCCCCGCGAGAGGGATGATCGGCCCTGGGGAGGGGCGAGAGGGTGCGTGCGCGCGCGCGCTAGGTGGCGCGCGACGATTCGAATTGATGAGTTGCGGTTATCCGCGGTCGCCGCCGCCGCCGACAACCAATTATGTAAGTACGAAAACGGATTCGCGGGCGCCCAACGTCATAAATATAATAACAATATAATAGCAGGATGCTATGATTATTGTACAGCCAAACGTCTACATATTTTGCGGACTTGACGGTTTTTCGAGGGAAAAAAGTTCGTTAAAAATAAATACACGCAATTTCTTTTTTTCTTTTTTTTTACTGAAAGACTAGTTTTTACCGCATGCAAAATCCGTGCAAATAATAACATATATATATATACGGAATAATACGCAGCGAGTCCGTGAACAGTGAGTACACAATAGGCCCAATAATGAGAATAAAACCAAACTGGATTCGTACATAATAGAAGATTATTAAACGAATTAGACGAATTAAGCTTTCAGACGACCAATTCCACACACGGAGATCGTCAGCTACGACAAAACATAAGTAAGACTGATGCTCCGATGAACAATTCGGTCGCTTTTCATTATACTAGCTCTAATCATAGTTTCCTACTTATAATATTATAATAAGATTAATTTTGCCTCGCGACCAATCAATGACTTTGCCGATTTATTGATAAACATCCAATTCCATTTTTTCCATATAGACGCGTTGTGCTCTCCTACTAAAAAATATTGGTCCAAACATTACAAAGATAAAAATTAGCAGTTATTATTAATTTTTCCATAAGAACGAGCAGTACATTTTTTTTTTGTACGATAAATAATACTATACGAGTATGTAAAACGCAACGACTAGACGCAAATGATTTAGATGAAAATTAATTCAGAGTATTAAGTATTTAACTCGCAATTCTTTTCACGGGCTACTACGCTGTCATTTGTGAAAAAAAAATAATATGCACGGGTAAAAAAACGTTTGCCAGGTCAGGTAATTAATAATATTTATAGTTATCATTATAGCATGTTAGTATAATACATTATGATGCGTGTTTGCTACGTATTATTACGAAATATTAATATTTTGTAAATAATAGTATATGATAGTCTTACATTTATTGTAGAATAATAGTACAAAATTAATTGGAATATGTATTTCTTCCATTAAACGTAGCAATGTTTTTTTTAGTGAAAATTGTGTAGTTTAAAACAAAAAAAGCGTTTTGTAGAGTTTCGTTAAATAGAGGTTTGACTGTATCGTTGATCTGTATTGTTTTTGATGTTGTTCGACGATGTGTAGGTACATAAAATACGTTTAAGCTGCATCGGTGTGCAGGATCCAGTAGCTTGTTATTCCTTTTTTCAAGGAAAGGATGGCCGGGGACGGAGGCTTGCGATTTTAACTCGAATTAGAATTTACAGGTTAGTCGTAGTAAGTCCATTGCTTCCCATGATCACACCTGCGCCTGAGTAGGTTATGAAGTCTTCAACAATATTATAATCCTTTGAACTGTGCCTGCACCTGATAACCGCTATGGCTAAAGATATTATGTGTAAAGGTAAATATTTTTATTTTGAATTGAACAAAAAAGGTGAACCAATAGCAACTGAAAACAAGATTCATATTACAATATTTTATATTGTATTGTTCGCTTCGAAACACGCCGCTGTACGTATACAAAACCGTAGGTCATTTCATATACGCAAATGGCACGTGGTATTACTGCACGCACACGAGCGTGCAATAAAAAATAATAATAACAATAAAAACAATAATAGAATAATATAGGTAGGTGTTTTTCATCTTGGAATCCCGTTGAGACATTTCGGGAAACAGTTTCGTAATCAGTATTTTTTTATTTTCTTCAATGTTACGATCCACTTTTTTTTTTAATAATAAGAACATTAGTACTGTACGCCTACATATATCAATTTAAGTTTCACGCCCTTGATTAAAATGTAACTATTAACTGGTAAGAATATAAGAAATAAATTAAAACAAATTATTTAAAATTATCATAATTAGTGTACAATCTTTAAAATTCACTTTCAAAAAAAAAACTCACAATTACGATTACATATTTTAATGAGTGGTATTTATGTTTAAATAGAAATATGATAAAATAGTATACGATTATACAGACGGAAAAAGTTATATACAGTTTCAGAGAATTTAATTGATAAAATAAATTACAAACTAAACAAAACACCCAACACTGTAGGGCAACATTATAAATTATAACATACCCCTAACAATCGTGAAATTTTTGAATCTATTGTGGGTGAGTTTTCTGAAACACCCCTCCCCTTTGGCCATAATATTTATTCGGATTATTCTATGCATATCCCGTGTTAGAATATACTATAAATTTCCTTATTGTGCGTGCATAGTTAATAAAAATGATACATTTCGCGAATTTCAAAATTATGCACAATATTAACGATTGATATGGTGCTTTACCAGTAAAGTAACGTGATATTATAATGCCAACGCGAGAATCGAGAACGAATATTTTTATCAGCTGTATGATGCCTATGAACCGATTATTTGTTAAGAATGAATGACAAAGCAAACGAAAACGCAACTGAAAGTAATACGAATACACATTTCAAAGTTTTTGAATATTTCGTGAGATTGCACACGCATTGTACCTTTGGTTACACGGCTGGTATCAGGAATACGGCTTATGATAAGAATAGCCGGCTTATCACAAGTTTAGCCATTGATTAGATAAAATCTAAATTTCGGACGTTATCCACCAATAATTAACATTATCCAACTTCATCAGGCTATAATGAATAACCAACGTTATCCGTTCAAATAGCTTGGTGATACGGGTAAGACATAGGAATAATTCCAATTTAAATATATACCTTGTTACTTTAAAGTTATTGAGTAAATGACTGGAAAAAAGAGCATTGAAGTGGAAAAATTGAATTTTTTTTTATTTATAATTACACAATAAACTTTAATGGATTCTTGAATTATACAATGAAGGTGCACTTTTCAATTACGTTTATTATTAATACACCGAATGCAGACAAATTGTGCAATGCATATCAATTTTAATGTGATATTGAAATACGTGGATTATGTACAATATAGATTTTATATTATAGCAACGTACTCCGTTTAATTCAATTTTTAAAAGGATTTCATTTACCCCGTGCGTGGATCACGCCCACTCAACTACCTAGGATATCAATGCAAATTAAAAATTAAAAATATTGTTTGGATGTAACTAGTTTTAACTGTACAATGGTTAATGGCTAAAGTTATTTATGTGTGAGAAAATGTTAATTGTATCGGTTAGTGTTAAGATTATCAATTTGTATTGGTGCCTTAATCTAAAATTTAGTAATTATTCAAAAGCATTGGTGAAACATTATATTAGCCGTCCTTCAGACACTGGCCATAACACATATGTATTGTTTAATATATGTATGGTTTTAAACTTGTCCTGATGCTTTTTGTGAAATTTAAAAGTTAAAGCTAGTATTTTTTTTTTCTTGCACGGTCTAAATACGATAAATCGAATCCTAGGGATACATCTCGGAATTCGCTTGCCGTGTATTCGAATCACATAGTGAACATGAAAAGCCAATGAGATCACTATACGAGCACCGGGTGTAAACAAGTAGTTCGGAAAAAGTATCTACAACAGTTTATTTTTTCAATAAATATCGAATGATGGACTTTATTAATAAATATATTAAAACTCATGGCTCATTCATTCTACAGTTGAAAGTCATAAAAGTGAGCTTCATGTGAAAGAAAAACTTACAACTTTAAGAAAAAATTATAAGTTATAAATAAATAATATAAATTATATTATTAATAAACACAATATCTATCTCAAAAAAATATTTAGATAAAGGATCAATTTTTTAATAATAATTATACTATGATATCCTATCTTAGCGTCCAGAGAACAATCGTCGAAAACGATATTTTTGATTCGTATATTTCTATAATGAAACTATCACTAACACTCTATTCAAGATTTTTAAATCGAAACTGTGAAAATATTTAAATTATTTATAGTAGATATAATGCAAGCTATTGTTGATATTTTCTCTCGGTAGTCTCTTTAATGAAATGCAATGCTATTAAATGCAATTTTGATTACAACTGGAAACGGTCGCTGAATATCGCAGAAAAATGTTTAACATTATAATTATTATTTAATTTTATTCAGTTTTCTTACAAAAAATTACATGGCCTAACTAAGTTAGACTTGTACAATTAACTGACCGGCTGTCTTACTTGAGTAACTAAATACAAAGACTGAGCACTAACTGCTAAAAAACCGAACTTTATTGAAATAGTTATTTATTGAAATAAATGTTCCTCAAAATTAGCACTCACACCTTAATATGAGGTTTCAAATTGTATTTTCAATCCTTATTGTAGAACGCCTAATACCGTTTTGTAAGCAAAAAAATTAACTAGCATTAGAACTTTACTATTGAAAATGTTTTCGAAAGTTTTCGAATAAAAAATGATATCCAAGATTCGATGATATATCTTTATCTTTATATGTAAAAGTCAGATGACTGGAATCACATGACTTGAACTTTTTAGATTTAAATCGAGAAATGAATTGGTTTAACAGAGAAGTGTTTTTTTTTTGTATGTCCATTGTACATATTGAATGAGTGCTTCAAAAGTTTTATGAAGTCCTATCAATCGAACAAAACTTCAACGCCGATGGTATTTTAAAAAAGTTGTCATTCGAGTATTTCACAATGTTTAAAAACTACGATCAACATTTCCGTTTACTAGAAAGAAAAAAATGAATTTATCTCGCATCATATCGTTTTGATTTACAAAATATTGACGCAACAATCTAAACAATTTAAACAATCTAAAGGCATAATACCTAATACCTGAAGTCATCGTCAATTTGTCTTTTTTTATGCATAGGAATATATTATAGAAATTGATAGGATACTTAGGACTGCTGATGGCATTTAATCGTGTTTGCCTCATTTCAACTTCAACATCAGCACAATTGTATTTAAAAATATTAACGCTTGAGTGTGTACCTATACCGCATTATTACATTTATGGTCTACCCACATTTTATGATATTTTAACCGTGACTATTGTCTCAGAATTTATAATAAATAAATCATTACTCTAGATGGTATATCCATTATTTTAACTACATAATTTAGTACTTTTTCTTTGATCAGCTTATGTACTTCATACCGTTATTTTATTTTGTTGAACGTATTCAAATACGTTTGGGTAGGTATAGAGAGAATTAATTATAGGGATACCATTTGAGATTTTGCAGCTAAGTGCTCTCTGCTTCTCTCGATTTATAATCTCAATGGATAACTGACTATATTGGTTCATTAATCATTAAGCTTACCTACATCAACATGGTGAGACGTTTATTATTCTGGTTCGGAATAATATGAAGTCGATTCAAATTAATTGGTCGTTACTTAACAATTTCGAGAGATAATGATTCTAATTTTCTTTTTATATAAAAATCAGTTTTATGAGTTTAATTAAAAATCTCGAAAACGCACTAATTTTCCGAGAAAACTAATCGTGTTTTAATACGGTATGCCTAAGGTAACGGGTGTTTCTAGTTTTCAAAAGAGAGTCGGCAACCATTATACTGTTTGTGTTTATATGGCATTCACCACGGTCTTTCGATAAATGCTTTGGGTAAGAAAGGAAATGCATCAAAGTTTGATTTTTTTTTTTTACGATCCAACATAATCTCTCAGCAGCTTGTGTATTATGTCCGTCCCCTTGATTAACAAAGTTTTGACTGTGGTTGACAGTCGATGGTTTTCATCCGTTCACGCCTTGGCGACTATAAGTGATTGGAAATTTAATCGAAGGCCGTTTAGTTCTGTAAAATAAACACCTCATTTCGGTATGCACAAAATCATTAATCATTTTCTTAGAAACCGAATGCAGCGCATCAACGGTGATCCATGAACATTTCCAGTAGGCCTAGCTAGTGGACACACTTATAAACAATTCTATAGGTAATGTGTTTGTTCTATTTTCGTTTTAACAACGGTAACATTTATGGCTCTAACAAATTACAAACTTTCGTGTAGATACCGGACGGTTTGAAAAATCATTCGAATTGATATTTTTTTATTATTTCGAATATAGCATTATTGCTTGTCTAAACAAGTTGTAAAATATGGTATTTGAAACCGTTTGTGTTGCATGCTGAACGACAGAAAATCGAGACAAAAACTTTCTCGAGATTTGAGTGGGATTCTGTATTACAATCGGCATTGTAATGATTTCATTTACAAATATCTTTCATGATATGCAAAGTGCTTAAGGCATTTAATAATTCATACTATTTGTTCCACTATTTTACGTGGAACGTAAAGCATTTTAATGTATATTATATTATATAATTCGTAACATAGTATATAATCGTCAATATTTTCTTTTGACAATATTAAAAAGTTTGTTTAAAATAATAATATTCCGATACTATACCTATACAGTATATAAATAAATATAATATGTTGTTTTTTATATTTTTTCTAACGACGAGTATTAATGAGTCGGAGAATCACGGTCAAAGGGAATTACTATTGGGTTCAATTTATGTATAATATTTATACAAAAATATATAATACACATTTAACTCAACATAATAAGATTTTCAAGATTTTAAATTAACCCTTTTTAAAAACTTGTACTAAAATCATTTTTTATTAAATCAACCTTCGAACCTTGTTACGGCATTTAAGATTTATGACGATGAAACATTATGATTATATTTTTATTGGTTTAAGCGATTTGTTTTCTATCTATTAACTTTTTATTTATTTCCCTTAAGGAATAAATACTAACACAATAATAAAATATAACAGGATGAATAATTTAATGTTCTAAAATCTAAAGTAATAAATAATAATAATGATCTAAAGCTTGAGGACAGATTTCCTGTGGGATGTACGCCTGTACGCACCACCTTCCGGGCGGTGACATTGAAGTAGTATTTCAATTATATGAATAATGAATCGTCGTTGATGAGACAAATAAGTATTTTACGGCGAGTTGTCACAAGTGTAAATCGGAGAAAACCCGTTTTAGTGATTTGTGTACATTTTTCCCATAGCTTATAGTGGTACATTTTCATTTTATTTTAAGGACATTATACTTCTTCAGCACATAGCAAGTCAGTGCTGTTTCTTTACCTTAACGACATACAAAATATAATAAAAACATATTTTATTTATTGAAAATAACTGCAGTGTAGTCGATGCGCGAGATTCGTCTAAAAAATAACAAAATCGATAGAAGTATACAGGTACAGGGAATATCATGACAATATGATTTATAGCTGATATGGCGTATGAAATATTTACTATAATCCCTAAGGAATATAATGTACAAAGATCATGGCTGAATTTGTCTCCGTTGCCGAAAAAACGATCGACAAATTTTCTCCGCAGCCGTTTTTAAATTTCCCGAAGGTGCAGCTGCGTCGACTGGGTTACGGGCGAGATATAAAATATATAAATTGGTGTATTATATTAAACGCCAATATATACGGGAAGGAAAATGCGTTTTTTTTCCATATTCGTTTATATACCTAGAAGAAAAAAAAAACAAAAATATCTGTCGCCCAAAGATGTTTTTCGGCGAAAATATGAGTAATTTGTGTCATATTGGATTCTTTTCACAAGAAACCGTGGGCGGAGAAGATCAATTTAAAAACATACACACGATTGATATACATTCACTCTTCTATTTTTAAGAAAATGAGATGAAAATAAAATGCGAATCGAGGGCTTCTACGAATATCTTTCTATTTCCGTTTTCTTGGCTGCATCATCGAACTTGCAGAGTAATTTTTATGCGTAGAATATAAAAAAGTGTACATTATGATTTCAACATTCAGTGCCGTTCCTTTTAAACCCGCAACGGTATAATTCGGAACTGTACACTTGAATATAATGTCATTTATTATCGCTGAATCACTAATGAATCAAAAAAAGTACAATTAAAAAACTATAATGATTCATTATAGAATTTTTTATAGTATTATTTTAATAACAATAATAACCCTTGTACCCTTAGTCCTTTGAAAAATTGTAAATAATTAAATTTTCCTTGAATAAATAAGCTCGTCATTTTTCCAACGCAACCAATAAATTACAAAACATTGTTCATTATGTTCGGAGAATTTTGTAAAGAAGGCAAACTTATATATTATATATATATAGTATACACAGAACATGCTTTGGGTGGGCTACTGCAACCCTTGTACGTTTCACAAATGCCGCCTATGCATATTTGAATTCGTTATGAACTATGAAGTTTTAATCATATCGATCGACCCATATTTCGATTATAGTTCATTATATTTAGAAAATTGAATTCCGCTTTAAATTGGTTTTTTTTCTCAATTCACCTTTTTTTTTTTCTTCGTAGAAATTCCAACGTCCAAAACCTAAAAGTGCAAAAGTGTTATAAAGTTTAATTTGAAAAACTTGAATCCATTGGTAAAAAGTTGAACCTGATGATAAGTTCCAATTTATTTTTAATATATTATATTTTCTACCGACATTTTAATATGTTATTATCGGAATGGAACCTAATCTGTATGCTGCAAGTCGTTATAACGTCTATACTATATAATATTGTGTCAAAAGCCTTTGGTGTCGAATCCTTTTAACCTAATTCCGCATAGCTGTAGACACTAAGTTGAGCTGACACAAACAATATATATGTAAATCACGGACGATATTGTTCCAATATTAATTAGTTTGATATAACAGCGATCTAAATACGATGGCTGAAAACCACAAAATGGCACTCGTATGTCGTAGTTCTTTCTATGTGTGCCAAGTTCTAAACGACCTGCTGATCTGTACTTCCTGGAATTTATCTATAACCGAGAGGAATTTTTTTTATATTGTACAAGATTTTAACGACACTTTGCGTCGAATTTAAAAACGCTATACGAGAATCGGGTTAACTCAGAAATTAATCTCGATCTTATAAATAATCAATTTAAATAGTTCACCCACGCGTGTACCTACGTCCCACTGCAAGAATGGCGATAGTTGACGTTTCTCATAATTTTATACTATTATCTACAAAAACCATTTTGCATTTAAAAATAACTTCTATACAATTATGTGTAAAGTAAAAGTTAAGAAAATTGTTTTCTAAGAAATAATTGTTCTATAATAACTTCTAAGTAGAGCGGTTATTTCTTTTATCGATTATAAATTATTATAAGTCAAAAGGTATCCTTAAACAGTGGAACCTAGATAACTCGAATCAGTCCGGGGCGAAAAAAAAAAATTCGAACTATCGAAAATATATTATTTTTATACAACACAGAGACTTTATTTCATAATTTTATTTGTTCCACGTATAATGTATGTATGTATGTATGTATTATAAATACGTATATGATAACTATTCTATAGTAAAATGCAGAAATAATAAAGAAATTAATAATTAAAGTAATACTATTTTTGGAAGAAATTAAATATTTTTGATTGTTTGTTAGTGTTTGATAAAGACCTATCTGTATAGTGTTCTATTAAGTTGAGCACGAAAAAAATCTCTTCTGGAATTTCTGATTGTTCACGAATATATTTACGTACTACCTATAAACCATCTAATGCACGGGTTCTCAGTAGGATTTCGGAGAGAGCCAAATAGTTCATATCAAATTTTCCTCATGGCCGCAAGTACAAATTGTACAGTTTAGTCTGGTCGTAAACCTAAACGGTAAAGGTTAATTACAAAATATATTTTTCTTATTGTTATAATACACTATGAAGTGGCGTTAAATAACTTACAAACAATATGATTATAACATAAGTTTAAAATAAAAAAATATTTGTTTCAATAACTCCAAAATGTATGTTTATCTAACCTTAACAATCAGTCTGAGAGCCGTAAAAAATCATTCCAAAGGCCGCGTAGTGAGGATCGCTGAATTCTAATGCCTGGGCGAGGGTACTTAGCAATTCCACATCGTCATCAATATCCGACTCCTCCCCACTTGACTCATTTTTCTTGATACGTCAAGTAATTTAGGATTTCATCTTCAGTAAGATATGATGTTGTTATAACACAAGAGTCAACCTCTACAAAATGTTGGAATCCAACTACATCGGTCCCAGGTAAAAGCTGCTTGTATCGATCTCACTCTGTTGATTACTTATTTCAGTAATTTTCGGTAATGTATGTCATGACATGTGTAATAAGCTAAAATTAAACTCAAATGACTTGGACTTATCGAGATTGAGTTAACGAAAATTCGACTCCTAGAGTTTCGAGTTATTGGAGTTCCACTGTATTATTGTGTTGAAGACTTTTAATGTTCCATAAGTGTATTTTCTACGTACACGCTGCTAAAAGCGGTCTGCGAATATCAGATATAATATTTTATATGCACGCCGCGCACAATTACCGGCATTCGCTCAATTTTCACACATTTGTACCGTGATTAAAACATTTATCATACTGCGTTGGTTACGCAAAATAATTATCTCTTAATCGTCACCTCGTCTTGGCCGGCACTTCTTTTCACCCCGAGTCCTGTAGTCGGGGCCCGGCCATACGGCATCTTGTACGGCGACTCGAAAATTTTTTTCGCGACCCTCGTAGTGTTTAAAAATTTTAATTTTATCTCTCGATTGTTCAATGTCAAGCATTAGTCCGATTTGTAGCCGTTATATTTTTACAATTTAGGGCAGTGACGGCTCTAGAGTTTGATTCTGAGAGGGGCCAAAAACACGAAATACACCATGCAATTATACAAATGTATTAAAAATAAAAACTATCCTATCTTTTAAGTTGGATATATAAAGATAATATAATAATATTATAAACCGTAATAATAAAAGCGTATCTTATTATATTAAACTCGCTTATTTTTTTTTTGATATCGGGGGGGGGGTGGGATGGCTCACTGGGCTCACCCTCCCCTAGAGCCGCCACAGATTTAGGGCACGAGCTTACATCAATAATTGATGTCAAAGTTCTAACTTCTAATCTACTCAGTAATGGTGTTAAACGACAAAATACGTGTTGCTGAATGGTGATATTAAAAACATTAATTGTAGCCATCTCTATGCGTTCAGCGCATTCCGTTGCGATTTTGAACAAATAAATGTACATTAATATTATTCGCTGAAATCGAATTTTCGATAACGTTTATTTTAATTTTTAACGCGGTCCTCGACGTAAAACTATAAAAAAATAAATATGGCCCGCGGGGAGGAAAAAAACCCGGTTTGATACCGTTACACGTGGGGCCTACACTGCTGTTACACAACAGCAACGGACGTGAACGAAATATCGCACGTGTCTGTAATCGAATGATTATTGCTATTTTACTTTTTTTTTCTTTTCTTTCGCTATTCGAAACACTCGGTGAACCCCGATGATGCGCGCTCTCTAATTCGGTTCGCGCCGACGACGTAACGCAATCAGAGTTTTCCTCGTTTGGAAATGGTTATTTCTCGCCGACCGCAGTTTTCCCGTGGACGATCGGCTCCGGCGAGATGACGTTCCGGCCGGCGCGCGCGACGATATCGTTCGGAAATTCAACTCGTCGAGTCGCACTGGTGCGTGCATCGAACCAGGGCCGTATTTGGACATTTTACGCCCCGGAGCAACATATTTTAGCCGCCATCCCGTACCCCCCCCCTCAAAAAAAAAATTGTCAAAATAGTTTTTCCAATAAATGTATTGAAGACTGAAGTATAAATAAAAACATTTTTTTTTTTTTTTGTTATTAGATACGCCATAATATTTACTTTCAATATAAAATTGCCGCCCCCCTAATAAGCTAAAGAACTTGCCGCCCCGGGCAACAAGGAACACTTGCCCCCCCCCCTCAAATACGGCCCTGCATCGAACTCTACCCCGGCGGCGTCCAAACACACCGTGATGACAAGGGCCCGACGACAATTCGTGAAAAAACGCAAAGAGCCCAGAAGCGAAACCAGCATGACGACGTCATCTCGTGTTGTTTGTATTCTCGGCAACGCGACCAATTTACCCCGCGCCCATTGATTCGTTTATTTCAACCGCACGAGAGTAAATCGAAGCGATTCATAACCATTTTTCCGACTGTGCCGGGACAATATCCCGACTAAATGTGTTGCTGACCAAGTGCGGTCAATCGAAATAATTTGTTTGGTCCCGGTCAATAATATTAACATGTGAAATTAAGGTAAAAAAAGCAATATTTCGCGAAAAATAAAACGAAAGAAAACATTTTAATCGATCACCTATAGCAGGGGTGGCAAACCTTTTGAACACTACGTGCCGAAAATTACCTTTTATTTTTGCTCGAGCGTGCCGTGAAAAATATTTTGTTATATTCATTATTGTAAAAAAAAATTATCGTTATTTGATTGTAAATAATGTATTAGTATAAAAAAAGGTTGGTTTAGGTACAAACAATTATAATATTATTACTTTGTTAATTTTTTTTTTTATGTGATTTTTGTTGTTGAATAGTTGATGCCAATTCGTTGATATTTGGCTTATAATTAGTAACTTTTAATAAAGTACATGCTGCACTGCATTCATCAGTTAGTCGGTTTCTTAAATCAGATTTTATAAAATTTATTTCTGAAAATAGTGACTCGCACGAATATGTTGAAGAAAAAATAGACAAAACTAAATAACAAACCTAATGCTACTATTTTTAAAGTGGAATAATCTTTTGGAATTTTATTCCACACATTCAAAATCTTGTTTCCTATATGTTTACGATCGATTTGCCTATAGCCCTATCACGCTGAATTTCTTCTAATTCATTTCTCAGAATAACGAATTTTTTTTTCACAAAAATATTTTAATTTTTCGCGTGCCATGGATTTGCCATCCCTGACCTATACCAAAAGAACAGACAATATTGATAAAACTTAATTTCTCTATTGATTGTTGTGCACGACATATGGTGGTTACTTTGATATTGTTCGGGCAAGAGCGAAGACATTGTTTGAATACGATTGTATCCATAAATAATTATTCTGATGACCATTCGCTGGAACTAATAAATACGATTTATCGGGAAAAGCATTTATCAGGACTGAGCACAAATTTCTAACTTAGCTATTCGATTAAAAATGTCTGCGGGATTCGATTAAATTTTAATATAAATTATTTTTCAATTTTCAATTGGTAGAAATTATAATTTCATTATGTTTTCTTCGTACTTATTTAAGTTACAATCGAGTTTATTATTAAATAGATTAGCGGAACACAGAGAAGATCGGTTGCGGTGACAAGGCTTAATAGTTTCAACTTAAAGTTGAAAAAATAAATAACGTGCTATTCCAGAGTATATGATTGTATTTATCGCAATACTGTACTGAGTCTTAATTCACGGGTGACTTTAGCGACGGCTCCTGGTCCAGAAAAATGACGGTTACGTATCTACCATGGTTGGTTAACCGCAGTGTATGTAATCTGTTGCAAATACTACAATAATTTACATTTAACCGACATCGCGTTTATATTAAAGTGTACTGTGATAACACTGCAAATAGTTTGGTAAAATATATTTGCTTGGTGGCTCCATGAAACTTGCTTATTGTGTTTTTGATACGTCTTAATCCACCACTGAATTGTATTATAACTAAAATATTCGTTTGTTCAAAATAAAAATTTACCGATTATCACCCGGAACAGACGTAGTCCGGGTTTCTCATTATTCATGCGTTTATTTTCGGTATTATAATTGGAAAATGTGGTAAAAAAGAAACCATTTGGTCCGGTGGCTCTAGAAAATACCAAGAAATGTAAGCCATTGTTGTCTGAATAATATATACGTGTGTGTGTGTAATATGTACAAACAATTGCAATATGCGAGAAACTCGAAATAATGAAAAGTTTGAAAGGCCAAAATTACAAAACTTGTTTGGGTATGAGCGACGAAATCTGACACCTCATTACCAGTGCGCCGGTATACTAAAAATTGCGCGGCCCCGTGCGAAATAGTTTAGCGGCTCACTCTTTTCTTTAATTTTTTTTTTTTATTTCCTTCACTCCGGAACACCGCACGTGGCACGCACCCTCTACGAGTCACCACCGCAACGCCACGGCCTCTCATTTATAACTCCGTAGTTCTAACCTGCAAGTGTTTTGAGCCGTCCAATTATTATTTTTATCTCTTTAAACCGTGCATACACCTGGTACTGAAAGAAATTCGCTCTAATTATATCAAACATTTTTTGAGCGCACCGTATGAATGAAATGCAACGAAAAATGTACGTTTCGAAAAATTTACATCGATGTACCTACCCCTTTGTTGTATTGTAGATTAAATTTACATCAGACGAACCCTATTGTTGATTAATTAACACTCGTAATATTATGATATGAGTTTCAAAGCGATGGATAAAAATAAAAAGTACGGGTCGAATACGTGTTTGACCACGTTAGGCTTAATCCGTATAAATTAAAATTTATGAGCACATTCAATAACACACTTTGAACAAATCGGTGCATGAACGATTTACAGTGATTTATTTATTGCAGGTCAGCCGTGAAATTATAAAAATTGTTACTTCTCTATGATTTCTTTTTATGAGTATGTAGTCATGGACTTAATAATTTTAATCGTTTTCAGTAATAAATGTTTATGTTGAACTTTAATAATTTAACGACTTGAGGTCATTAAAAAAAATGGCTAGTTGTCTAGTTTTTATTTTTAAAACAATTAACGTTACAATTAAAAACTAGTAACCTATATTATACATACAACAGCCCCTTAATAGATAGGTTTTCCAATCTAAGAAATTATGATTTGTTATCGTTATTCGATATAAAAAAATTTCAAATTTGAAAAATAAAATACAGTATTGAAAAAGGAAGTGTTTATTATTTTTAAAATATTTTTCTTTAACGCATTAATAAATAATTGGATATTATAACTGCAACCATTACTCTAACAAGGAGCGGGGTTTGGAGAAATTTTCTCGAGTTCGACGTTTTGGATGTTCGATAAGCTGACTCCAAATACTTATCTACTGCTTCCGTTTTATCCGCTTTAAGGTTTAATGATAGCAAACATATTTTCCAACTATAAAAGCAATCAACAATTAACTTACATTTTTGTATGGTCTCATCCGCGGTGCGTTTCGTCAAAATCGTTGGCACATGCTAAATCGATTAGCAGAAGATATGCTTGATTTAAAATAAAGTGTTTACATTTCAAAAATGATTTACCAAAGCGAAAAATAGATTTTTCAACGACATTTAAGGAACAGTAAAAATATTCTGCATTACCGTACATCTCGTGAAATATATTAACTCAATGGTCAATACGGTATTGTACTACATAATTTACAGAGCGTCTATAAAATCAATGAGTTTATTGCGCAAACTATTTTAAAAACTTTATACTTGCCAAAAGCGTACTGCGGCATGACGAGCGTAAGCATTTATGGTGATACTACGGTAATTATCGACCTGCAGGTGCACAGGTTAGGTATTTATTAAATATTTGTGAATTCTATCGTCGATTTTTAGTAAGAAATCAAGAAAAACCTAAGTATATTTCGAACGCTTTAGTTGTCGAGGTTTTTTGCTAGACGACGGTGGAAACAGAGTTTTCAAGTTTTCATTGTTAATTTTTAACGTGACGCGTGATTTAATTTTTCAAACTTGACAAATTGATGAAAACTTTTATGCAGTTGTCTTAAAAGTGTTATCATTTGATACGGAGAGAGAATGCGAGAACACGATAACGGTAAGAACAATTACAGTGGGAACAAATGTGGATGAAAAAAGTAAATGTAAGTTAGTTAAGTCAAAATATAGATGGAGATAGGTGATTTGGAGCGATACGATGGTTAGTGTGATAGAATGAAAGACGCTGCAGGGGACCGCGTACGTGTACTGTGAAAGTTTAGTACAAGGGCGACCGACTTCAAATAGCTGGGTAAATGGCGAGCAGGACGAATGAGAATAAAATAGGTATTGGAACAGCACGTACAATAATCTTCATTTACCACCCCATATTATATGCGTGTAGTGCGCGTAGTGTTGTGTAAGTCGTTCACGCACAAACAGCCCACCCGCACGCAAAACGTAATATAATAATAAAGGCGGCGACCTAGAAACGATCAACTTTCATGATCAAGTAATATCCATGTCTATGAACAACGCATTTTAGTTAACGAACCAACCACGAGGTTGAACGCGATTTGGTCTCGAAACTCCTCGTACTACGAAGCTTTAGTTCGAAGGCGACGCATATTCGACAAGTACGTCTTTCGTCTCGTAATTCTTTAGTTTTTAACTCCGTAGAGTAGTACAATACCAGAAATAAATCAACGTATGTTTTACCCGAACGTAGAAGATCTATTAAAACAATACATCACTATAATTTAATAGTATTATAACTCTAAAATTGGACAGAGTGAAAATTTTAGATCATCAGACAGAGACCTTTTTCTCGGTTGATTTTACAGTTGGTAGTCGCAAAAATCGATTTTTAGCTGTTATTAGTTATTTCTATAAAATCACTGCACAAACATTGTACCAACCGAAAGTACTCGAAGTGCAAACGTTCTATGCAGGTCATCACTCTTCTGGTTGCCATTATCTACAAAGTTTGAGTCATAAGGTGGTATTTTAATTTGTATTAAGATTAACTATTGACGATAAAAAATGAACATCATTGGATCATAAGCTACGGCAGGTTTCGCTTATAATGGAAAATAAATGAATGTGAATAATACTTTCCTTTAATGAAAATCGACGGTTCCTTTATTAATGTCCTTATATCGATAATAAGACTAATAAACATAGACAATAATGTTCTAAGCGTTCGAAAGTGTTTAATGTACGTATAATTTATTAAATGTGGATGGTTGAAATACATAAGCTGAAAAATAAAAGGATATAATTTATATAGCAAACATATAACTGTTTTTAAGTGGTTTATTTTACTAAAAAGGCAACTATGGACTATCTCCATTGGTGTTCCTTTAAAACATTTTGATACTTGATTTATCTGTAGAATATTTAATCACGCAATTGACTTAGTGCACGTGGATTGCAAGGTTTAATTAGGTTAAAATGTGTCAGATTATAAAACGTTGGTGTTCACATGTTAAGGTAAAACGTTACAAATTATAAGATATTGTTCGCAAAATGTCGATTGAAAAAAATAAAAATTAGAAGTAGCACGAACATATTGTTATCTAATAATTTTATATTATCGATTTGAATATGTTTCGAGGTAATTTTTTTCTTACAAAAAAAACGAGAAAATTTTTACCGTCTAACCTTAGGTGCACATTGCGTGATAGATTTTTTTTCTTTGTCAGCCATTCAATTTTAACTTCAAACGAATTTTTGAAAATTTAATATTTAAATGACTAACGTACCTTTGCCTCTAATGTAAACTCATTGGTTTGTATCCAAGGGTTTTTGTAAAATATTGGTTTTCGAAATCAAGATAATCATTACGCAGTCATAATGCTGCCATCGGCGATAAAATATAAAAAATGGCTTAGCGCAAAAGTTAGTTATTTTGTGAATTAATTGGTTTCGCAAGGTTTACGTGAACACTGTATAATACGTGCGCGCGTGTGTGTCTGATGTCAACAAGTTACGGTGAGATGGGGTGACCTACCCGTGGGACTCAATTATTACAATCGTTACGGGCAGTACGCGAGTACGGTAACTATATATTCAAAGCTAATACTGTTTTCGAATAAAAACACACGCCTCCCTCATCGTGAAAGCTGTATTATTCGACTCTGTGAAACAAGTGCAAATAAATTACGTTTAGTTGCGAACACGATATTGCCATTCGCATACAAATATGTCACACGATAGTAAAACTATAAGAAAAAAATTATTTTTGTTCTAATTTTCACGATTTTGATCCATTCGACGGGGTACTAATAGTATAAATTAAAATTGTACCCTAACCGTAGTCAATTGTAAGGTCAGTCGATCGTACCAATGTTCCATGGTCGTTTATCAATAAATTGGCGAACAATAATAATCAAACAGTGAGTGGTGTAAATACATAAAATACAATGGTCAGTTTAAATTTACAGGAAAACAATTATACTCGATAGCGTTACATGAACGTTTCAACGTTCATGATCAAGAAGAAAGGCTGACGAAAAAATTAATAAAATAACGATTTAAAATAAAAAAAATTAAGACGTAGAACTGCTAATATCAATAACACTAAACCAGTGGTGGTTCGCATCGTAATTAATTAAATGACTAGGAACTACATTTTCAATACGATTTCTGTGTTAAAAAATTGATAATGAAAATAATAGACAAAACTTTTTGACGATATTTTAAAACATGATACTTAAACAATATTTAGATTCTTTGCCTGACTCAGACAATGATCCAGAGATGCACCACGACCAGAGGGTGAACAATATTTTATTGTATGACTCGGAGTTTAAACTTTCAATAATTGCATTCATTATATTATATTCTTGCATGAACAAAATTAATGTAGTTCTCATTACGAGTATTATATTTTAATTATGGTTCGCAACGAAGCCGACGAGGCTTTAATTGTATACATCTATTGTCGACTCAAGTTTAATCAGTATTAACTTTGAAAATAGTAAAGCTACCAAAAAAATAAGAAAGTTTTGCCTTTATTTATGCTATTAAAAAATATAAAAACGATTTATATCAAATTACTATGAACAGAAACATTCTTAAACCTCAAGTATGCCTAATGACTGAGAACTTTAAACCTTATAATCAGAACTTTAAACCTTATAATCACCCATGGTTCAGATGTTTTAATGAAAGCAATTATATTCCCATCTGGACTTGATACGTTTGAGTTATATTTATGTTACAAATAGTTTTCAATGTGCCTATTTATACGTATTTTGCCGGATTTTATTCAGAATCATTTTTTACGTTATGAGAACTATTAATCCATTTTGTATCACAAATATCCACGTAAGAGTAACTAACTCTATTTGACAAAACGAAATATCTTTTCAGAAAACTATACGTTGGACCAATCTTTTTGGTCGAAATCATGTACACAGACAAAAAATACACACACACATCATGATTAAACCAATAAATTCTTCGTTTCACTGAAAATCAAAAAAAAATATCCTCGTGTACCGCTCAGCATTACTGACTACTGTACATGACGTATTCCATACTTTGTAAGCGTTTATTAATTTTTTTTTTCAGAAGACGACATTTACAGGGGCGTAGCCAGTAGGTAGGCCTGATAGGCCCGGGCCTACCCAGATTTTCTCTAAAATGGAAAAGAAGTATTTCAACAATGAGAAGAATGAAAACATGCCTCAGGTGAACTATAAAAATTCCTAGGCTAAACGATTTGACGTTAATTTCCATAGAAAGGGAAATAAGTGAGCAATTCATTGATAATCCATCGGATGTTGTTGATGAGTTTGCTATCATAAAGAAAAGAAGGTATAATTTTGACTATTGAAAATATGTTATAAATGGACAATACGTATATGTTGTAAGTTACGAGTATAGCAATTAATAATTATAAAAAAGTTATCTTGTAAGACAGATAAATAAGAATTGCAAACTTTGCCTTAAGTTATTAATGATTAATAAAAAGAATCATTGATAACTTTGAAATTATAGGAGGCCAACACCGAAATTGGGATTAGTCCCCACTTCCGTCTAACAGTGGAAGGTTTACGTGGGCCTACCAAAAAATAAAATTTATAACTACGCCCCTGGACATTTTAGTTTAAATTTCGTGTCGAACAACGTTTTGTCAACAATTACATCGACGGAAAATCGGAATCGCGTAATATTATGTTACCGCACGTCGGTAGTGCACTACGTCCGCGCTCGAAGTCGGTGGGATAAAAATCGCTCATTCGACAACGCAATATCAAACACCGAGAATGGAACCCTCTACAAATGCGCATCACGGCGTATTGCGGTGATCGGTCTGGTCGGTTTTATCGAATAAACCCGTCGGTCGCAGTGGTTTGACGTAAAAATGGTATTGATTTGTAGTATCATATTCGTTAGCGCCGCGCGTATCGGCGACACCGCGTGTGACAATTATTATAATAATATGGTATACGACGACGGCGTTGTTCAGAGCTCGGGGGTTAGTGACGTTTCGGTCGCCGGCCGATAATCATTGTCTCATACATTCGGATAGCTATCGCCGCGCGTCCCAACGCGAATATACTCACGTCAAGCGTAATAAGTAGAGCAAGGACTTTCATGCATTTGCATATTATTTCTGGTTAACTATATCGTATGCTTGTTAAGTACAAAATACATTTCATAACGTTTATGATGAAATACTCAAAGTTTTTAGTGCATATTTTTGATTATAAGAGCATATTTTAAGCTTTTAGTGCATATTTTGATGGTTTGTCGAAAATCAAGCGCTTTGGTGAATATTTTTCATGAACTAAGGTCGACAATTTTTATGCACTCATAAAGACGATAAAGATAAACGTTATCTTGAAATAATAATAATGGTCAGTAGGTATTTATTATGTCAATTTTTGTATTTTTAACGAATAGTAGGTACGTGGTATAAACACGATAGTGGATTAAAACTAGTCGATTCAATTAACATTTTAAACAAAATTATAGACGATATGAACATAATTGATACACAATCGAAGAGTATAAAATTAGTAGTGGAAAAACTTAAAAAAGTAATAGAAAAAAACAAAGGTTTCAATACGCTTCGTATAATTTCAAATATTTTAAATGGCACTGAGGAAAACATTGATGAATTAGGAGATTTGAATGCTAGTGAAATGGTTTACTTCAAATATACACCGATCACGTCAGTGGACGTCGAACGAAGTTTTTCGCAATATAAGAACCTGCTGACAGATAAAAGACGTTCTCTGCTATTTGAAAATATCAAAGAAATGTTAATAATTCAGTGCAATTCTAATTTAGGTAAGGTAAATATTTGAGAATAATTCATCAATTATTTTAAAATACCTTTTTTGTTTTATTAGGTGCAGAATAATAATTAAGAAGAATGGGATCCAACATTCAAAACAGATTCCAAATCAATTTAATAAATAATAATATAAATCTAGTTAAAACTTTATAGAATAATAATAAAATTAATTTTTTTAAGGGCATATTTAACCGCATATTTTTAATTTTTTGATGCATAAGTGCATATTTTTAAATGCATATTTGATGATTTTTTAGTGCATGAAAGTCCTTGCTTTACTAATAAGCCAAGGACCGGATTTATATGCAAACGCATATATGTATGGGAATAAGCTTTTTGAAATCTTATGAGAATTGTGCCCGATCATTCTTATTAAAATAACACTAATTGTATTTTGCATATTTTGCATATTTCAACGTTTTTACCTATTAAATGCATATTTAATGCATATTTGTAGTTTTATAGCGCATTTATTTGTTTTTCGTGGTATTTTCACGTTCACTGCCGTATAAAAAATTATGACTGGTCGTAAGAGATGAGATAAATTCGTTGTTCATATAATAAAGTTGAAGTTTTCGACACTTCGACAGAGACCAATCAGTCAGCGTCGTGCGTTTTATGTGTAGTTGTGTAACATTTTATGTCTAGTGATATTTGATAATATATAATTTGAATTCGTAACTTTAAAATGCCTAAAGTAAAAACACCAATTAGGAGTCGTTTACTGACATACGTAAACGAGCATAAAGATATTTTCAAAACCGATATATTTAAAACCTTTTTATACCTTTTTTTAATACTTAATTAGTTAATACTTATTTTTAAATAATTTTAAATGAAATGTTTTCAATTCAATTTTTAGTGCATATTTTGTAGCATATTACAGCATTTTTAGAAGCATATTTTGAGGATTTTTTATGCATATAAATCCGGTCCCTAGTAATAACACTGCGCCGGGACCTGTCGCAAATGATCAATCCAAGCGAATGCCGTAACCACCGCGACCGTATACACTCGACAATATTATATAATATAACATTTATATTACACGTGTAGGTACAATCAGTGGCGTAGCCAGGATTTTTTTTAGGGGGTTTTATTTTGTAATAAAATGTAACTTGTGGAGGATTTCACACTTCCAGAAATGTACTCATAAATTGTTTAAATAAATTATAATATACGTTTAACTTTTAAATATTTATTTAAAATAATTTTTTTTCCTTTTTTACAAATACATTTAAAATATATTAAACAAAAAAAATAGTATTTTATAACATATTATTATGTTTTATAACAGTCTAATGCGGCGACCCTTTCTAGCCATATTTTCAATAACTTCTTCAACTGTTACTTTTACATCACGGTGAATATTCATTAATGCTAACCCGTTCAGTCTATTTTCAGTTATTGTGTTCCTGAGATATGTTTTCAACCGTCTAAGTGTTGAAAATGATCTTTCACTAGTAGCAGTGGTAACTGGTAAAGAAGCTAAAATATTTATAATTGAATGATAATGATTATTATATTATCATCAGTGCAGTCGATAACGTAAATTAGGTACACAATATGATGGTGTAGTATAAATATAATCTGCACGACTGCACTCGTGCAATCATACGACACTGTGTGCATTATTTAAGATAAAATTTATCTTAAACCGTGGTAGTGTGTAAATACAGCATAACAGAATACATTTTACAACGACCAAATTATTGTATTCCTATATTATAAACATTATATTTTTGATATAAATACGGCTGAGGGGGAGGGTTATAACACCAACCCCCCCCCCTGGCTACGTCACTGGGTACAACAGCCTTTAGCGTTCCCGAAGCCTGAAAGGTATAATTATAATATTTTGCGAAACCGGTGCGCCCGTATAGCATTATAATAATAATTGTACGCGTGTACCGGCGAAGGGGAAAAACAATGTAAACGATCAAAAACTGTTTTGATGTCGAGCGAACATATTTTATTTATACGAGGCCGCCACGAACTGCAGCGCAGCACGTGCACATGCACAATGTATGCATTGTACGCGTAAAATAACGTATCGCGCGCTGAATAGGTTCAATAGATCCAATCCGCGTAACGTTGATTGCGATTTTGAAATTATGGCCGAGCTACCACCCGTCGCTATTAACGTTTATTTTTTGTTCGACACAATGTCGTAGTACGATCGTAGATGATCCAAGGTTTAATTAATTTAAATTCCAAATTTAATAATACATGTACGAGTACATGTAGGGTGTTCTACCGGGATTTACACAGGGCTATGCTTACCGTGTTAATAGAAATAGTCAAATTCTGTTGCTTTTTATGAGCATCTCTGGACAAAAAGTGTAGTAAATATAAGTGTACTAGGCATTCGAGAAGTTAAAATATATACTTTTTATTTTAGAACTTTTATACATTTTGAAGATATAGCCACTTTACAGGGCTTATTTTTTTGAAAATTTTGACTGTTCAACATTCAATTTTCATTATTGTCTTGATTTTAATAGTTTTTCTAGTTTACAAGAAAATAGTGTACTATTTACACAATTTCTAATAATAATAACTTTAGCAACAAACCTTATAAGAAAAATTACCCAGTAATTTCATAACAGATTTAAAATAAAAAGTTAATTTTGTAATTTCTTCAATAACACACTTATATTTACCAAACCATTGACAACAAATTTGCCTTTTCCCTGCAGGGATGCCAATAAAAGAAACAAAATTTGATTATTTATGTTAATACGGGAGATATCGGCTTATGTAAATTCTAGTGGGGCACACTGTGTACGTCATGTTTCATTGATTTTCCATACATCATTTGTGTAAGAACCTGTACATCAGACATCATTGTTGGAGAATGTCACCATTCCATTCACTGATAATATTTTCTGATTCCTTCGATGACCATTATTAAAGTTACACCATAAAATATATAGACATTTTGTTTGCTCTTTATTGCCCTGGCCCTTGCTCGGAATCGTTTTTAGTTATGTTGTATATACTACAGACCTACAGGCACCAGTGTCTGGACTACTGTTTTTTTTTTTTATTTCACATTATACAAGCTAAGCCATTTAAGTACCGAAAAACAACAATGAAAGAACATTACACACCGTTAAGTTTAAAAACATTTTCTCAACTCAAACATTCTCCTCCCTCCCCCCCCCCCCGCCCGATCCTTCTCTTTCCTAAACTACATAAACAGTGTTTTGATTTATTTTTAGTTATTCGCACTATTCATATTTTATTCTGTTATACTTGTTATAAGTACTATTAATTTCTGTACCCGGAGAATCACTTGAAATCGTATTTGGTCCACCCCAAAATTTATGTTGTGGATAAATAATTATAGTACACTTCGTTTGTCCCTAGTGGTTCCGTTCTAGCCAGTTTCTACTGCGTATTACATCATTAATGATAATTATAAGTTTAACGAGTGAAATGCTACAGCTATGTAATTGTCTCGTCAAAATGGGATAACGTCTAAACGACTTTCCGTCAAAACGGACTAAGTAACTGTAGAAAATAATTTCCATTCTCGTATCGTTAAAAATTATAATGTGCTAACGTACCATAACGTGTATTACATGATCAACGGTTGTTTTAGTCTTGGCTGCACTACGACTGTCCAAAGTTTCCCATGTACTTCAAAGCCGGTCGTAAAAATGTCAAGTAATAATATGCAAATGAATATCATAATATTTGTTTTATAATTATTATACCAAGTATGTTTCGCTGTTTGTAAATTTTTTTTTTTTTATTCTCTTATTTCATGTTCTCTGCGAATTTATTTCTATTATTCGGGTGTATAATTCGTGTCCGCGTCATAAGCTTAAACGGGATCACACGAAAGTATGTACCGCGAAAAAATAACATGCCTGTCACCGCGTCGTCTACCGCGGGTTGTGTTTCGGTCCGACAGTGTTAGCTGCACGTGGACTGTCAGCTATCGCGTCGTAAATATTTAAAGCAGACGAGTACTGTTTACTTTTTCCGAAATAACGTTTTCGCGTCGACTCCGTGCAGAGAACGAAAACATTCTCAGATGTATGGGAAAATGAAAGCGACGCAATAGACATATTTTGATGTTCGCGATGAGATCAATCGGACGCAATATTTTACCGCGAGAGTTCACACAACAATATCTTCGGACGGTCATGTTGCCGTTTCGGCGAGGTGATGGTCGCGAAAATCACATCGTATTTGCCCCAGCCGTCGCGATTACCACGAAAACGTTGTGGGTACACTTCGTGAATATTTAAATATTTCGTCGCAAAACCGCGACTGTTACGCTGCAGTCGCGCGTCGCTTGTCGTTATAATGTACGCCTGTACTTGCTTCTACGAATTGTCTAGGTACCACAATGGTTACACGTCAAAACACGTCATCCGATGGTATCACTAAACCGTATCACACCAACAGGACGTGGAGGCCGTCGATTCATCTGCAGCGATTGACGTCCTGCACAAGAGGACGTTGGTCCTGCGACTTAATATCATGTACATTAGTCATAAATTGCAGTTATATGACTCACAACTCTTCAGTCTGGTAGGTATCGACGGTAGTTTGTTCGTTGGTATATTTTCTTTTCCGAAAAAATGCGGAGAATGTTATTCTTTCACGGGTTCACGATAAGGACATTCCGTCGATAGGATATTATTTCCACTCACCGTTAGTGTACCAGCTACGTATTGACAGAGGAAATATTTTGACTTTCTGTCTGTAAAGTTGTGCAGTACAATATTCTTGTGTCGAACACTGAAATCCCTTTGAAACTACCATTTGGGGCGTCCAGTTACACAACTTGAAGAAATGTATAAGTTAAAATATTCTTTTTTGAAATTATGAGATTCCGACGTTCAGTTTAAAAGCGGGTTTTCGACGTTCTAATTAAGTGCATAAAACATATAGTTACGTTGTCTTGAATCAGTTTTCTAATCTTCTATATTGAGCCGAGAATAGTAAAAACCTAACATACTACTGATTTTATTCCACTGGATTTGCTTGGTTTTATTGTTTTAACGGTGTTGTGCGACCCTATAACAGTATTTATTAAGTTTTCTTGGTATTTTTAGTATTGCTTAAATTTATTCCTGGTACCGGTGTAAAGTTTATTCTGAACTCAAAACGGCATTGCAAACGGATCGGGGTTTTTTTTTTTTCTTTTTTGCGAGCAGTAAAAATAGAAAATATTATAAACGTTCTCGCACGTGCTGAAAGGGAGCTCGTGCAAGGTAAATGGTTATTATGGTTTACACGTGGGACTGCATCGTTGCACGTGCAGCGTCTTTTGCATGCCCACGCACTTATTTTCTCGCTAAATAGACTTATCTAAATGCCAATGTGCGGATCGATTTAATGACAGCCCTCGAGTTCAGAAAAAAATTTAAAATTCATTGTCGCTACGTCTACTGAAAAAGGAATTTCTCAAATGTTTTAATCTTTTTTCGAACTACACACCGTAATCCGTCGTAACATTTTCAGATGGAATGCAGATAGGTTTAGCAGTCTTAATCCGTGAAAAGACACGCGATGAAAAATTCAAATATTCCATCAGAGTCCTTATTGCATTTATTCTATTAAACGTGTGAAATTAACTAGGATTCAATAGCTGATAATTTTTTTTTATTGTACCAATGTTCTTGATCGGGGGAAGGAGTACTTTTGGAACATGTCATTAATATAATAAATTTCTATAATTTTTAATTTTAAAATACACCACTTTAATTAAATCATTCGACTAAATTTGTGTATACCAATTCGATTTATTCGTCTCGCAATCGAAATTTTAAAATATAAATTGCCTTTTTAACAGACGTGGTTTCGGTGATTTCCTTTGATATATACCACTGTTTAAACAATTGAAGGAGTTTGTAATTTCTTCTGAAAAGGCTAATATGTTTGATCGGATCCATTATAATCCAAGCATCACGTTAAAGCTATAATAGAAAATGTTTCATGTTATATATATATATAACTAAAGTAACCTAATACAATATGAAAACTTTGAGCGCAACGGAAGTACAGAACTTTAAGTTTGCATTTAGTCTGTCTCAACATTGTTACCACGCGGGTGCCACGAAGGCCTTAAAGAAATCTTCGCAGTAGTTACAGACTTACAGTGGTCAATGAAGAAGTTTTATAACAATACTTTGTTTACTAAATACAGGGTGTCCCACCGAAGATTTGTCCACTGCGATAAATCCTGAGGTAATGAAGATAATCATACTCTGTTATTATAAAACTCACGGGGACTAGGACAAAAGATATTTTTTCATATTTTAATCAAGTTTAATGTTTGAGTAAAAAGGTTCAAAAAAATTATTTTTATTATTATCAAAACATTTGAAGGGAGTTGTTTTTTTAGAGTTAATTTTTCTGAAAAGTTTGACGTTTCATCATTTTATTTTCATTAACCTCATGATTTTTAATACATTTTTAGTTTTCAGAAAAATTGTGTATTAAACAAAATTTTTCAGAAAACGAGACGAGATAATATCAAACAATTAAATAATCCACAATATTTCTGGAAAGTAAAAAAAAATTAATTAAAAATTATGAGATAAATGAAAATCATTAAAATTCTCAGAAAAATAAACTATTTTATGGCTATATATAAATTTTTCAAAAGTAATAAAATAAAAAATTATTGTTTTAAACTTTTTTTACCAAAACATTCATTAAAATATAAAATGTATGTAGTTCTTGTCCCGTTGAGTTTTATAAAAAAACATATTTTGAATATCTTCAGGATCTAAGGAGATTGATAAAACCTCTGCGTGACACCCTGTATATTTGAAGTTTGAACCCCTGAACGCACAAAATACATCTGGATGAAAATTATAATGTAACATTACCCATAAAGTGTATATAACCGTTTTGTAGATATCCGTATTATCGTATCCTGGAGTGGTCAGAATTTCATGTGACAAAATAAATGTGAAAAATATTCAGAAAATAATATGTGGTTTTAGATCATACCGTTTCGTAAAAAATCTCCGTTGCAATTAATGTTTCTAGCGGTGGTTTACTTATTTATGTGACAAGGCCGCTGCCACGAGAAGTTCTCGTCATCCTGAATACCATTATAATACGTATTTTATACATTCAATCGGCCATAGCCTCACGGTGTCAAAGTTTCATTTTATGATTGAATATACGTACGAGGCCCACGTGTGAACTTTACATCGTCGAGTATCTTTTTACTTGCATTGCTTATGGTTGATATTCTTAACATTTTCGTTACTCGGTAATTTCAGCGGTGATGGGGGGAGGGGGCGCCATTGGGTTAAAAAAAAGACTTACCTTACATACATCTCGACTTATGAAACTCTATATGCTGCAATAATATGATATATAACATGTATATACCGATTAGTAAGTTAGATTGATAAAATAACTGCTAGATATAAAAGTTGCTCGCGTATAGAGTTAATACTATATAGACATATACCCATATTTTTTGTAACCATTCCGTTTTATTTTATTTTGCTCCAAACTGTGATTTCAAGCGCATACAAATTTATAAAATTGTTCAGCTTACATTTATAGATACTATTGAATACATGGAAGATGGTGAGTACTATTACAATATTTTAAAAATTTTTTATTTAGACTAAAAGCTCAATAACTTTAATAATTGAGTTTTAATAGATATAATCTATACTTCGATTATAAAAAATTCTATAACCATAAAATTACAAAAAATTACAATTACATAATATATATATTATAAAATATAAATATTAAGGAAATAATTGCAATCGAATTTTCCCTTTTTAGCTGGTTTTATTAGTGGTGAAAAAAATTAATCAAACAGAAATGTATTCAATTCCTAATTTATAGTTCCTAAAAGTTTGTATCACCACAGAATAAGCTTAAGGTGGTATGAAAAAAAATCATTGAAGAAATTATAAATTTTATGGTAACATGAAAAAAAAAATTCAAATTAAAAAAGGCATGTCTAATAAATCGCACTGTAACTTATATAGGTGTGTAATTCGCTGACAGATACCAAGTTAAAAATGTTATATCCATGGTTACGCTTCAAAACGAGCCAACGATATTGATAAAGTATTACAATTTAGTACAAAAGAGGAAATTTTAAACATTACATTTGTTAGACTTTTTGTATATGTGTCATACCGTTTGGACTTTAAAATTTGGCAGGTAAAAATTAAAAGTTATTATTATGAATTGTATAAAAGTTTAAAAATACATAAACTAATTAATACAGTTACAGGTGAAGTCTCCTATGTAATATGCATTTATGTGCTTATTTAGATATGCATAAATAATATTTATCGGATGCGTTAACATAATCGATGAGAAAAGTATATCCAAAAAAACATCAACAATTTTCACAGGATGTTAAACTTCTTCTAGTTATACCCGAAGACAATAGTTATTCAGATAATTCTAAATCTGAAAACGAAAGTTGTTCAAATTAAACTGAAACAGATATCGACTCTGGATGACATCAAATAATTAAAATGTATCATTTTGTTTAATTATTTGTTCTAAAAAAAATGGTATATATTTATAATAACAACGTTTAATTAATTTGGTATATTATCATATAATTAATAATAATGCACCAACTAAATAAAAATATACTTATATGTAAAATTACTTTTCAGACCATAGCGTAGTGTCGCGATAATGAATGCGATTATCATCTGTTATACGAAACACGTACTATTAATACTCCCGATTTGACTTCCCGCTGACGAAAAAAACCGTCTGGCTTTCCGTTTTTGAACGAAAATCTTCCCTCAAGCCCTGCGTAATAATTCGTATCGAAACTTGTTTTGGTCTCCTCGCTCCCACGAGACGTTTCTGCGAACGCCACCGAAGTCTATTATATATACATAGTATACATTCTCGTGTTTTTTCTAACATCGTGACTGCCCCGCTCGTAAGTGGGTGATAAACTGCGTAAACACACTCACTTACACACACACGCGCACACGCACGCGTGTGTACGAGATGAATGTTTGAATTGATCCTGCGACCCGCGGTGCAGGATACCAACGCAGTCGGTCCCGCATGTCCGGTCGTATACAGTTACCTGTACGGTATATAGTCTTTTAATCTTCTTTCCCCTCCATCCCGCCCCGCCAACACCCCGGACCGCCCCTTGCCACCGGTTAATTCCGAGTGGAAACGCTATTAGATGGTGTATGTATTTCTATGTATTTGCGCTTCGCACACACGTGACGGTAGAGTAGGCCCGAGAGGAGTTAATGAAAACCTATATACGTGCGGCGGGATGCAGTGGAAATGTAATTGGATGAGTAGAGAATGTCTATATTATTATTATTAATCCTGCGAGCAATTTATTTTTGCGCCTGTCGCAACTGCCGCCGCACCGGAAGTTACCGGTCGGAAATTTTATATATATTTTATTTTATTTTTTTTTTTTTGCGGCAATGCGTGAAGTGCGTCGCGAACCAAATCCCAACTGTTAAATGTCATGTTATGGGTAGGTACACCGAAAACGACGGGTTCCCCGGTCAGGCGAACTACCACGCAAGTTCGTTACAAGTCTACGATCGATCGGTTTTCGTGGCAACACGTTGTTTCGGCGCTGGCCGTGTCGCTACGGTGTTCACGTTCACCGAACAATACGCAATGCAGCAACAACGAAATCCTCTTGTGGACTCTTGTCGCAATATTTGGTATTCCGTAGACTTTGGAAGGTTACACTTTGATAGATGAATTTGTAAAAAGCGATTATATAATCTAATAATCTATTATATATCGTATACGATAACAACTGAAGTTCGATTATTCGAACGGAAATTCGGTTCCTTTCTTAAACGAATATTGACTTGCAACCGAGGTCTAAAATTCGTAGAGTTATTTGAAATTGGTATATTTCACGTGGAAAATAGTTCTTAGGTGAACGCTAAACGTTATTTGTTGCCGTTTTCACTTAATATAACACGAGAAATGTTGTAGAATATAGCAGGTGAATGTTTGTCGGAAAATCCAAAATACCGTTTCCCGATCGAAGTTCTTACATACAAATTATTATCTGGTTCGCAGGAGACAACAATGAACACATTAATTATCTTTGCGCATCACTATAACTATACACACGGTTATGTTCGCGCCACGGTGCCTTCTTTTCGCAAGACCGAGATCCAGACGATTTGTTTTTATAACACCGAGTTTTTCGTTCAGTATCGTGTGGCTCTTTATGTGCACCGGAAAAGACCAGTTTGGCAGTTTTCTATTTCGGTACCACGCGGGTCACTGTCATACTTAGGAGTGTTACGGCAGCATCGTATATATTCCAGTCTGTCGCCTGCCCAGGGAGAGATAGGCTGCGGGTGACCGACATCTGATCTGGTTATCTTAGTTTACTCGGCCACTAATATTATCCATAATATTAGTTATCAGACACGTTCCCGCGTAGAAAATATATACCTAAAAAAAAACGGGGAAAAAACGTTCACCGAGGAGTATGAAAATAATTATTTAAATTCTAAAAGAAAAAAATACTTTCGCCGATCCCCAGCCCACATCCATAATAAATAAATATATATCTTATATTATTATATGACACGATCTGTTTTCTTTCAATTATATCGGTTGAATAATAATAAATTGTTTGTTCTTTAACCAAATAGAACACGAACAGTTTTATTATAAAAACAAAAATACTACAGTTATTATTTCGTTATTTTGTTTGTGCATTTAATATTATCTGTACGCTTCGAAAGTCTATTATTTGGTTATTTGATTGCACGATGGTTGATTTTTGAGTTATCTTATTTTTTTGTACAAAGTATTTTTCTTTTCTTTCCAATAAAACAAATCTCTAATATGACATCGAAATGGCGTGTGAAGATATTACACTATTTGTGACGTGTAGATGGTACGAGACTCATCTGTACAGCTAATTGGAAAGTTACACATCATGGGCATGAAAAAGTCGACTGGCGTTTTGATTAAATGGAAAAATATCGATTATAACTTTAAAAATCAAACGAGAACCTGTATAATATTTAGGTTCCATACTTGAAGTAAATATTGTGCATGAGCCCTCACACAAATTAAATGAACGAGCCCAAATGTTATTTGCTTGTTATAGATCGGATAGTTACATTTTTTTTAAATCACCACTGAGGCCAACGCAATGTCGGAAATCGTTTAAGTGATTTACTGATCATGACCATGGTATACGAGTACTTGTGGATATTAATTTGGATTCCCCACTAGAACTACTTCAGACTTTGAAGAACTACCGACCCCACATTACACAACAACGAGTATGGACGGCGAACAGATATGATTATATTTCCAACACGATCGACGATCAATTAATTTTTTATCCGACCGGATTTTTTTTGTTTTTGTAAACAATTTCCGAGCAGAAAATCATCATAATTTCAAGCGGTACAACAATGAAGCTGCACAAAACAAATAAACATGGAATTCGAAATGTAGACATTGAGCAGAGTAAACATTTTGATTTCGTGCGCGGTAGATCACTTCATGATGATATTGGCAATTAAGGTGAACATTACCATAAAGTTTGCGCCGGGACATCACACACTATCTGCATAATTCATATATGTATACAATGTATTAACCTGCACTTGCATTTATTTTTAGTTCAAGCTCAACTCGATTTAGACCAGGGGTGGCCAACATTTTTCTTTATTGTGCCAAATAATATATACAAATTTGAGAATGTGCCTTAAAAAATATTTATTTATATTACATATATATATATATATATATATGAATTTAGATTTTAGATTTTTTTCATAGGTACTAATTTTATGACAGTTTGTTCGTTTTATCACACCATTAAAATTGTTATTGTACCATGATAATTCTCGTATCGGGAACTTCCACTGCGCGATAATAATAATCTAATTTAATAATATTTTTTTTTAGAAATAGTTAAGAATAAAATTATGTTATTTTATCTGACACTGGTGTGCCATTCAATAACAACAAATGTACCACGAATGGCACGCGTGTCGCAGTTTGGCCGTCCCTGATTTAGACACACCTTTGAATAAATCAACTTGAAGTTTATAACACGTTGTGTACACCTATGCCATACAATATTTCATAATGGATCATACATGCGTACAAAGCTCGCTTAGTCACTTATCGAGTTAAAAGTTATTTAATATAAAATAAACGTAATCCTCCGTGTGACTCGATTAAAACGAGCCGAACCTTAACTTCTTAACCCCTCGATTCCCGGCCTCGGATTAATATTATTCAACATACAGCGGGTTGTCGAGGAAAAAAATCCCAGTCCAAAGAACGACGAAGAATAAGCTATACATATTGTATTCTCACGTTTATCGTTCGCAGAATAAACGCGATTGCGCGGGTATTGTTGTACAATTATTTTTCCAATAAATTAGGTGCGAGCTACTGTATAGGCCGTACAGTTATTATATATTATTTACAGTCCCTACATCGAACTCCGGACCGTAAGCGCGACTACATGGGAGAACGCGATTTGATAAGGCCAATTCCATTCGAATACCGACTACGACCCCCCCTCCTACCACTTTAAAATATTCAGTTCGACCTCTGTGCGGTGAAAAAAATATTAATTATATTTACATCACGACAATTTGCGGTATTCTTTATTTGTTCCTAAATTAATTACTTCATGATGTTCAGTTATTGCTTGAATTAATCTTATTTTATTTACCTACCATTTGTTTCAACTAAAATAATTGACACCACTATTATAAGTGACTTTTTTTCAGATTATTTCTCCAGTCGATCAGTCTCAGAAGACAGTGGAACTTAAAGTGTATGTAAGAATATTAAAATATTAACAACATAATGTATTAGAAAGATAGTTATAGTATAATAATTTTGTGAGATAACTGTGAAAATCTATAGTAGTAGTGTAAAGAATACCTTGAAGACAATATTTTGAACTCTTAAAATGGTCATGGAACTGCAGTTGATAATGTTTTTTAAAATATAAATAAACAAATAGTGCAATAATTATTAATTTTTAAGAGTAAAAAATGTGGTAAAAAACGGTAAATCTAAAAGAGTGGTATTGGCATTGTTTCTAGTATGACTTGAAAAAGTTTTTAAAGAAAATGATCAGATCTCTATATACTATAGTACATTTTTGGGCATCTATAAATGCATGTCCTGAAATTTGGATTGTGGCAAGATTAAAATATACAATGGGATAATTGGTTCTTATAAATTATAATTCGATAATAACACATTTTACAGTTAATTAAATTACACCTCTCTTTCGGCGGTCTGCTGAAAGCACAAAAAAGGCTAGTAACCCTTTAATTTTGTTCAAATATTTTTGAAAAGTTTAGGTACTCAAAATTTAAACAACGTTCAGCATTTTAATTGTTTAATTTAAAAAAAATACAGTTACATTTATCTTAATTAAAATCAAGTGTATTGTGTGTATTCGTAGATTAAATTAACCGATTTCTGCGTTAAATATAAACGTAATAAATTCAGCAGACACGTTTACTGTTAAATACTTCAGTATTTTGCATAGTAACAATATTATGTACAGCCTCATGATTCAGAATTATATCAGATTTAAGAAATACTTTCACCAAAAATTTGTAACAATAAATATTTTTACACACAACATATAATATATTCAATACTATATTCAATTAATATATTATTTCAACTGAAAACGGTGAAATAGTTGTGTATCGATAAAGTCGACACCAGGTGGGTATGTGAGGACCAAAGCAAATGCACGAATCTTAATCAAAATGCATTAATCGAATAATTAGAATATAAACGAGATAATTATGTTTTGATGTTTATAAATGTAAATTAAAAAAAACAAAGTGAATCATCGCATCGTTATGATTCCGTTTTGATTAAAAATCGCTTAAAAAGTTGACAGCCATTACACTCATATAATGCATAACCACGCAATGAATTTCCTGATAACCACTCGCTTATAAGTTATTTGATGAGTATTTAATGAGTGCGTTGTTATTGCTCAAACTACTGTACAGCAGACATGGCGATAGATTAAATCGTAAAAAATGAGAAATAAAAGCACAAGGAACTTGAGGAACGGAACGTTTCGAATGAAAACTTTTGTGGTGTAATTAAAGTCGTTTGTTTGGATATTTTATTCAAAGCGGAATAGTATTTTAATTTTTTAGATTTGAAAAAATATTATGCACATAATTTTATATCCAACTTCTGTAAGTACGATGTATCTTTCATACTTTTCTGGTATATAGTTATTTGAATATAAAGTAGCCGGAATTCCGGAAAAATGTTTGAAACATTCTTCCCGACTTTAATTCCGCTAGGATGTAAACACATTTTCCTTTTCTCACAATCCGAATCGGTCGAGTCTGATACGGTATTTCGATCGAGTTCCAAGGATTTGTATTAAAGTCGATCTTTCAAAATTGAAAATCAACCTCGTTTAATCCACACTGTTACGACAGTAAGTTAAGAGATATCGTACATATTTAGCGAGGATAACGTGCAAAGTGCAAAAGATTATTAAAATTAATTCCCCCCCCCCCCGCCGTACGGACACCGTTGAAAAACATGATAAAAGTGAGATATTCTATAGGCTGCAGATAAAATTGTGCGTAGGTGCATAGGGCCCGGAATTCAATGGAAAATGCATCTTTTTTTGAATGATCTTAGACAATGATTTTCAGATTCATAATTTGTTTCGTGAAGCACAGACTTTGATTACAAAACTTTTAATTCGCATTTTTTTGCTTTTTTTACATTTTTTTTATGTTTTTTTTTATAGGGCAATTTTTTTAGAATTTTTCGTTCATTTTATTCGTTTTAATGTACCATATATTTACGTATAAAAATATTCTGTCAGACAATAGAAGATCGTTGGTATTTGAAAATATTTAACAACATAATATTGTTCAATACAATGCTCAACGTATCTAAAGTTAAAATAGCTTAACGTAGAATTTAACACAGTCTTAAATCATTAAATGTATATTCTTGTAAGTCCAGAATGAATAATACAGCCTCTATCAATCAGTGAAATACAGCTCTTCAGTCAATACCGTCACCACGCTAGTCACAAGTTAAAAATTTCAATTTTCAATTTGTTTTTTTTTAATAAAATAAAAATGATTAATTATCCGATGATTGATTAGTATTTAATAAAAAAAATGTATTTGTAATTTTTTAAAGACACTATTGTTGTAAAATACATTTTTTAAGAGCATTTTTTATTATTATTTTTATTGCATTTTGACATGATTTTAAGTGCATTTAAATCCGGGCCCTATGTATAGGCATCCCGGGTAAGGCACGCGTGGCACACGCATTGACGTTTCCATTAAATTTTCATCGATTAAACGAAAACGCGCAAACAAAGGAACTGTATACATTATTCGTAGTCCACCCTAACCACCTCTTGTATGCTGATGCACATTTTATACGTACACCTTTTACGCGAGAGCTGCAAACGTGCGGTTAAATTTTTTTCCCTCTCGCCCTCGTAAAATGTAGAAGAAAAAATCACACGGCGCGCTTTTTTTGTGACAAAAACGAGCCGACCATATTATATCAATCATAGCGGCGACGGCGACGAAATCGTTATTATGTAAAGCTCTGCGCGGGCGGGTTTCTTCTCGTTTTGTTCGCCGCCGACATCCGACCGCACAACGGATTCGCTGTCGAACGCTGTCGACAAGAGAATTGTAATCCGGCCGTATTTCAACGGTCCCCTCTCCGCAACAGAGGCTCGGGTACGCGATTTATTAGCGAAAATTTTGAAATGTACCGTTTCTCAGAACGATACCGACGGTATGTAGACGGTATGGCCGAGAAAATAATTTGCGGTTTCGAAAAAACCGTTTTTTCGACGTGCGAGTTCGAGACGAGAAACAGATTACTTTTGCACCGGAGACGATGCCGACGGCGACGCGGGTGTAATGGAAATTTACCGTTACCGTAAACTTCAATGTATTCTCATAATTCATTAGTAAATTTGATTTCAAGTTCTCGCAAGTCGATGTAGACGTGCGCGCGTGCGCGTCTTTTTTTCTGTGTCAAAACGCCAAAGTGTATAGTATAATACGTAACGAGAATTTATTGATACCATGCGCGCGGTACTCTGGAAATTAATTTTCCGCGAAACCGCGTATTATTATTGCAGTATATTATGTACACACAATAATGTTTCGTTGAATTATGATTATTATTATACGGCGTGTGCGTACTGCACTTTGCGCGAAACATTAAAGTTTCCAGCGGAACGTGACTTTGGGGGTAAAACTTTACGATTCCCCGCCCCCCCCCCCAAAGTCGCGTCAACTATGTATAAATATCGGCAGGAACCGCGCGGTGTTAAACCATCAAACGGAACCAAACGCGCCGATATTAACGTTGAACCGTCGTCGGTGCGACAGAGCTCTGGTGGGCGGTGGCCGGTGCGGAAGGATTTTTTTTTTGTGATTTTTATATCTCCGAGGACGGACGTTGTGTAGAGTGATTTTAAAGGTGTGAAAATAAATATTATAGACTGGTAAAATTAACTTGACGAATACTTTATTATAATTAAATGAAATAAAGGACCGACAAAGTATAACACGTAGTTTCTCTTACACCTCTAGTACTAGTCTGCTTTGTATACATAATTCTATCATTATATACCCTGCTTCTAGCTTGTTATTGTCTTAATATTTAGTCAAAAGGTTACACGTATTAATAATTAATATGCAGAGGGTGCATATTAATATAAAAGTGTGCATTTGTATTGGTGTTAGTATTTATTATAATTTTAGAATCTCTTACGGTCGATTCACACTATACGGAACGTCAACGTCACGTCAAAATATTATGTTACTATGTATTTATATCGCAATGTTCACATACACCGTCATCAATACGTGACGTCACCGTCACGGAACGGCAACGTTTATCGAAAACTATATTTTGACGTGACGTAACCGGTCAGTTCTTGTCCGTTCGGATAGTATGAATGTCAACACGGGAACGTTTCCGTCAACAATTTACAATATATCTTGGATGTGGAAACTCGTTAACTAAGAAAATTGGTGGACTTAAAAATTATTATTTTTTAATTATTAAATACAGACATATAAAGTGAGTAAGCAATATTTTTTTAATTCTCAAATGTACAGTAAAAAATGAAATGACATTAATTAATTTCTTCACCTTCTAATTCTTTGAATAATGTATGAAATTCTCCTACGAATGTCCTCTCAGTGAACATTTTCCGTACCCACTTTTTCTTAGTTCGATTACAATTTTTTTCTTCGTCGTCCAAAATGAAGGCAATCATTGCTAGTTGTTTTTTATTGAACTTAGGCATGGTACGAATTTGAATATTTAAAAAACAAAATTGAAAACGCAGAATGTACAAGACCTAATCTAACATAACAGAATGGACTGAACGGGTTGATGGCGTTTCCGTGACGTGACCGATAGATGCGAATATATTCTATTTTTGACGTGACGTTGCCGGTCTGTGACGTGACGTCGACGTTCCGTATAGTGCGAATCGACCTTTAGTAAGCAAAAAGAACACTGCGCGTGTATGGGTCAAACAGGTTAACGGGTATACGCATAGACATTGTGCTACTATTGCTATAAATAAATGTTAATATTTATTACATTGTTCTATGATTCTTGTTATTCTGGGTAGGTGAGGGTGCATGACAGCGGGATACAAATAAAGAGGAGAAACGCGGTCACACGGTGCTCGGGCCGTTCGTCTCGGGTCCGCCGGGATTCGCGTGCATAATTTATTCGGGGCTTAGGCTTCAGCGGCGGTCTTCGCGTGCGTTTTAGCTGCTCGACGGCGATCCATACGTGCGTGCACGTCCGATCCGCTACTCGTTCGTACGCGATCGCGCGCGTTTCCGGTTAAACTGCGAACACCGGTACCGGCCACCCCGTGGCGGCTTCACCACCGCAGCCCTCGACGACGGACGGGCGATCGCAGCGCGTGTAAAGGTACGGTTTCCAAGCTGCGACTGGCCGCAACGATTTTATGCGACGACTGATCGTTGCGTGTGTATTGGTCTCCTACAGTACGACTGAATGGCTGCGGCTGGCATTTATTTTCCGTTTATTTCAGTTTAGCTCGGATATTTCAATGTGCACACACGTATTATTATTATTTTTAATTTGTCGTTAAAAATCACTAAAAATGGAACAAGTTATTATAAATAATAATAAAATAATCGCACATTTATTAGAAGAGGAGGAACAAAAAGAAATATTGTATTCTACAAACGCAAATAGGAAGCCAATAAGTCATTTATTTCAAGGAGGAGAAAAAGAATTTACTTCTTCAACTAACAGCTCATTGTCGGATGTAGTGAATAATGTTTTTGTGGTTTTCGACATTTTCCAATTCCAATAAATATAAAATAAATAATAAAATAATATAATAATAATATAAAATAGTATAGTGTATACTAAAATCGGAGTGCGACGCACGCAATACACTGCTTCAAGAGCACTATGATCGTCGAACGCAACGACTATTGTTGACACGCACGCGTCGATCGCACATTGGAAACCACACTCGCAATTATAAATAGCACCAGTCGGACTGCGCGAGTCGTTGCGGCCAGCCGCAGCTTGGAAACCGTACCTTAAGCTCCGCCGGCGAAACCAACCCTCGATTCGTGCACGTTACCTACCTGCCACGAATCGCGTCTGCGAACCCCGACAAACGATACCGTCGGCGCCCATTATTGGAGCGACAAAAGAATTCTCGAAACCGAAAGGACAGAAAAAATTAAATATACACATCAAAATAACCGCGGGGTGCAGCTTGTCTTCGTTTCGTACACTATAAGGTAGCGGTGTGGTATCCTATCTACATTGCTATTTACGTATAAATTATTGTCGTATGCTATCTACGCACTAAATGTTATCTTCACATTGCTATTTACGTATAAATTATGTCGTATTATTACATAAAAAATCTTACTTCGTTTTATACAAGAGCACTTCATAAATAAATGAAGATTGTCAATGAATGTTCTTAATTAAAGTTGAAAAGTATTTTTCATATCAATAAAAAATGTTTCAAACGTATTTGCTGTGTTTATGGAGCGCCACCATTCTTCTTTAAGCTGCCTTACCACCAAATTAGTGGCACCATGCGATTTTATACCATATTTCACCTTTATATGTCGCCAATAATATTCCATAGTTTGAGTTTCAGCTCCTGTTTGTGGATCAATGAAATTATTCCACAGACACAACTAATCGTTAAAACCCGTGGGATCTAACTTTGTACTTTGTACTTTGATTAATATTTGTAGATAGCATACTACACCGCTACCCACTATAATATTAATAATAATATTGATGTTGACGGGAATTACAAGTCGCCCTTCATTCACCCAATGGGTTCCTATGAAACAAACCATAGCAGGTGAACGTGAGCTTGGAAAAAAATTACATTATTTATTTTATTTATCATACGGAATCACTTTTGAACCAGGTCGTTTGATTCCTTCAAAAAGGCGAAAGACCAGCAAAAAAATAAAATTAATATCGCCGTTATTACCGTATACCAGTGTTGAACACGAAATTACTAAATCCATAAATTATGAAGAAATTATAAACAAGTTCGCTTGAAAAAAAAATCAAGAATAGTATTAGTTTAGTTATATTACGCGACGTGTCCGGATTTCCCGTTACACCTTCTCACTACGAGTATAAGCTTGTTGATCTTAAAAACGAATATTACACGGACGATTCCCGACCTTTCCGTATCGGTTATTCCAACGTTTATTTGGTTTTGGACTAATTTCTCCGTGTCACTTGTACAGCATGACACAGCAATATAGTGAGTACAATAACATTGGCTAGATTGTATAACAAATTAACAAATAGTCTATATAGCCATATTATAGGAAACGAAGCTGTCGCGGCGGTTCCAGGAACTTATTATACGTAAAAGGACCAAAAATGTGAAAAATACATTAAAACTCACTACGATTTATAGTACAACGAAAAGCAAACTTTTTTTTTTGCCTCCGAATAAATCGTTTACGTTTACGTTATAATTAATCAATTTTGTATTACATTTATTTATATATTTTGTATTTTTTGCGGACATATTTTAAAAGAAGTAATAAATAATTTGTTACCATATTTTTCCACGGTAATCCTATTCCGAAGTCATTTTTTCACTTTCATATTGGGGAGTTCATCTCTCTCTACGTTTAATGCGACTTAGAGAATTTATATATATTTATTTTTAAAAAATTACACCGATGGCCTGAACATTTGGTCATAACATTTTAATAACTTGCAATGTTACTAGATATTTTATCTTTATTTGTATGGTTATAAGTATAACTTATGTGTTATTCTAGCTAACACTGTACTTTTATTACTAAGATTAAATAAAATGTAATATATTTAATATGCACTTGCGCTCGATGAAAACAGTATCCGTATCACGTCTATTATTGTTGGGAAACCATTTAAACAACAAATATAGTACTTGAAATATGTGTATGAACATTTTTAAGAACGGCGGCTTATTATAAACTATCTATGTGCAGACTTTGACGGATATATCTTTTGAATATTTTTCATTTTATCGACACACTAATTTCTGTTTACTTTTAAGAAAAATATAAATAGTTCCGTATCAAATACTTTGCGGAGCCAAATGTTAGATAATTCTATATTTCCTGAGGAATATTTACCGGGCATAAAAAAAGATAATACAATTATTCAACTCCCAGCTCCTGGATCTGAAATTTAATTACATATATCAACACATTTTCTTTACTGTTGAATTAAAAATACTAGACAACATTTCGTATAAAAATTTACTGCTTTTTATGTCTTTAAAGCATTTGATACGGCAGTCGACTGTAACCTGCGGAATACATATATTATAACTGTTTTATAGTTGAAATAAAAACCACCAATTTATATTGAATCTAAAAAATAATTTTCAATAAAAGCGTTATCAGAAGTTATTTGTAGTTGACGTTTGAATTTTAAAAATCATAGGTTATTAACTATATTATCTCCTATAAATCGCGTACCCATGAGTATAAAACATAAATTAAGGAATATTATTATTGTTGAAAACATACGTATTATTCTATTTATTTCAAGAAATTAATATGAGTTTTCTTTTTAAACATGTAAATTGCACTGTTGGGATTTGAAGTAGGTTTCTTTAATTTTTATGCGCGATCATTTAATTTTATTTTTATAGTGATATGTTTTTTGTATTTATATAATTTTTGCAATTCCTATTTGTTTTGGCAATAGAAAATGGTTTTGTATCACAGTTTAAAGGGTAGATAAGTATACCATTACAGTATGTACCGTTGCAGATGAAATCGTCAATTGGCCAATTGAATTCCTGAATGCATTACATTTGTGAAGAATGCCGCCGCACAGTTTGCAACTCAGAGTCGACTCGGCGAAAATCGTGTTACACAATCTGAATCAACCGCGAAACTATATGCAACTATATGCAATGGAGCAAGACTCCCTGTAACATTATATTCTAAAAAACATATTGCAGTATTAAATGCCGAATCAAAACAGATAAAAAACCATAAAATATGTGTTTTTTAAAAATATTTTTTTTTTCATGATTAAAAATGGGTATATCGTGATTCCTTTTTTTTTTACTCTGATTTATGGTTGATTTAAAAGCTTGAAGTTCTATAAAATAGGTAAATTCCATACAGCTGTGTATTTGAAACCTTAATCTTTCATTATTCATGTACGCCGATCAAATCAAACGTATAGAACACGAACACACAAAATCAGTTAATACTTGAATTAATATCAATCTCTCCCTAAAATCGTCGAGTCACACGACGACCGCAGAAGAGCCTCTAGGATTATTTTTCTTCCTCTTTTTATACATAATTTCCCCACATAATATTTACAATTTGTTCTACTTAAAATTACTTACTAGACTAAAATATTATTTATATTACTTTTGGTATTAACATTTCTTAATTGATTCGGACTTTACTATGTGTGCATCAGCATAAATTAGTTAAAGAATAAAATGATCTAAATTTACTATGTGTATGTAATCATAAATTTTATATAGTTAGAATTAAAAGGTGACTTGCTTGAAATATAAATTAAACATATTATTGCCTAATACTACAATAAATAATAAAACAAAACGTTATAAAAACATTAAGTTTAAAAAAAATCATTTTTTTTTTTTTTTACTGGTTTTCATCTATTTCTGCGGAAAAGTAATGAAAAGCTTGAGCCAAAAACAAAACTCAAAATATTATGTGAATCGTTTGATATTTATGGTATAACAATATTTGATTTAAAGTCCCAATATTCTAAATTGTACCTATAATCAAGAGCGTGTGCGGTATCCAATTTATTTAAAAATCTTTAACGCTCGACAGCGATTACTGATGACTACTGTAAAATATATTCTGATTTGTATAATATCGGTCGATAATCATATTCTACCGCGTTTTGAATTAAAATGTTTCAACATCTATTTTCAACGAATATGTTTGAATTAAAAAAAAAAATAAAAATCATTTTCACGCATGACCGAGGAATGGATGAGTTGGACAAAAATTTAAGTATGCAAAGCGAAAACCGGAATAATCATTATTATTGTAATGTGCCATGCTAAATATTCTCGTAGTTTGAAACTACAAAACATGTCAATATTGCGCGCATCCGACTGTAACTTATAACTTACAATACGAACATCGGACATTGACAAAGGGACCCGATCTATGTTAATACGGACCCGGTCCCACGGGAATGTACCCATTTCCCGGGAAGACATGCAAACCGTGCGCGCCCAACAGCTACACGTCCATATTGGATAGGCCGATTCGCGATATAATAATAATCGTGGAGGGTCGGCATTGACTACTACGAGACACGTGTACCTAACCATCAAGCAGCTCCGCTCACCCGCGAGAGTTGGGACTGCTTACCCCACGAGTCCTTAGCAAAATGTTTTAAACAAACGCCATCACTTATGCCACAATTGACTGTAAAAGTGATTTACTTGCAATTTACTTGCAATCTCACTTTGCCATCACGTTCGTTAACCAACTGTATATAATATACAGGGTAATTTTTCAACCAAAAATTTACAATCAAAGCTTAATTTTCAATACATTTTTTTTTTCATGCAACCCCTTAAGGGTAAATGTGATGATACAAACTTTTTTTCAAATTAAAACACTGTTTTTTTTTTTTTACCATAGTTTTCAATTGCGGTAATTTTTCTGTGAATTTTGATGTATTCAAATAGTAAATTGAAAGAGTAGTTTTTGAAATATTCCGAGTTAGGTATTAAGTAGTATTATAATACCTAATTGTATAATATAATTTGTAATAACATGTATTCTAATTGCTACGGATTCGAGATAACGTGAAATTTAAACTTTTTATATGCAAATTTTAAATTTGAATAATTCTGAAAAAAGTGGTCTGAATTTTGACTACGATAATTCCAGAAAAATTAACTGAATAATATTTTGCGTAAAAAAATATAGTGTTCCCGTTTGAAAAAACCTAGTTTATAAAGCCACAATACACCCTTAAGCTGGAGTGAAAAAAAAACTATAGAAAACTTAGGTTTTGTGGCAACTTAAATATTAATAAAAGTCTAAATTTTATTATTTTGACTGCCAAACAAGGGGTTACCCTGTATAGTACGATTTGAATTACACACTTTAATGAAGATAAAGACATTATATGTATATGGTTTAAACTCGTTAATATGCGTTGCGGGTTCACTAAAATCCATTTTCATTTCAAACATTAAAAACCAAGCTACTTCCACTGCAGTTGACAAAATAATTTTAACATTATTTTCGTACACTAACCGTGAAACATACAATTGTAGTTAATACTTAGCTGTGTATTCGTTTGTCACGTGAAATATACAATTGAGTGCTCGCAATAACGTGCTTAACGTTTTAAAAGGTCTCGGCAAACTCAAACATACGATAAATTCGATTTTTGCGCTTAAAATATCCATACATGTATAATATTCGATTCGATCAAATGAAAGTGTATACGTGCATGTACCTGTCTGCCATCGAATTCTTGAAGAGATATTTCACTATCGCGTACAATTTCCTACTTTCAGGTATTCATAGGTGCATCAGTTTATTTTGACAATAAATACAAATTGTACTAGTTTTTTCAAACTAAATACAAATTTGTGTAAGGACAAAATAAAAGTACATCAAAACTTAATACTCATTGGATTTTTTATTTTGATAAGACCATGGAAATGATATGACGTCCCCGCCGTTGAACACGCTCTAACAAAATATCGAGCTTTTCAGAAGCCTAAACGGTCTGTCGCATTTTTAATGTAAGATAACATATGTAGGAAACGATGTTTCATCAAAGCAATTCCCGTAGATCATACACTTTACAGTAACAGACAGTTGAAAACATTTTACGAAAATATACTATGACGGAAAATATACAATAAAATTATCAAAAAAAATAATGACGACGACGACAACGAGAGGCAAGGATACATTATTTTAGTTTCCTTCAACTCCCGCGGCTAAGAACAGTAAGAACTGTATAATATAAGGACTTGAGCGCACGATTTATACACCGGTAACAAAATAAACACATTCATACCGAAATCAATTTATTTCGTTTCCAAGTATACGCAAACGGGGAAAACTTCGGGGATGAAGTAAACAAAAGCCTTGAGTGTAGATCAATCATTTGCTCTTATACCTACTCCGGGGTTATTCACGAGGTAAAACAACCGCGTAACTTCCAAGATTTCGTATTGGCTTCCCGAACTTCCACTTAACTTCACACACCTCTAGACAGTCAACTAGTGAGTGTATATTTTCCTTATATATGTATACGTAACAACAATGGAGTGTGCATTTAACGATAAGTCCCCAAACCCACGCCACCGCTGCCACCACCACCTGGTATTCATTCTCAATCAACCCGACGTCACTCATTAAAATGTTCAGTGGAAATTTACAGCCGTCACGTAAAGTATTTTTTTTAAATTGATATTGTTTTTTTTAACGAAAACTCGAACACAGCTAGTGATACGCATACCATTAGAAAAATGTCTGCTGTTTTAACGATAACCGCTCTGACACTAGCTGTCTACTATAACCACACTGCGTTTCTACGAACAAAAGTTTCATTATTTATGTTAGCCTATATTGCACGCCCTCCTTGCACAAATGTTATTGTTCGCCAAAATTCGTTAAAACGCGTTGACGATTAATTTAGAACTACAGTAGTCGCCGCTTATTGGACTCACGGTTAGTTGACTCATTCGCCTATTAGACTCAAAACGGCTGGTCCCGATTCGCACATATCGTCTATTTGACTCACACACCGGTTAATAAGGTCATTTGAAAATTAGATAAATAAATAAAATATGTACATTGTACATACATTGTACAAACGTGTTACAAATAAGTCGGTATCGGTAATTTGCTTATATCGCGGAGATAAAATAAATTACTATAAACCAAGCAGTCGTCAATGTATTCGAGTAACATAAATCTTATGAAGATATGATTATGAAGTTGGCCGAAGAGGGTAAAATCCAATCAACATTAGATGGATTTTTATCAAATAATTAATTAATTTTATTAATTATGTATGTATTTTATTAATTTTATTTTATTTAACTATTTTATTTTTAATTGCGTATAGCTAGATTTTTATTTTTATACATAAATACCTTGAATCTCAATACATATTTTTAAGTAAATACGTTTTTAAATTTAAGCATTTTTAAAATTTTTTGAGTCATTCGCCTTATTGACTCATTTGGTTAATCGACTCAAATTATCGGGTCCCAAAGTGAGTCCAATAAGCGGCGACTACTGTATTTACCGATCCAAATACGTGCACTTTCGTGTTCTAGCACATATATTACAGTCGCCTCTCGCGTTGATCTCATGACTCCGAGTATACCGCGGCCCCGTTTGTTTTCAGTTCTTGATGTGGACATTTTCTTACACTTACAGCGAAACGACATTATTCGTGCACGAATAACATACAAAGTTTTCACCGTGAAGTCTAGCGTAGAAGATTTTTCAAGTTTGTTCAGCTTGTTGTTTCTTTCACGTGATTACACATGTGAGGCCATGATGGGCGCATAATGTTTCGTTGTTGACCTAAACAGCTAATCAATGTAAGACGATGTTTTAAGTCAACTGCGTACATTATCACATAATAATATGATATTAATAGAAACAAAATACAATTTAAGATTTCGATGCGTTTATGTTAAACACCAAATAAGTGGCAAATGTTGATGCTATTACATTTATAAAATCTTGTAAAAGAGAACGCAATCCACTGATATTTAAATTTAAAGTTTAAGGTCGTTCGGCATTTATATTGTCTGTAAATTATTTTCGAGTATTGCACAAAGAAATATTTTACTCTCACAAGCGTAATGGTACAGAGAAGTTTGAGGCTCTTATCGTCGAACTGTATAGTGTCGAGCGGTGATTTTTCCAGTGTGTCACAACTGATTATTTTTTTAAATACATCAATGGTTATTGACGACGAAACAAAAATTACTCTGTCAAAACTCAAAAACAAAAATAACTCGTTATAACACTTAAACATTTTAAACTGAATGTCTAAAATTCTTCTAAGTTGCTTTTCTCTAAAAAAATGTGTACTGTGTTCGCCAATTAATTCCAACCATGAAATATTTATAGTTGTATGTTATGTGGCGGGCACATCATTATTATGACATATGTAAATGATATAACCTTGTATTTAGTTCACTCGAACGCGTAATAAATAAACAATTAAGTTTAATTGGAAAACATGAATAACCTATACCGGCTTTCCGAGTAAAAAAAAAATGTATACAAGAAAAAAATATTAAAATATTATAATAAATGCAGGATGGTGTCTGCTACGCTCTCGGTATCTTAAGATAGGGAATAAGGGGCGTACGTAAAAATGTCAAGAAACAGTGCTACAAGCAGATGAATTAATAATACACCGTGCATTTAGTAGAAACGTTTTAACATTATTTATCGTTGATCCGCTTTTCAGATATTTAAAATTGTACGTAGCAAATAATACGGTTTATTATTTAAACTCTCGAGTAGACATACTGTTTGAAAAAAGTTACGAAATGTGCAGGTATTTGGGGTTAAAAAATATTCAGTACAAAAGTATTCAAAACGTAGTGCTCGGATACTCGGGTTTACTGAAAGTATTTAAAAACGCGTATCCGACGCTTGAAAAAGTATTTGAAACTCAAACGCTCGTCTCAAACATAAAAATTGACAACCAAACCATCAACTGGTCCACCCACGCGAAATACCTAGGCATAACGTTAGGACGCAAACTAACATTCGCCCAACACATCACCGACATTACCAAAAAAGCAACCCGCACACGCGGAATGCTTTACCCCATACTCAACAGAACTAGCCCTGTACCAACAATAACAAAACTTAACATCCTCAAACTCTACGTCTCTCCGATCCTTTCATACGCTGGCTCTTCATGGGCCCCCTACATCACTCCCACCCAATGGGAAAAAATCGAATCCGTCCAATCCATAGGCATCCGGACCATAACGGGCTTGCCCACCTTCGTCAGAAATTCAGTTCTCCTAAAATCCACAAATTTTATTTCCATCCAAAAATCAATCCAGTCACAATCTAAATCCATGTTTTACAAAAACTCCCTCTCCGACCACAAACATATAAGACTTCTTGCCAAAACCCATTCTCCTTCATCCTCTAAATACAAACTTAGACCATACCCCCTGACATGGACTAACGAACACTCTTAACCCACCAAACGAGACAAACCTAACCCAGCACCATCCATCCACTAGTAGAGGCATAAGCCTGGTATAGTTTACGGACTAGTCCACCCCCACAAAGCAAAGCAAAGAACACATCATCAGTTTTCTTCCAGTCGTCAATACCAACACTAGAAGAAAACAACACCGAAGACCATCCGAACCAACGTAGCCAAGCCGAATACTTCCGACGTAGCCGAGCCGACTACCTTCAACGAGCCTAGCAGCCGCCACCGACGACCCGGCTCTCTATCAACAACGCCGTCCTGACGTCCACCCGAACTTCATTGTTCATTCCTTCTTGGGGTGAGGCTGGGCGCAGGACATAAGTGTGTTACTGCCGATAGGGAACCGGGACATAAGTGTGCCTCCGGTGGGGACCTCAGTAGGCAAGACCCCGTTCGGTGTACGGAGCACCGTCACACATACACGAACAACCACACACTTTTGTACTATTTGTGTTGTCATTATTATTGTACAATAAAATAAATACAATAACAAGTTTACGGACTTTTAATACATTGTATATTAATTGTCCGCAACATAGTATATGTATAGGAGACATGAAATAGTTAATACACACGGTAGGACATTTTAATATTGAATTTTATATCTTAACAAAATGCAGTTATTGTTACAATTATTTGGTTTGAAATTAAATTAGAAATTTAATATCACATGTTTGAACACATTTAAATTGATTTAAATGAAACTCAGATATAATTTAATAGTTTTAAAAAAATACATACGTAAAACATCCTCTACACGTTTTAAAACCAAAATTCAAAAGTGTTGTCCAAATGATAAGGAAATGAAATTCATACAACTATAGACGACCAGAAGATACAATTTACCGATACTATAATAGTTTATAACAACAGCCGTGGGGAAACGTAAGTCAGTGTGCGGTTAACACAAGGTTTCGTCGAAACAGAGACTACTGCAGTAGAACGATTTAAATGTTCTTATATTAAACAACAAATAATTATCATAATGAATCGTTCGGCAGGCATCGGTTATCAACAAATCACATCGAAGTCATTGTTGTTTATGATCATTTTGTCCGTTACTTCGTACTAAGATAATATGCAAATAATAAATATCATTGTCCTTGTATATTATCGCGGTTCAGAAAAAAAAAATGTTCCGGAAGAGGTTGATATATATCATCCCCACCCCTTGCTCTCCTTCCGAGCCGGGATATGCCGCTGTTGACGGGAGAGTAATGAAAAAAGTTGTAAACTATACACAAAATCGTAATTAATTTGCTTTATACCATAACAAATTTCCGTTTATCGTTTGGCGTGGCAGTGATACAGTCTCCGGTGGTTATAAGTAGCAGTAGCCCCTCCCCCGCATATTTAAAATAATCAGCTGCAGTATAAAATAAAATATTTACAACACTACTGCAATTCAGTGTGACATTGTTATATTGTTGTTTTAATTCCTATCATTTATTTATTTTTTTCGTAACGTCAAATCGCTTTTCAAAACCGTCCCGTTTTACTATTCGATTTTGGAAGGGAACACAATTGTACAGACCCGCCTCAGCGGTCCTCGAATTGTTCTGTTCATGGAGCCCAAAGATGCTGAAAAAAAAATCCACCGTGACCCGAAAACAAGGAATGTCAATTTCAAACCACAGCTCATGAAAATGTATGCATCAAAGATTTGTTTTTTAATAATTTGTTTCTCCGTAATTCGCATGCAATATAATTACGAAACATTTAATTTTGGCTTAACACCAGTATAAGTTTTTATGTGATCAATGGTATTTTTTTTTTCGTTGTCATTCACCTGCAGTAGTTCAGTACTTCGATGAGTGAGCTTAAAATATGTTTCGTTAAACTCTTAATTTAAACAAAAAAAAATTATATTGCAATAAATGCAATTTTGTCGATTTTTTTAATTTTACTGCAATTGTAACTATTTTCCATAATTTTCGTTTACATTTAAGAAAATATTACTTAATATATAAAATAAAAGTAACTAAACGTAGCAGTGAATAAATTTCTATATTTGTTGTAATACCTTCTTATTATTTCTATAGAGCGATTATCGCATTTTGGTCTATCTCATCTATTTCAAAAACAACTACTGACGTAGAAAGAAGTTTCTCTCGATATAAAAATTTGTTGTGCGACAACAGGCGATCATTCGATTTTGAAAACTTGAACAAGTCATTTGTAGTGCAATGCAATAATGTAAGCAATATTCGAATTTAATTTTTATTATTATTATGTATTGACATATTTGATTTTATTGATTATAATTAAATTTTTTAAAATCCTTTCAATGCGATTTTTAGATTTATTAGTGCAATTTTTAATATACAGTAGTCGCCGCTTATTGGACTCACTTTGGGACCCGATAATTTGAGTCGATTAACCAAATGAGTCAATAAGGCGAATGACTCAAAAAATTTTAAAAATGCTTAAATTTAAAAACGTATTTACTTAAAAATATGTATTGAGATTCAAGGTATTTATGTATAAAAATAAAAATCTAGCTATACGCAATTAAAAATAAAATAGTTAAATAAAATAAAATTAATAAAATACATACATAATTAATAAAATTAATTAATTATTTGATAAAAATCCATCTAATGTTGATTGGATTTTACCCTCTTCGGCCAACTTCATAATCATATCTTCATAAGATTTATGTTACTCGAATACATTGACGACTGCTTGGTTTATAGTAATTTATTTTATCTCCGCGATATAAGCAAATTACCGATACCGACTTATTTGTAACACGTTTGTACAATGTATGTACAATGTACATATTTTATTTATTTATCTAATTTTCAAATGACCTTATTAACCGGTGTGTGAGTCAAATAGACGATATGTGCGAATCGGGACCAGCCGTTTTGAGTCTAATAGGCGAATGAGTCAACTAACCGTGAGTCCAATAAGCGGCGACTACTGAATTTGAATGCAACAATGTAACCAATTTAGCGTGTTTTTCAATGCAATAACTACGCTGCCCTAACTATTACTGTACCGTCAACGATGCTTGGCACCGAATATAAAACATGTACGTGCGTGCGCGGCGGATAGAGATATTATATGATTAATGCTCGTGTCGAGGGGGCCGACGCGACGTCACCGATAACGGTCGACCATTGTCAATGCGCTGTCGGACTCTCCGGTTTCCGGAAGATGATCACATAATGTGTACAGGTATATCTCGTTCGTGAAAGCCCGCCGCAGGGCTAGGGTGGTGCGTACCGTAACGCATCAGGGGTGGCCAACTTGCGGCAAAGTATAAACGTTAGGCTAATACCTAAGTTTGCGCGGTATTTCTTTCGTGCGAACTTCCTGGGATTTGGTTGCGTTCACGTCGGAGTAGTTCCGAGTAATTCTGTTCAGTTTTCGTTACTTAAATTTCAACGGTATTTTAACATAATTAAATATTAACATTGTTGAATAAAGCGACTCGCGCGAATATCTCGATCCGAAAATCGATGTTTATTTCACTGCACACATTTTAATATTTGGATATTTTGAAATGTAGTAATACGTTTCCAAGATTTCAGTATTAAGTGACGGTTGGTTTGAATTGTTTAAGACTTCATTTTCTTATAACTACAAGAGTTCTATTTCGAGTTCCGACTTACTGGTAACCATATAATGTGATGTAGGAACATTTTTCGTTTTCAAAGGCATTAACTAAACATAAATTATGTAAATAGTATGAAATGTAGGTATACTGTAATAAACATTTTAGCTCTTGAGATCTTTGTATTTATCTATGTGGCTCGCGAACATATTCATGATGGCCACCACTGCCATACGGTGTTATATCATAATAAAGTCGCTTTTTATTTTTTATTTTGCCTCGTGACTTTTCATTGATGCGACAATAGTGAAACTATAAACAAATACGAGCATATAGTGACAGAGAGCAAATTTAACGAGCAGAAACGCACGCACAATTTATCTCTGCAACAGACGTACGTAACCACGATGAGCTATACAACAAAAAAATATTGCCCATTTTCATAATTGAGCATGGGCAACTACGCCTCCAGTTGATATGTTTCCGAAATAACTTTTCAACGAGTTCTATTTGATTTCTAATTGAAAAATGCATTAATCGCAAGTGTATAGCTTACATTAGGTATAATTAAGGACAGGCGTTTCGTCTTGAACTAGTTGTTTTTATTTTTCAATATGTTTACAGTAAAGACATTTGACGACACATCATGTAATACATAATCATCTTTATTCCACGATCTGTATGCGAAAATTATTATTTATTTTCACAAATTTTCTTAAATATCAAAAACGCCTGTCGGAAAATAATCGAAATCTCTCGTAGCTCGACGTCCTCTATCGGTATAATAAATTATAAAATATCGAAACTCAGGAAATGACGACAAATATTTAGAGGGTCAAAGTCGGAAGTCGCCTTAAGCGCCTCATGTTTCCTTTTGTGATACGTGGAAAAAAAAGCTGCTCATCTAAATCTTACTCGCCCCTATGGACCAAGGCCGATTTCATAGCTGCGTGTACGTGCGAATAAACGACAAGAATTCATCCGTTTATGATGTCGAATTCCGAGCTTTTGAATGTTGTACTTCCGATCGACCGTAAATCGTAATACGCCAAGTGTAACAAACACGTTTCTTAAAAGTCGAAATTCGTTCACTTCGAGCATAATATAATGCCTACACTTGATATTTCAGTACGGTGGAAGTTATGTGGGATATTCAGATTTTTTCTTTTTAGTACGTACTTCGAGGAACATCACATTTTTTTGAAAAGACATTTTGCATTTTTATGTTCCTACACTGAAAAACATTTCCGAAACGGAAAATGCAGCTCAATTCAGCTCAGCCGTCTACTGCAGTTATTACCCACGTCGAAAATTCCATACCATGCATATCATATAACGTGCAATCCGTACAGCAGTAAGATTTATGAATATATTATACAACTATAAATGTTCAACGATAAATATATTACGATGGAAAAGTGTTTTATTTTCTTTCCTCACGCTTAATTTTAGACGTGCGGCCATACAATATTTGATTGTCTTACACATGCAATTTTTTTCGCCGATCGGAAAATAGTTGATTGCGGTTACAGTCGGCAACATGGCTTAAGATATCTAATGCCTGTGATCGTACAGTACATGTCATGTTTGTATCGTAGGCAACACTTAGCAGAGTAGTCGTATAATTGGCAACCCACCGAGAGCAAAAATAGTATCTAGTCTTAAATAATATCAGTCACCAGCTCAGACCCACGAACTCTTACCGAATACAGTACCAACATTTTTCTTACACGTTTCATGGGTGTTACAAAATCGATTTTTTATACAAACATAATGCGTGTAGATATTGGAAGCCCGGCATAAGACTAAATTATTTGTTAGCGTATAGGAAAAACACATTGCAGTAAACTCGCTTCAATCCCTTCGTATGCTAATATTACTTGGTTTATTACAAATAACTACGTCGCGTTTCTTTTTACTACCCGCTCGTAATATAGGTAAACGATAAAATGTACTTTTGAAAGAAAAAACGGGTGACCGGTATATTGTTACGTAAAGTGTCCTCAAACAGTTATTTTGTTCATGGATATTTTACCGGCTTATCATATTTTATCGAAAATTCCATGCACATATGTACACTGGTAATTCGTCATAACGTATACAGGGTATCCTACCGGGATTTACACATATCTCCTTTGATTTTTTATGAGCATCCCTAGGCAATGGTGATTTCGTTGGCAATAGCTTAGTAAATATAACTATATTATTAAAGAAATTAGAAATTAACTTTTTAGTTTATAACTCGTATACATTTCGAAGATAGCCATTATTTAGAGTTTATTTATCTGAAAATGTTAACGGTCCAACTTTCAATTTGCAATTACTATTAGATTTATAATAATTAATTTTTCTGGTTTACAAGAAAATAGTGTACTATTTACACAATTTTAAATAGTAACTACATTATTGGTAAACCTTATCGGAAAAATGACGGAGTGATAATAGTTTACATTATTTTTTTGTAAACTAAACAAATGATCGAAAACCATGAATCCAATGGAAACGGAAATTTGAACCGTAGGCATCTTAAGTAAAAGGAACCCTATAAAATGGCTATTTTCGAGTTACGCAAAAATTATAAAATAACAAGTAATTTTCCAACTTCTTTTATAATACACTTGAATTCACCGAAGTATTGTCAAAAAAGTTGCTTTTGCCCAACGACGCTCGTAAAAAATAACAGAAATTACCGTAGGATTACCGTCGTAGTTATTTTAGTTGTTCGCAACAAACGTTGCCTTATTCTAAGTGCGTTGGATTTATCCGTCTCGTATAATGCGTAATACATCGTACGCATTGCGTGCGCTCAGAAATCCTATTCTTGCGCCGCATTTCGTGGACGGATCGCGTGAACACGTAAACGGTGCGTTCGTGTACGGACGGTTGCGTTCGAATAGGGATCCCGAGGACGGTGTTCACAGCCCGTGTAATATTGTTGCGCGTCCTTTCGGTTTTTCGGAAACAAGTCTCGCGGCAACCGTTCCGGAGCGGTAAAAAAACACGCCGTCCCCCAGGCCCGTAGCCACGGGGGGAGGGGCAAAAGGGGGCATTGCCCCCCCTAGACCCGATCGTTGCCCCCTAGCATTTTTTTATCTGAAAATCCACAAAGGCAGTCAATGAAACATAACCGGCCTTCAAACTTGGCTTTATTGGCGTTTGGGTCCAAACGGACTGAAAACTTAAATATAGAAGACTTGCTAATGGATTTCAACAACCAAAATAATAGAAAACTACAGCTATATTAATTTATAAATTATAAGACTCCAATAAAAATGAATAAAAAAACATTTTGTAAAAGCTAATTCTAAAACTATTCTTATATTAATACTATATATATTATTTTTTAATCATAAATTTCGAACATTGTAATTGATTTGTAAAAATAAAATAAAATTAGTTATAATATAGGTTTTTTATATTGCCCCCACTACAACTCGATCTGCCCCTCCCGAATAACTGATCTGGCTACGGGCCTGCCGTCCACTAGGAGTTGCGCGTACGGCTTATACCGATGACTGTTTATTGTTTCGATTCGTTTTTTATACGTTTCATCGGTCTCCGGATCGCCGAGATAATCCGCGGGCTTGTATACGCTTTAATTTTCACCAGCCGGTAACGGGGAGCAGCTCAAAAGATCATTTGTATGCCGATTACGCGCGCCTTTAAAGTTACTTAATAACTACTTACGGACGGGAACGGCCGTTGAAAAAGTTTGGCCCTTCTTAAAATGCAACGTGACGGAACTTCTATAAAACGAAATCGCTTTCAGTCGCGGAAGCCGAGTGATAATAATCGAAGTGTTAAAATACTTAAGCCGGCCGGGATATCACCCCGCACCTTTATTGTTTCGTCCCCCAAACCCCACCACCGCCCGCGAACGCCACGGAGTGCGTAAGATGTACGGGGGGGGGGCGTAAACGGTATCGCGGTCGTATAATCATTTTTATCGAGCACGGCAAAATGCAAATTAATCGATTAATTATCGTCTTGCGCTTCGGTAATTAATCTTGTGTCACATATTTTTTACCCGAACGGCTATACCATGTACGTGTATTTTACTATAATGTTCAGATTCAAACGAGCCACCATAGCGCTGGGACCGGAGATTTTTTCATAATATTCTTGTAAACGTTGACATTTTTTCTCACGTAAAAGAACATAATCTGTTTATAGATCATAAATCATAAGACCGTTGTCAACACCGTAGATCATTGACTGTCCGCAATTAAAGTGCACGCAAAATACGCAATTCACGTAATATATAGCATGCGATGGTGATTCACTTACTCAGAAATTTAAATCCGTCCAATATCACTACAAGTTATTTCAATAGGTTCATATTCGTCGTTCAATTGTCTGGATTTCCTAAGGATTTTCACTAGAATTCTGATAAATTCAATAACTTAAATATTTAATATTTTATTTTCTATACTCGACGCTGGATTATTTGTATGAATTGTTGGCAAGAGATCCGGATAGACTATTTCAATAAATTCCATACATGGGGCAGAGCATTTTCTGTACGACATAAAATTCGGATATTTTTTATTTTTATTTTTTTGGCATGCGATTGTAGCTAGTGCTGTATTTCAAAACTCTATGCTTAGTCTGAAGACCGTTGTATTTTATGTCGTTGAAACTTCTCATCCTTTTAATCACTGAAATAAATTTACACCGTTGACAAACTTTTAATCATAAAATCAAAAAATAATTTTTTTACGGCATTATATTTTATATTTTATTTTATTTATGTTATATATTGTTACATTTATTTATTTTATTGAAAATTTAACTAATTTTAATAAATTATTTATAAATCGAGTAAAAATGTGTTTTTAATCACATGTATGAAACAAAAAAAAAGAACTTTTGAGCAAATAAATAACTAATAATAATCAATTAACGCGTAATGATAATCGATGGACTTCATTTGGACATGATCATTAAAGGGAATGCGTGCTAATGGTGCTGTTAATTTTCCGTTCTTGGATCGTACATTACCATATTTCCACCAGAATTCTAGACTACGGCATGAGCGACAGTCATCGAAATTCCATTGATTTCAGATGATAATATTTAATGATAATAATCATCTGCCAAGTCGTCGAGACAAATTCGCATTATTTTGATACTTTTTAATTATAACACTCATCTTTGAATTTCACGGCCTGCATACGATGGTGACATTTTATTTCTACACGACAACGACTATGCACGTGATCACCGCTCAAACCGATAAGTTGAGATCCGCGGTTTTTTTGATTTTGATAACAATATTCGATCTACGGCTCATTATAATATAGCAGGGGTGGCAAACCTTTTGAACACTATACGTGCCGAAAATTACCTTTTATTTTTGCTCGAGCGTGCCATGAAATATATTTTGTTATATTCATTATTGTAAAAAAAATTATAATTATTTGGTTGTATAATAATGTATTAGTATAAAAAAGGTTGGTTTAGGTACGAACCATTATAATATTATTACTTTGTTAATTATTTTTTTTTTTTATGTTATTCTTGTTGTTGAATAGTTGATGCCAATTCGTTGATATTTGGCTTATAATTAGTGACTTTTAATAAAGTACTTGCTGCACTGCATTCATCAGTTAGTCGGTTTCTTAAATCAGATTTTATAAAATTAATTTCTGAAAATAGTGACTCGCATGAATATGTTGAAGAAAAAATAGACAAAACTAAATAACAATGCTAATGCTACTATTTTTAAAGCGGAATAATCTTTTGGAATTTCATTCCACACATTCAAAATCTTGTTCCCTAGTTTACGATCGATTTGCCTGTAGCCCTATCACGCTGAATTTTTTCTAATTCATTTCTCAGAATAACGAATTTTTTTTTCACAAAAATATTTTAATTTTTCGCGTGCCCTCAAAATATTTTGACGTGCCACCTCGGGCAAGCGTGCCACGGATTTGCCATCCCTGTAATATAGTATATGCATATAGATATATAGCGGGCGACAGGTCTACACCGACAAAACATAGCTCTAGGGGCGATGTGTGATGTGCTGCCATCGGTTTTGATGTTATCGAACATATTGTCTAACATAAAATATCATAATACGGCGACGAATGCATTTTCAGAAGAATTTCGCGAGAAGCGCATGACCACTCTTGAACACACGACTAGCGTATAGTTGAATGCGTACAGTCGAGCGGATCTTTTGGTCAAGTTACGAGTGGAAGGCACGCGTCATCACCGTAGATGTGTGTGCCGTTAAAATCGGCACGTATATATAAGACGAGTACATCGCTCGCAAGTGCCAAAAGACTTTCGGATAGCGAACGCGCGTGCGACCGGGTACAACTCCTTTAAACTGATTAAGTATTTTCGGCCAATAAAAATTGCATTCTATTCGCCCACGGTTCCACGTCCGACGTGTCGGGAGAACGCCACGAGAAGGCGATTACTGTTACTCTGCAAAAAGTTTTTGTGCACATAAAAGTTCTTATCATAGAATGTAGGCATAGATGCGTCATTCATACGTAATTCGTTACGGTAAAGGTTAAAAAATATACCAAAAAACGTTACACGTAATGGTATATGCAGCGATCCTCACTACGTTGCCCGCGGGCCACATGCGGTCCTCGGAACGATTTTTTGCGGCTCTCAGACCGATTGTTAAGGATAAATAAACATAAATTTTAGAGTTATTGAAACAAATATTTTTTTGAAAAAAAAAATCCTAACATAGATGCTATATTAGAGAGTTGTGAAAGATTTCGCCCTTCGACTTCAATGAATTAATAAATTCAAGTAGACCTATTCATGAAATTAAGTAAAAGACATTTCCCTACTTTTTTGTATGTAAAAAAGTTAATTTTTTTAATGTAATAAACTTATGTTATAATCATATTGTTTGTAAGTTATTTAACGCCACTTCAAAGTGAATTATAACAATAAGAAAAATATATTTTGTAATTAACCTATACCATTTAGGTTTAGGCCCTGACTAAACTGTACAATTTGTACTTGCGGCCCTGAGGAAAATTTGATATGAACTATTTGGCTCTCTCAGAAATCCTAGTGAGGACCCCTTGTATAATTTAATTACGAAATGCAATTGGCACAATCCATACGCACTGATATAATATTAGATGACTCGTACGTTAGTACCTATATCGTTAATTAGGTATAATATAGTGTCGAACAAAAGTCGTTACGAGACAAAGCATCGTCCCAAAATGATAAATGTAAGGCCGTGGGCGGAGAGAGGAAGGTCGTTTTCGGGCGAAAGGGGCGCACGCACATAGACTGCTTATCCGTCATGTTTTATATTTCAAAAGTCACATTCGGCTTTATGCGAATAGAATAACACTACGAAAGGCGTTCGACTGGAATAAAGAAGGATTCGTTCTGGGGGTATGTGTTACACCCTTTTAACTCGATTACAGCTCTACGCGCGTGAAGTTAACAATTATAGTTGTCTTATTTTATAATCACGAATGTACGAGTATATGCATCTCGTTTCATTATCCCGTTACCCAGCACTTTGACTTTGACCCTCGGATGATAATCACACTGTAGCGCCGCATTGGGTAATGTTGGGGGCGTTACACTGAATCACGTGTAGTATAAGTGAATTCGTATAATCTCGTATTCAAATAATGAATCAAAGGACAACGACACGCACTGCAATATTCGAAAAGCTAATAATATTAAGAAAAATTAAGATTTCTCTCTCACTCTCTCTCTCTCTCTCTCTCTCTCTATCTATCTCTATATCTCTCTTTTTCGATCTCTCTCTTTTTCTATCTCTTTCTCCACACATACACACGCATGTGGCTCATTCATCCATTTAAACACTTCACATTTTATAAACGCATAAAAAAAAAGTTCTTCGCTTCTAAGCCCTCGTGGCTTACATGGTGACTGCCCTAAAATTTTACTCGGAACGCCTTTTTAGACATGACTCGTAATAATAAAATGTTTTTCTTTAATGTGACCGTATAACATGACGTGTATTCGTATTACAATTTAAGATTGTATTCAATTTATTTTCGTATCAAAAACGAGATACGATGAAACTATACAGATAAAATAAAAAAAGTTAGTCGAGGTATTTGGAAAAATAGTGCTTGTCCAGTGTCCTTTGTCGAGTGAAACGTATTCGAATTTCGAACACTCCACGTTAGGACCAATTTCGAACAATATATCGTATTATGTATCAAAATTATTAACCAATATTCAGAAATATAATCAGTTGCATTACAAAAATGATGGAAGTTATAAATGTTTTGAATATTGATCGTTAAATTATCATAAAATAATTTAAATATTTCGCACAGCAAATGAATTTCACACAAATTTGTATAAATATTAAAATTAAAGGTTTCCAAACATTAAGTAAATAATTTTTATTTTAAGTTAACGACAATTCTTTGAAAAAAATTGTTTTTTTTTTAATTATTAAACTCTGACAACATAAACTATTATTACAAATGTAGTTATATAGGTACATAGTTTTCAGATCATTGATAAAAAACAATCGGTTTGTACAGTTAACGGTAATTCAAACTTGCAAAATTCTTAAAAAAAACTTATTGCGCCGAATGCTTCGGATTTTTCAGCACTTGTATAGTACAAAACGTAATAACGTATAGGTTCACCACTCTTATCAAATTTTCAAGCTTTATAAGGACCAACTACATGGTTTCGTAAAAAAAAAAAAATTAAAAAATTACTCCTTTATAAATTGCGATTCCTTAATAAAGTTTAAAATAATTCGAAAAGTATTTTTAGTTTTTCCACGAACATGAGAAAAAACTGAAAACATTTTAAAATCACCTCTCGCGAATTTTCCGATTTCGGTTCAATAAAGCACCGCATGAAAGGTACCGTCGCCGTTTAACAGCCCGGAATTGTTGACGCGGGGGGAAAAAATCGTAATAACATTGCGAGAGTAACTCATATTTCGTTTCTCCCGTACAATGAATATATACATATTGTATTGTGAATACGTTCATTTAAGGTCATGAATATAATATCCAGACGTAATTCGTATTTTCAAATATTTTGCAAATCACTTCCGGGAAAAAAAAAAATATTTTTTCTGTTTTTAAAAAATAAAAAAAAAACGTCAATACTCCTACCAATCGCAAACCCTATTGGCTTAATGATATTTAACATTTCACCGTATCCCACTCGGTTGGAGTTCTCCGAAACAATGTTATATTCAGAACCTTAATGATCCCCTATACCATCACAGCAAATCCTTCTGGTATACTCGGAAAGACTGGCAGGTTTTTTTCAAATGTTAAACCTATTTAAATTTTCCTAGTAAATGCAGAAACCCCATTTTATTTTTATACAGTCATAAGTATTTAAACCTTGAAATAAACATCACATAAATATTCTGGCTGTGGGTACAACGGTTTTGCTATAGTTCATGGTAAAAAATGTGTTACGGTTTTAAATAAAGAAAACGGAAAAGTAAAATTCTGAGAATTTATTATTTTTCCAAATTTCGAATAGTGATTAATTGTTCCATGAAAAAAGTTTCAAGCCGCATACTTTTTTAACCATCCATTTGAATAATTCACCACTGATACGCTGGACACGTAGCTTACAATTTTCTCGGTACATTACATTATTCATATTGTAAAGCAACATTAATTGTTTCTGTAGTATCTGCTATATCTAAATATCAAACTATCGGTGGTATGGCGGTAAAAATATTTGAGTGGAGTGGCTTGTGATACTCTAAAAAGTGACCCCGGTCATTAATCATAAATAACGAAATTGTGCAAAAAAAAAAGAAGTGTTTATCCAATCACGGCATAAAATTAGTATCGTTTCTAGATCTCCAATAGCTATACCTAATAGTATATAAGTATTTAACACATAAATTCCCGAACTCAGCAATAATATAGTACATCATGTGATATCCACTATAAATTGTGTTATATTATCACTTTATAACATATTTTATGATTTATATTAACCATACACTAATTATTTAAGTAATAACAAATACATTAGCTGCGCGCCCGGCACGGAAATAGATATACAGCATTTGGCTGTAAAAAAAAATGTATAGTCGAGTATACATTTATTTGAACTCTAGGAAACAACTGAATAATTTATTTTTGGAGGTTAATACCACCCCCACCCCCACCCCAGTTGCCTTTATTTTGGTAAAACGTTCATACAAATTTAAAAGTACATTAACAATTATCAATATAAATATTTGCAGAAAATATATTTTACAGTAACGAGGCCTCGAATATGATGTAAAAAATGTTTTTCCAAAACGCATAAATTAACGGAGAGAACGGTTAATATTTTTCAGGGATGAATGATTTTCAAACGTTTGGAAAAACCGCTCCGCTCAACCAATGATAAATATTAAATGATACACCGCATGGTTTAATATCTACGAGTATGTCCCGAAAAATACATGATATGTAGCCCACATGGCTTTTATTCAAAGTTCATCCGGATGTAAATGCAATGGTCGATTGACGGGGATCGCCCGATGGGACTAGTTTGACTACATCCGATATCCGTGCACGAGCATAATATCATATCGGCGTGTTCGGTTCCTGATCGACTGCAGCGATTCGCGTTTTCACTGCACTTCTTATTATTGTTTTTATTTAGTCTTTGAGTAACATCCAAAGTCACCTGCAGTGACATTGGTACACGCTTTTAACACGCGTGTTGAACTCAACGTATTTTCCAACTCAGTTACGAAAGTATTAATTTTCAATTGAACAAACTAAATGCCTGATTTGTTTTTTCATGCTCGTATTCCCCGACAAATGATTGGAAGGATTTCTCGTAAATATTACAAAAACCTATTATCGTAAAACATCGACACAGTGGCGTAACCAAGGGGTGATTGAAAAGGACTTCAGCTACCTTCCTCTCCCTTCCGAACTTTCACGATATCTTAAATTCCATATCTTTATCTTTAATTATATAAAAACACATAGATTCCATTCGCAGTCCTGATGGTTAAACTTTATCACAAAACGTGATAATATATTGTTAAATAATGTTTTTTCTTCATCACATTCTTCAGTTGTTACGGTATTTTGTAATATGGTGCGTAACTGATTTGCCTACCCTCTCTCGAAAAAAATTCCCAGACACTCTACTCTATCAACATGTAAGTGTATACCGTACGTATGTACAGTGGTATAGCCGAAAAATTGTTTATTATTACCACGTCGAAAGTTTCTTTACTACTTTTTAAGTGCCCGAAAAGTGTGCATATGTTATTATTTGTATGAATCGGTTTCAAAATTAGTAAATTTTCGCACTACAAATTTTCAATTTCTCGCACCCAGCGGCTTGTCGGGGGTAACTTTGGTATTTTCTCTCCCCCCGAAGATAGACCCGAGTCATTTAGTGCAATAGTGTTATTTCAGATTTGAAACTACATCTTCGTTTAAAAATATAAATAGCTCACTGAAAGATACGATTTACAAATTTAAATATAGATAATCCTGTTTGTTTTCGACCAACTTGATCTACATACATTTTTTTAAATATATCTAAGAATAAAACAAAATACATTTAAGCACACAAACCCAGTTCTTTCATGAAGATTATTTTTATCAGTGCCAAAATATTTAGTAAGTTTTGTCGATAATATTGATGACGGTGTGTATAATTTTGTATTGTTTAAAATCACGCAGTATTTTATAATTATTGATAAAAGTTGACCAAGAAGCATATTAATCTTAATCCCTAACCAAGATAAATTATATTTAATAATAATAATCAATAAACCAGTGTTACGAGAAATATTGTAATATAATATTCAACCATTCATACAGGTTATGGATGTAATATGAAATTAAATAAACTTATGAACATTTTAATATTTATTATGTTTGAATGATATGTAGTCATATCAATGTATTTTATTTTTGGAGCGAGTGTCCATAATTATGGTTATTTCACATTCTTTTCGTCCTCGACTTATATTATACCAGTAGAATATGATAAATGATGTATTAGGTTCTGAGTTCTGACGTATCATATTCGATGTTTAATAATTATTGTCTATGCAGTTCACATTGTTTTCGTTTAGGTTTTTTTTTTTTTTTGTTTCATTTTTTGTTGATATAGCAGTCATCTGCTTTCAGCAGCGATCCGGATTTCGACTGCAATCCGCCAGTTGTTGGAGGATTTATTGATTCCGATGAAACTTCCGGTTTCGAAAAAAATATCAGTGACTCCGCCGGCTGATATTCATAGAAATTAACTATAGACTCCGACGGCTCATATTTTCACAGGATTATAATGATAGAGGAAAAATAAATTATTACAAATTACTTATTGTACATTTTAAATAATAGATCAATGTTAAAAAGATATCGAAGTATGGTAACATATATATATATACTCGTATATCATAAACATTTTAAATCAATCTTATAATTACAAAAACAAATACACAAAAATGTCAAAAAAATTTGAAAATTGTTTACTTTAGTAATTATAATATTTGGTTACACCTGGAAACTTGTTTTGCTTATGAAAACAGAGAAATATTTTTTTATTCAAATAAATTGATAAATTTTTAATTAGTTTTTGTTGATCGTCAAAAGCCTTATTTCCACTATTTTTTGGAACATTTAATCCGTTTATAAGAATATAAGTATTATCAGTTTGTATTTTAATTTATACAACGTGAGTAAATATAAACATATTGTGATGAGATTTTTTTTTTTTATTCGTATGAAAAATTAATTATATTATTTTAAATAAAACAAAACTAAATATTTGAAATTTCTGGTGGAGTCAGATAATACATGATTTTTATGAACAGCAACCGTCGGAATCGATATACGCCCAGTAGCCTACCATTGTTAGGTATATGGTTATGAACAATAATGTTAGCCAGTGAAGTACGTACTGGATATGTTTGCATTTTTCCTTGATTTCTATACCTTAAGACGTGAAAGAATATAATTTTAGAATATATTATTACAGCTAGTTAACGGGTGAGTGCATGTATTGAAATATTTAAAACTAAACCACTATAACGGCTGAGTCTTGTACGACTTGGTCAATACAGATGTAAACATTTCAATCTCTTATAATATGATTAAGTTCTTCACTCATACAGTATATTTTTTTTTATTGAGGTTTTTTTTACCGTAGCAATAAAAAAAAAATTATTTTTACATTTTTTAGAAACGTGACTGATTTACGTATAGTATTGTGCTTCGGTGGTCGTACAAAGGATTGAAAATACCCCTCGCATACATTTTTTTCTGCCTACGTCTCTGATACTTCACGTTCGCAGATTTTTTATTATCGAATTTCTGTATCACATACTTCGAATTTTACACTTAGTTATGTGACATAGTTATTATTATTTTACGGTGTTCCAGGACGGTTTATTAATTGTAATGTTTACTGGTGTTAATAAAAATAATGTAGCTTTGCTTGTTTTCACTTTGCTAAAAAATACATATATTCATTTTCAAAATATATGCAGTCAGACTTTAGTCAAATGATTTATTGTGAAATAAGAACATAATCATATTATCTTTATTAAAAAGCAAGTATCCTGATGAAAGTAAATCTTCGTTGGACACCATGTACTCGTATAATTAAAATATTCATGGATGGTAGGAATGTTAGTTATCTTAATACATTGATATTCGAGGGTACAGTTATTTTTTTCTCTAAGTTCTATAGCTTAGGTTCCATAAAAAGCGATTGTCTTTATAAAAATATATTTTTTATTTGGTTTTGGAAACAAAATTAGTTAATGTAATATATACATACAAGTTATGCTATAGAGTCTAAAAATAAAACACTGAAAAACTCTAACCGTTTCGGTTTGTTTTTAGAGTTCTATCTTCATTTTGAATGTACGACACATCCTGTCAAGCATGAGCCTAACTAAAAATGTGTATTTAAATGAAAGATATAGGATTTTGACGACTGTTGAATATTTTTGTTCGAGTGCTTTACACTGATAAAAAAACTACAAAATATGTGTTTCGTTACAATTTTATTTATTTTAAGATTTTTTTTTTTGTATCATATTATGAATAGGTAATCATTTTATCTCATCTCAAAATAAAGATTTATATCGGATGAGCTAAATTATATCTACCCTATTACACCGATGCTGAAAAAGTAATATAATTGATTGCCGGTTTGTCAGGATAAGATCAAATATCGAAAGTATTCAAAACCACTCAATAAATGTAACATAGTAGTTTTAGTAGTGAATACGATACATATATGTGATGCTTCCTCGTATTATAACTGAAAAAAAATTGTATTTATATCAGCTAAGCTTAAACATTTTTAAAAAAAATACCAAAATAAGTTCAACTATAAGAAGTTGTTTATTTAATTTATAACTGGCCTATGCATCACTCATTCACCCGACAGTCCAAACATTTATTTGTACATTTTTATAATTTCGATTTTTCCCCCATTGTAGTGGATAGAGTTATTAATATTAATAGTAAACGTTTAATATATTAAGATAGCAGTCCTTGCGATGTGAGTATGCAAAATTTGAAGGAAATAAAAATATATATACTTAACATTTGAGAGATTTATTATTCATCAAAGTATTTGATAAGTAAGGATATTATCGAGTGGTTCCTTTCCTTTTTTGGTATGTAATTGAAACTTATAAAAAGTTGAAATGGCTCCCTGCACTTGACGTGTCGACTTTAATCAATATAGCAAGTTTTCTTTGATAAGAAGAAAAAACTTAACACTTCGGCCAAAATCATTGCAGGAGTCTGTCTTCACACGTGATTATATCCACATGCAACGTTCACTTGTCATTAAACTATGTATAATCAGCAGATTACTATTGAGTATACGAATAATTTAATAAAACTTTATAACAATAAAATAGCATACATAATAAAATAAATAAAAATAAAAAATAAAATAAAACATACAAATATTATCTGGAGTATTACTGAAAAAGTGCTAAATCATACGACCGGTTTCGATTTAAAAAAAAATATTCAATAGTAATTTCAAATTACTAATTTTTTATTATCTAAGAGTGTAAACCATTAGACGGATAATATTTTTATTTTTTTTCAATTTAATTGTGTTTCTAATTGTACGTACTATTATTGTAATTCACTCGTCTCGCGGTTTAAGGTCCTTTCACACATATCCGATCCGAGTCCGATCCGAGCTTTCCGAGCTCTATCCGACTAAAAAAAATATTGTCAGTGACCGATTTTCGTCCGAGCTCGGTCGGTTTTTGACGGAACGATGTCGGATCGGACATGTATGAACACGTTTCGACTGGTGTGTTCAGCATACTACGAAATTTATTATATTGGCTTACGTTTGTTGTCAATATTCATTTTGTCATATGACACTGTCAAGTACATTTCATAATGGACAATGAGAAATTAATCGAACTAATAAGAAGTCATACTGAATTGTATGACTTAAGTAATTCTAAGTATAGCGACAACGGCATATGAACTGTTTAATAGGTAAAATAGGTAAAATTACGGACTCGACTGGGAATGCTAAAAATCAGAACGGACTCGGATCGGATATGTGTGGATACAGTCCCCTGAAACTACTCGGAACGCTAAAATTCGGAACGGACTCGGATCGGATATGTGTGAAAGGACCTTTATTCGGTATCGCACGCGGAACCCGCCGCAGGTGTTCAAACATACACATATTATGTTGTAGCGAATATCCATATGTAAAGACGTTTTCTCGGGAATAAAAAGGGGGAGGAAAAAACGGAGAAAAGTTGAATGGTATACGACGAAAGCTTGGAAAAAATGTTATACTTACCGAAGCAAAGTCGTGCATGAACACAATATATATATATATATATAACATGATGTAGTAAGTATTATAATATAAGCACCCGCAATGCTCTCGGCGACGACTTTTAAACGTCGTTATCGGTGCGCGCGCTTACGGTACGATAATAATAACACTAATAATGACAATAATATCGTCGTGTTTTCTACAGCTCGCCGAAGCGTAGAAGTAATGCGTTCCGGAAATTGGGATTATAACTCCATATTTTATTCGCAAAGTCACGTATTAGAATATACACACGAACGCTTTGAAGTCCGCGTATAAATATTATATTTCTTTTCGTAAAATATATAATACTTTGTGCACTACTCGTAATACGGTCAATACGGACCATGTGTACCTGCGCGTGTTACGTACAGATTTTCGGATTATTTTTTCGCGGTTCAACCTTCTTTTTTTTTTTTTTTTATTGATCTATTACAATTTCGGCTGCTATGGCCATAAGTTACATTTTTTTTTTTTTAATTTTTGGTAATTTTAAACAATTTTACATTTGTTTTTTTTTTAAAATAAATTTATTTTAAATTAATTTGTCCAGTCCGGAGTCCTTGAGGAAATGAATGAAATTGTCCGTGATGTATGGGTCCAATTGTTTCGTATACATTTGAGGGAATATTATGTTTGGCTTTTTCAGAGGAGAATGCGTGGCAATCTGTTATGATGTGTTTTACTGTAAGTGTTTCGTTGCATGAAATGCAAATTGGAGGATCTTTGTTGTCCATCAAATGACCGTGAGTTAGACGAGTGTGGCCGATTCTTAGGCGGTTTATTATTGTGTTTAATTTTCATGGAGTTTGCATTTGTGGCCAAGGTTTGATATTGTGTTTGATTATATTTAATTTAGTTGATTGTTTGGACCAGTGATTTTGCCAAGTATTTTCAGTTATTAAAGCTATTGATTTTTTTGATGTTTCAGTTGAAGTTGCTGCGTTTTTTGATAAATTTAGCTGGTATGATTTTGTAATAAGATTTATATGGTTCAACCTCCTATTATTTAAACGTGAACATCGTTCGTGGGTTCACGGGAAAATAATATTTGTACTTTTCAGAGAAACAACAGAGAAAAGGGAGAGCCTTTCCGCGTACCTATCGTCATTAGTGGATGTATCCACGACGTCAAGCCTCGGGGTACGATATAATACGGACGAGACGGTCGACGTACCTTGTGTATATACGTGTACTATACGGTTTGGTCGTTGTTCGTACACGCAGCAATCCGTTGCGTGTTAGCAGATATTTTCCGTTGCACAGCCCGTGCCAATAAATGCGTATCCGGATACTGCAACGGGGCCTGTGCAGCGAACGCATTTCAACAACGAACTCAGTAATGTGAAGGGGCGGGGTGGTTTTAACGTTTTCCCCTATGGAGATTATTTTTAGCAGTCCATATTCGTAACAGTAGAGTTATCAATACAGATCAAAAGTATAAACACGCAAACACGACACGATTAAGTCAATTATTTTTAAATGTCTAGGTGGTAATTAAATAATAAAAACAGAAATTAAATTTCTTTGCAACTAACACTCTTGAAATAATAATGAACTTGAGTAATGTTAAATAAGTTAATAGTACAATAAGACAGTGTAGAACAATGGTCTTAAACCTTTTTGGACTCGGGACCCACTTTTTTAGGCCTACAATTTTCGCGACCCACGGCCACGTAAGCTTTGTAGAAAAACAAAAAAAAGCTAAAATCGTTTATTATTATATTCAATGTCGTACTCTGTAAAATCATACCATAATTTGATATCCATTTAAATATTATACTATAGAACATAAATTACATAATACTGTTGGTACATAATTATATCACAATCATTTTTGAACTGTATTTCCATTTATTAATATTCTAAGTTTAACAATTAAAGAACCATTCTTATACCTCATATAATTTTATAAACTTGATTTCTATTTTAAAAAGAAGACTTATCGTGACCCATTTTTAAATCTTACGCGACCCACCGGTTGAAGACCACTGAGAATATATCGTATTCCAATAATCGTGTGACAACGTTTTCCGGGCAAGAATTTTTATCTTATTTTTTTATTACTATTTTAAGCTTCGGCAACTGTGGCCATTAGCTCTAGGGTAGTTACAATTGATTTTTAGAGCACGTATGTCAATACAAAGCGTGGTTTTTTCACTCATCTGTGAGCCATCGAATCACTGCGGCTAATCACTGCGTCACACCATGACCCTATTTTTATCTACAGGGTGTCCCAGGTCTATTTGACTAATGCAATAACTTTTTTTCTATTCCATATTTTTAAAATTTTTTTTTTTGTAATGATTTGTAGAGCCCTGCGCTATAATTTGTATATCTTATACTTTATTTTATTTTTTTACAACAAAAATAAATAATTTAAATTTTGTATTTAATATTTTTCTAATAATCCAAGATAGCTATTTCATAAATAAGTATTTAAAAACCATTTTGGCGTTTAAAACTTTTAATTTGGTTAAGTCGTTAATTTTTAAACAATTTTCAAAGTGTGTTAAAATTCAAATTTATTTCTTGCTAATCACTGTTACTGCTGTAGTCGATTTTCAATTGTTTTCTTCCAAGAAACAATAAATTTGTTATCATTAAAAGGTAGGTCATTAGTCATTACATAATATTATTAAACATTATTGTATTTTATCATTATTTAACATGGTCACGTGATGCTTACCATGGATGTTGATACTAAACAATTGATACTAAATAGTAAGAAATAGTAAAATGTAACTCTGTAAATTTAATTTTTCATCTATAAGTTCAGTTTTATTTCTTAACATTAAATAATATAACAAATTAAATATTATGGAACAATATACCTAACTAGTAACTATGAATAATTTTCAAAGTGTGCGCCATGTTTCATTATACATTTTTCATACCGTTCCAGAATTCCAGTTGTCGTGGATTCCAACATTTCAAAAGTAAGAGAGTTACACACATCAATTATGCGTTGTTTTAAATCATCTAACGACGTTGACTGTTGGGAGTATACTTTGTCCTTTAAGTAACCCCACAAAAAGAAATTGAGCGGTGTTAGATCTGGAGATCGTGGTGGCCAATTTAGTGGACCTCTAGTTCCTATCCATCTCGATTGAAAATTTGTGTTTAAATAATCACGGACTATATTCGAGTTATGTGGTGGAGTACCGTCTTGCTGAATCCACATGTTTACTCGGAGATTTAATGGAATATTTTCTAATAACATTGGTAGTGTATTAGTCAAAAAGTCTAAATAACGTTGGCCAGTTAGTGTGCCATGATAGAAATAAGGTCCAATCAAATAACCACTTATTATACCACACCACACATTGGTAGACCAGCGAACTTGTGCATTGGACTCACATGTCCAAAATGGATTTGATTCATTCCAGTAATGAGAATTATGCCGATTGACAATACCATTATTATTAAAACAGCTTTCATCGGTCCATAATATTTTTTTCAAAATATTATTGTGGTCATGAAGGCAAATAATTTTTGAAATATATTGAAGCCTTCTATCTGGATCAGAGGGTTTCAATCCTTGTACATAATGCAATTTGTATGGATGGAAATCATTTTTCTTCAATATACGATGTATAGAGCTACGACTGATGTCCATTTCTTTAGCTACCGACCTGACAGATGCATGAGGATCACTGCTGAAAGCTGCCAAGACATTCACTGTATGTTCTTCATCAATAACATATTTTTTTTGGTTTGAAACCATTTGGAAAACAACCTAAAGACTATTTTTTAATGTATATCTTAATTTAAAATTTGTATAATAATAACTGAATTATACATGTATGTATTAGGTTTTAGGTACATAATTTGTTATATTAATTTTATAGGAAATTTTATTGATAATAAAAAATTTATTATCAAAACGAGAAGCTTTTACTCTACTTTTTCCTCCACTTTCATAAAAAACTTTTAAAATATCACGGTACTCTAAATTACTATAAATAGTAGGCATATTTAAGAAAGATAAAAATAAAAAATATTGAATTTTATATTTCAAAAATCATACACTGCATTTTTAAATACAATTTACATTATTTAATTTTAGTAAACTTAATAAATAACAAATTATAAAAATATATACAAATACAGAACTTAAAATTAAAATATTTACTAACAAAGAATTAATTATGAAATTGTTTATAATTATATTAGTATAGCAAGAACTTCAATTGGAAAAAAATGTGAATGGGAATATGATGACCGACATAAAAAATTATAGGTATATCAAAGAGATATATGACAAAAAAGTAAACATAACCCTATATTTCTTTACATAAATTATGATAAGTTATTTACATAAAATTATTCTTCTAGTGTGAATCATGGTGGTGTGCTAAGCATTCAGACTTAGCCACCATTCATAAAAAACTGATTATTGTGACACAGGAGGAAAAAAAAGAAATAGATTTGGCTCTAAAATGCCAAAAATACTGGTGTAAAGATAATCAAGTAACTAAAAAAATTTGAAGTAGCTAAAATATTTAGTCTCTATATTATTAATTATGATTGTTTTATATTAAATGTTGTGTGTATGACCGCAAGATGGGCGTAGACAAAAATTCTTCCCCTCCTAATTGCTGGGTACAATACAAAAAAAAATTCAACGATAATACCACTGGCAGTAAAAATATGTCAGTAAATATTATTTCTGATGATGAAGTTGATGATGATATAAATAATTAAGAATTAAAGTAAAATGTTGAGTTATTTTTTAATTGTTACCTACATATCTCCAGTCTAAGTAAAAAACTTACTTTCAGCTATTTACTTATTGTCATTCAATAACATTCTCTGCTATACATGTATGTATAAGGTTCTTTCACTAGTGACGCTAGCTGAAGAAAAAAAAAATAACCGACACCTATAATATAAGTTAACAATTTGTTGGCTAAATGTTCAAAACAACTAAAAGTATAATTATAATATTACGCAACGGTTTGCAACTAGCAGAGTATTCATGTATAAAACAATACACTCTTAAGTGTTTCAAACAATTTAACCATCAGAAGGATATTAAATGTCACATATTATGCCATGTAGAAAATTATTGATTTTATCTGTTATTAACATGAACTCTGGCAATATATAAATCTTAAAAGGGATTTCAATTAAGCTCTGTATTAATTTTCTAATACAAAGAGATCTGCAATAAAACAACAATTAAGTGTTGCAACTATATTTTTTCTATAATTTTTTATAGTAAAAATAAAAATAGATATAATAAATTACAACTTACATTTTATATTAAAACCAAGATAATGTTAGATATATTTTTAATTTATAGTATGAAAATGTTTTTTTATGTTTTATTTATTAATGAATAACAAACTAAGGAAAATTAGTATTTATTTTATCTTTTATTCTGAAATTCTCAAAGGTTGAAGTCCCTAGTCTTAAAAAGTACATGACAAGTTGACATTTAATACCTATTCTAACAATTTCAAATCATTAACTTAATTATTTCATGGGTTATTTTTTATTCTTAGTAATTATGTAAACATACTAACACACTATGAAATATTCAGAGAAATACTAAAGAAATAGGTAGTAACGTGTTTATCCATAACATTTATCTACACACTTTCAAGCCAATCAAAACTATTTCAGAATGCCCTTATTTTTCTGTTAAGTTAGTTGTTATAGGTACTTATTAAATTCTTACATTAATATTATTTTTTTTTTTATATAAACAGAGAGCTATAAATATGGTTAATATTGAATACATAAAGTTCCTGATGAACTAAATGACTAAATGTAAAACACTAATATTATATATCTACTCATCTACTTACAGCTAACAATATTTTTTATGATCTACAATTTTACCATTTACATTTTTTTTTTTAATAAAATGAAACATTTGATTTATGTTGTTTTATACTTAAGATGAACTGGTTACAATTGAACTTCTGATGGTTTTATGTATAAGTACATACAACTAGTTACAATAGTAACTATTGTAAGTATACAAATGTAGTATTAAAACAGCAAGGTACAAAGCATTAATTATACAACTAACTGCATGTGATTGAAAATGAAATTGTTTGAACTCTCACCAAATATGTATACTTTTAATGTTGACATCCACCTAGAATATTTTCGTTAACAGTGAGAATATTTTAATTCATTTTATTAATAAATTAATAAATGTTAATATTAATATTAAAATGGTTAGGTTGAAGTATAAATTAATTTAATACAAATGATACTCACATTTAAACAAAAATGTTATTTTGCTATTCAAATTAAATTAAAATCTTCAATTGTAGTACTGTGTATAATTAATCTACATAATATTTAATTTTGAATATTTTTCTTGATAATAGTAATTTGAAGTGTTGAAAATTTAAAAAGTTATTATATGTATGTTTAATTTTTGATTTTTTTGTATCTAGTTACCAAAAGTTTATAAAGATATTAAAATAAAATAATTTTAACTAGCAAACTAATGATAATATGTACCTGTGTTCAAAGGCATTTCCAAAAATATTTTCTACGAATTATGTTCAATCTGATAATTCCATAGTATTACTAGGTATTTCTCATAAATTTAATACAATAGAATTGTCTTAAAATATGAGAAGACAAGTCTTAAGGTTTATAGTGATTACGGCAAAATGTGTTTGATCCATAAAATATCAACTTAACCTAACTTTAAATTTAAAAAGGACTTACAGAATAACTATAATTAATATTCAAACCACATGTCATTTGTTTCATAATTCAAAATCAAAATGTTCTAAATTTGTTTAAACGTATTTAAATGATTGAACAATAAAATATTGATGAATGATGATGATTTAAATTTTAAAATAAGTAATAGTAGGTACATCATGTTATAAATTATAATCATATTATGTTAAATTATGATAAAATACGTATTATAGTATGTGTATGTATTTAATATTGATTATCAACCTTTTAATGATAACAAATTTATTGTTTCTTGGAAGAAAACAATTGAAAATCGACTACAGCAGTAACAGTGATTAGCAAGAAATAAATTTGAATTTTAACACACTTTGAAAATTGTTTAAAAATTAACGACTTAACCAAATTAAAAGTTTTAAACGCCAAAATGGTTTTTAAATACTTATTTATGAAATAGCTATCTTGGATTATTAGAAAAATATTAAATACAAAATTTAAATTATTTATTTTTGTTGTAAAAAAATAAAATAAAGTATAAGATATACAAATTATAGCGCAGGGCTCTACAAATCATTACAAAAAAAAAAATTTTAAAAATATTGAATAGAAAAAAAGTTATTGCATTAGTCAAATAGACCTGGGACACCCTGTATACTGATATTATTAGGTATTTAAATATATATATATTTATCAAAATATGTAATATCCACACTCTTTTATTTCGCAAATTCTAACGTTTCAGTATACTAGGCGGAATTTCATAATAAATTAATTTTACTTATACGAGTATACTCTTAGAAACATTACTTTTTGGATTTCGAGAATTTTTTTACCACAAACTATAGTTAGGCGTAAAATATTTTTAGCACGTACCTACATTTACATTCACATAATATGATAATATTCCCAACTCCGAGTAGTGATCGACATGATATAGATAGCAGTTCTTTATTATTTCGTATATGTAAAGGACGAGAAATTTTATCTTAAAGTACAATCAAGTCGATATTATTCGATCTAGAAACGAAAGAAGAAACATTTGCAAACATATGATCTTTAGGTTAACAACCTTCCGATCGCATGCGTACAGGGTTTCCTTGAACAATTATGAATACATGCAATTGAAAAAAGTTATTTTGAAAAATGCTCAAGTCGCAAAGTATAAATATTAATGTATGTATGAATTGAAAAAAAAAATATTATCGTTTCAACCGTTCGTAAACGTGATAGAGTTCAAAGAATACTTAAGCCCCGTGACTTATGCTAAATTATTTATTTTAATGATAACACGTAAGCCCCATTAAAAAAAAATCGCATGTAACGACTAGGTCCCAAGTCGCTTATATGTGGTCCTTTTCAAAACAATCGATTTCGCAAGACGAATGACAAACGTATTTTATTTTATTGGTAAAAACGTATCGATATTTATTAAGTACCTGCCCGATGCACATAAATGACAATGATAATCAATCTTACGTGATCTGTAATTTGTGCAATTTATCTTGTCGCGTTTGTGTTGTTAGTACTTACTGTCTAACCTCGATTCAAGAGATATCCGACGCAATTATATTTTGTCGACATTCGTCAACCAGAGTAGATGAATAACTGTTTCCATTCCGAGACCAAATTCGTCACAAAAATGCTAGAAGTTCAAAATCGTGAAATTGTCTTCAAGCAAACGTAAACTATTATATAATCGTGCATTTCTGTCACTTTTCTGGAATACAGTATGCGAGTATAGTGTTTCAAAAAATACACGCAAAATCGTATCGAACATAATTAAAACACATTTTTTTTATTTATTTTGAATTTCATATACTTTATAAATATCTATGATTTATTTTTATACTATAAGTATATGTAACGAATTAAGATACAAAACAAACATGGAATTACATGAGGAGGGAGGCCCAGTGAGTATATGCAGACGCCTGTAGGGTGGGATAGGAACTCTCTGACGTTGATGAAAGTTAGTTTATAGTCTTTTTAGTCGTCGAAGGGTGATTTTCCGATAATAAATTTTTGGCTAACACTCGTACACCTGCAGATTGCAGAAGATTTTTGTGGTCGTTTAATTAATCGTGATATTATTTTTATCTGTAATAGAAACAGTTTCGATTTTTAAGTCGTCGTGGACCGAGAGGGTATGAAGTAATACCAAGACAAACACACACGCACACACACACACACACACACGCACACATACGCACAAAAACACACACGCACATATACGCACAAAAACACACACACACATACGTACACACGCAAACGTATACGCGTGGGCTTATACACTGATCCAGGGATTTTATTTTTCCCGAGTAATCGGGTTTACGGATGGAAAAATAGAATTGTCCCCGATAGGTCATGTCGTAATAATAAAAATAATATGTATTCTTTCAATATTCCTTTCAAACCCGGTACACTCGTACATCTATACGTAACGCATTTCGCGTGTGGAGAAGGCTGACAAGGGCGCAGACAGACGTTTAGCTCGTGGGCGGATATACATTAAAAATTATTTAAGCCCCGAACGGTTTTACGGACCCGTTGTAATATTATTTTCCTCGCTCCGCATGATCGTGTGCTCTGCGACACGCCGCCCGGTTTATCTCGAAAATATTTTTTTCTTTTTAAATGTATATATATATATATATATATTACAGTAAACGCAATACTGGAATAAAAAACAAAGGAAAAAAATATTTTTGCAAAATTATTATAATAAATATAACTTCATTTCGTATTAACCGTATGGCTGCGGTTTTAGACCGTACGTCTGCTCGGAACAGTACGATTATTATTTTAAAAATCTCGCATGACACCGCATTCGTGGGATTTTAGTAGATTTCACATTCCTCCCTCCCGCCACCTCTTGGTCGTAACACCCCAAGTGAGTGCCACCTAACATAATATAAAATCTTATTCGAACGCATAATCGAAAAAGTTATTTTTGATTTCAGTTTTTTTTTTTTTTAACATTTTAAGTTTTTCGATCGTTAGCGGAATTTCGAGTGGGCATTTCCATATAGTCTGATTTTCATATTATGAAGCACGTTATTTTTTTAAATACATTATTCTTCACGGCGATTGTGAATTGCACAACCCTGTACCGCTGGACAATTATAAAAAAAAATACCAACCAAACGGTTATATCGCGCCCGTCCCGTGCTTTCGATCGATGGTATAATAAATAATCTTTGAAAATACGTCGTTTTTCTTATGGATCGCGAATAATAAAACGGCGTTTTAAAATATACAATTTTACCAACGGTGCGTTCGTTTTTTCTTTACGTTTCAGGCGTAAGATGAACATGAACAAAAATGTCGCTCGAAAAATTTATTCACAGCACTTTTTTATTTTTTTTACGTAATTCTTGTACCATTCGCGTTTTATAAAATTTTCCAGACGCGTTTTATAACATTCTCCACAATCCTATAGCTCAAATCGTTAGGGTGAATCGACCGAGGCGTATATTGTAGCAGTAGCGAGTTGACGTTGAAGTTGAACATGCTCTTTCACCAAACCATCACACGGTTCTTGCATTCGAACTCAATGGGGTAAAAATGATTTGCCGGAGAAGGTTAGGTACCCACATGTGATGACTACCTAGTGGTGACAACACCGAAATCGGTTCCCAATCAAACAGTGATTTTTATTAGCGTCAGGACGGCGTTATACCTATGGTCTTGTACCAGGATCTGCGCATTCACTCCCGGATGTGCAGTGATACGCGTGACCTAGTTTTTATTGTTCTTAGAAAATATGGACATCCTATAGCTGATCGGTAATTAAGTGACCATTCCCAAGCAGTGCAGCACTTCTCCCGTCGTCGTGTATTGTTCGGGAAATACGTGACAGATATTATTACAACGGACGATCGTATTGCCGGAGAATAAAAATGGCGTGGAGTTTGATGCGGGTGGGCAAGGGTGTGAGAATCACCACGACCCCGTCATGAAAACAAAATAGTCGACGATTTATGGTGTACGAAAAAAAAAAAAAAAACTATTATAAAATCATTTGTTCAGTGCGAACAGGGGTGGTTTTTGGGGTCTATTTTTTTTTAAACGGAACGGGAACCTTCGCTTCATAATATTTTGATCTTCTCGGATCTCTGCGGCCGGTAGTCGAAACAAAATAATTTCCGAACCAAACGATACAATATTGTCGTTTCATCGTGATATTAATTGCGAACAGAGCTGGCGGCCCAACAGCGTATTTTTTTACGTCGAGTTTTGTTTAGGATTCGTCATTCGATCCGTTCCGCGTCCTGTTACCACTAATATTACGTCCGAGCGCATCTGTAATCGATGTCCTGCAACAACGGTCCTGCTGCGCCTGCGGTTGTTGCAGCGAGCTTTAGTTGTTTGCAGCGTCGGGGGACACTTCCCCACGTCTGTGTTGTACCGCTGTTAGTTATTGCGAATCGCATACTATTATAATAATAACATAATGATTCGACATAATTTACGGTCGTACACAATATTATTATATAGTGTACCGCAGTGATGTATCGCAATAGCGTCGCGTATGCTCCGGTTGATATCCCGGAGGGTATTCCCATACGATGCGTAGTATATTCATTTAAATGGCATAGCCCTGCACGTATATATACAGGGTGTATCACAAAGTATCATAAATTAATATCTCCTGAGATAATGGATAATACCTCCGTATTCAAATTCTGGTTTTTTTTTACAACACTCAAATTTCATATTTTAATCGAGTTTCATTAACGTTACGGTAAAAAAGGTTTTAAAATAAAATAATTTTTTGTTTTATTATTTTTAACAATTCGTTGATAGCTATTTTATAGAGTTTATTTTTCTGAAAATCTTTACGTTTAAACATTTTTTCGTCAGTTACCTTACCGAAACATTAAACTCAATTAAAACGTGAAATATTTGTTGTCCTCGTCCCAGTGAGCCTTGCGAAAAAAAATTACAGGATTTCGGGGTACCCTCATTACCTCGGGAGATATCGCAACGGGTGAGCCCTCGATGGGACACCCTGTGCATTAAACCATGACGTGTATATCGTTTACGCCGGCGGGCGAATACAAATTTCCTATCAGATTTTCCCGCGCGGAACGAAACGTTATTTTTTCCGGCGCGCTCCGGAGTATTTCCAAAACCGCAGTTGCGTGTCTATTGATGATAAATGACGTCTGCGGCAACTGCAGCGGACGGTACACCGAACGACAACAGTACAATGCATACACAATGTACAATGTAATAATGATTATATGCGCGATACACTGTACCTCGTTGACGTGGACGAACGTCAAAATACGCGAAAATAAAAATCGTATTCTCTTTCGGTCGATACGCGGCGCGTGTGCCCATTTTTACGCCGGTAATATTGTACGGCTAAAGCTGGGTGTCGCGGACCGTTGTGCTTGCGAGGGCAATATTGACGATTCGTAAACAACGTTCCAGTGCATATTGTATCGAAAACTCAAAACGGTGTAAACCGAAAATGTCATCGCCGGTAGACGGTGGTGTGAACAATATAACCATTTTACCCTGACTTATATACATCGATTGTACAGTCGACTCTCGATAGTTCGAAATTGACGGGACTGTTGAAAAACTTCGAATTACCGAGAGTTCGAATTGTTGAGTAGTTCGAAATAGCGATAGGGCTAAAAAAATTCAAATTATAGAGAGTTAAGAAAAAAATTTTGTTTTTTTACTATTGTACATACATACATATTAGAGTTATTTATTGTTAATTTTATTATTATTATAAAAGATTATTATTTTTTGAAGAAATTTTTTCAATAGTATTTTCTATAGTAAATAAAGCATTAAAAACCTCAACAGTGACTTCTGACTGAAGCGAAAAATTTCTACACGATTGTATAGTAAATTATTAATAAAAAGATTATAATAATACAGATAAAATACATTTGGTGAATACATGTACTTTGAATTTCCGAGCATTGAACGAATGATACTTCGAATTGTCAAGTGTAGTGGCCAGTTCTCCCAAAATTTAATTTCGAATTACCGAGTGTACTCAAATGCATTGTTTTTGTTCGAATTACCGCGTGATTTTCAAGGAACCGAGTATTTACTTCGAATTATCGAAGGTTTGAATTATCGAGAGTCGACTGTACATACTTTACCGCGTATCGATCATCTGTAAGTGATGTGTAGACGTATGCGGTACCGATGTTATAAGGACTACGTCATGCTTTCATCTGAATTGCTATCTTTGATAAGGACGTTTTGGTAGAGCGGTGTTATACTGATATTAACCATCGAACAGTCCTGGAAAAATATTTCTACTTTTCCCGTGATGTGATATAGTAACTTTTACCTTTAACCGCTCAATATGGGAACTAGAATAGAGTAACATCCCCGTGCATCGTGCGCCTCGGAGTACAAACTAGTCTCCCTCATTATTCATTTTCCACTTCGGTTCAAGTTGGTGTGTGATAGATTTTTACTCTAGACTTAGGTTGAGTCGTAGTTTGTAACCATATCTCAGCCAGAGTAACTATTGTACCCTCCCCGACTGTGAAAACAATATTTAAATGTTTGGAATAATTTTCAGAATAATTTTTGTTTGAAATTATTCGAATAATCGTGTTTGAAAACTATTCGAATAATCGTGTTTGAAAACTATTCGAATAACCGTGTTTGAAAGCTTTTCGAATAATCATAGTTGAAAATTATTCGAATTATCATGTTTGACACCTATTCGAATAATCATGTTTGAATATTATTCGAATATATTTTTTCGGAATAATTTCGTTTAGAAGTTATTCGAGTACTCAGTACATACAATATAATGTATTCGATTGAACTGTAATTGGAATCGCATTTTATTTAGAATGTTTATTTTTCTTTCCGATATTATAATTTTCAACAAATGATCCGAGAATTATAAACAAAATAAAACGAATTAATCGACCTGACTAGTACAACAATCTCGTAATATTAACGATTTTACAAATAGTATTTTATTTTTTTTATTGTATCTATAAATAAAATCCATATACGTTGTACGCACAAAATTTAAATTTGATGGTTTTTTATATTGAACACCGAGTACTTAACACCCGATTGTAGGCGTGCAAACAGGTATATAAAATATAGATACTGCAGTAAATCACATATACAAATAAGATTTCAAGTCGATCGCATATCTTACTAATAAATGAATACGTAATTCACGCGGACGGGTCGCGTGTTATACTTAATCTCGCTGTCCTCCAGATGCATCTTTTTTGCGCTATGCGTATCGAAGCTGTTTAGCCGGATCGTACACGTTCCCGACCAACACCATCGGTTCCTGAGCTATCACAGCTGTAATATTGGTAAAACGAGTTACTTACAACAATTTACTGTCCAGCGCGGACGTAGGGTTTTTTATTGTGACATTTATTAGCAAATACGTATCGTATAACTTTTCCGAGTAAACGTGTTGTACCCGAGAAATAAATGTAGCGGACATTTCGAGGATGGGTACTATCCTTGAATGACGCACCACGCACTGAGAGTTTGACGCGTTTAATTTGCATCACGTGATAAAACTACATTTATTTTTTACCCCACGCAACAGACCCGTCGAACGACTACTTGATCCTGTACAGATTTTATGGACAATGAAATTCTTACGATCGGTATCCTTTTTCGACTCAGTCTTATAACAACACTCGTTTCCCGGATATATCATGTACCTGCACACGTGATCCACGAAATATAAAATATTAAAAACACTAAAATTAAGTTGAAAAATCTTAAACATTGTACTTATTATTATTGTTGACTTGATTTTTGAAATTTTTTTTTTCAATTTATCACATGATCTTATAAATATTGTCATCAGCGTAAAATAATTTGGATAAAATGTATTTACTTTTTCTTATGGGGGAGAGGGAGGAGAGCGCACAATATATGGTCGACCCCGGGTACAAAAGATATAAATACGGCCCAGCAGATAATAATAGTTTGCAATTAAAAATATTGTGATCAAGCGATTATTATTGTCATTAAAACCAAAGACCTAACATGTAGTTCAAATACAATAAAGTATATATAATCGTCAGTATAAGTATTGGTAACATTGAAACAACAATAATAATAATTAACGTCTTTGGCAACGTTCCGTTTTTCATAAATAATATGGTACTTATTTTTATACGCGGCATCCTTTCAATATGAAATACTTAACGCTAGGATTTTTTAATTAAAAGCAATATTCTGAAAATAAATTTGAACCATCACTATAACGGTTATTTTAATTTTATGTTTTCTTTTTTTCAATTATACAATATTTTATTTTTTTATATTTAAAATTCTTTAAGTCTCCAAATTAAAAGTTCACGCAAACAAATATTATACCTATGTAAAAAATTTGCGCGAATTTCATTTTTTTTAATAAACTTCAGTTGTGGAACACTACGTCCACCTATTTTAATTTTAACGATTCGAGCAGTGCGTACATTAGATATTATTTTTCGATTCCTGTGAATTTTATTTGAGATATTTTCAAAAACGACGAGTCATTTAAGAAAAAAAAAACCAACGGTTAAGAAGCTATTTCAGAAAGTCCACGAAATGTATACATGCTTGGATGCGCTAAAGAATGTTCGTTATTAGTATTTTTATTTTATGAATAATTATTATGTGACTTGCATCTTTGTCTCGCTAAGTTTTTCTCGAACACTTTTCAAAAGTTATATTACTTGTATAATTATCTTTATACTTTGAAATGTATTTTATTATTTTGAGATTAAAGGTATATTTAATCAAAAGTTGAAAATTGTATTTTTTTATCAAATTATGTGCAATAACAACTTTTTTCAAGTTATATATAAATATATGTATCTTATTGAACCTTAGCATTAGGTTATTTCGTAAAACAAAAAAAAAATCTAAGACGCCATGTCTTAACTTATATAATTTATCTTTATTATGTAACAAATATAGTAAAAGAGAAAGAACATTTATTCTCAGCCCAAATTATAATAAACGATTAATTAAAATTACGTGTTCAATGTTTCATCTGTGAATATACTCTCTAAATTTGAATTTATAATACAATTAATAAAACATATAAAGGTACATTTTATTATTAACCTAATCATGTTATAAAGTGTCGCCATTGGGTGACTGATTTTATCACGTACCTATGTCAAGCTATTTTATATATTTCCGCATGCATACTTATTGTTGTAATAATTAATTTACAGACTGTTCGGCTTAAAAATAAAAGTTGAAAAAAAAAAATTTTGAATTTTATTACAAAAGCAAAAAAATTACCGATCATAGGGACGTACATTACACAATCGTGTTTGAAAGAGTGAAAAGGCAAAATCCCAGATAGTTAGTATGCAACTTACTAGTATGGTTTATATACATTTAACTATTTGAATCAACTCCCGCTAATATCGGCTTGCATATATTTGTGAATTGAATGCAGACAACACTATTTTTATTATTATTATTATTATTATTAGTTAGTTAGTTATTAGTATGGCACAAATGCAGACGGTGGTATTTTTCAAGTCCCCTTATAGTTTGAGTTATGAGAGAAAAACTTTTTGACAAAACATTTTCGGATTACAAAATCAATACGGTGTGTATATATGTATAGGCGTATACCGTGTGCATGACAGCCGTCCGTCTGGATGATATTTTCGACGCTGCTGTCGGCTGTATACAGACGTCGGGATTGTTACAGGTGCTTTCAACAACCTGCAGGTATATATTTTAATAATGGTGTTTGTGAAGTATTGAAAATTAAAAACGTTTGCACCGCGTGACTGTATTTTCTCGACTGTTCGGAAAACTGTCGAGAAATTCAATAAATGTGTACCATTTGTACAATTATCGGTACTATCTAGGGCAGCGTTTCTTAAACTGTGTTCCGCGGAACCCCGGAGTTCCGCGAAGATCACTTCAGGGTTCCACGAAGCTTAAGTCATTGTTTTAAAATTTTCGAGTAAATTACTTTAAAATTTCCAAATAAAGATTAGTAGTGTGGAAAAAAGTATGCATCATAGACGTAGTCGTCATTTAGAATCTGTTCATGGTGAACTTAAAGGAAAAAATGTAAAATTCTTGCTCGAAAGCGTGACGAACTATTAAAATCAACTGTATGGTTCAAACTACAAAAACCGTGAATGAAAAAGCAACCGAGGCTTCTTATTTTGTTAGCTAAATACATTTAACACAATATTATTATATAATTATAATTTATTTGCAAATAATCCTAAAAAAAAGCTAAAAAGCTAAAAAAAAGTAGGGGTTCCACGTTAAAAGTGGGCATCAAAAAGGGTTCCATGGATAAAAAAGTTTAAGAAACGCTGGCTTACATAACTAACCGACTTACTTCACCGCGGGGACGTACAACGCCGCAGTACCGACGAAAACGCCCCAGCGCTTAAACCCGACCGTCACGATACGACCATCCTACATCGACCGTATTATACTTTTGTTACAAATCATTATGTGCCTCGTGAACACCGCGCGTTCGTCCGAATCGTTAACAGCTGAACGAAATGTTGTATTGTTTTCTCAGTGAAAACAAACAAAAACCAAATGCACACTCACACACGCAATAATAACTATAGTATATGTCAGTGATCACCAAACCACGTCCGGCCCGCGAATACACTTTATCCGGCCCGCGGACAAGGAAGAAAAAAGTAAATACCGATGATAAAATACGAATAAACTTCGATAGCAAACTTAATTCCCACTAATTTTACCCTGACTTTCTATTTTCTATTATAATATTGCTGTTAATTTGTATTTTATTTTATTTTTTTCAATTTATTATTTTTTATCTGAGTTATACTTTTGCTTCATTACATAATATGTTAAAAATATTTGTTTGGCTATTTTGACGACCCTCGAAAATTTTCAAAATTCCCGATTCGGCCCTCCAAAAATATCAATTGGTGACCCCTGGTATATGTTATACAGTATACACGTTTGTAAAAGCAAAAAAAAAGAAATGCTATGTGTCGTACATGTTACCGTAAAGCTCTAGCCCAGACTCGGTGTTTGCTATATGGTTAAGATCGTCGAATTTATATTTCTATGTATTTATTTCTTTGAACTCGGAGCACAGTTGAGCGATTTGGGTGTGGGTAGAGGCGTAAGCAAATCATTCAGACGGGCCTAATTTAATACCTAAACCCAATAGGTTAGGTAAGGTTAGGTTAGGTTTCCGGCGGGGGGACGGACCCCGATTTAAAAATATAATTTTTCATAATTTCCAAGCACCACACAATTATAATGGGCTGAATTTTTTCGAGGGCCGTGAGCAATGCTTTATTTCTAGGTCGGAATAACTCGGTAAAAGCCAAAAATCATAATCGTATTCGACATTTTACCGAAAACGTTGTGTACACCCTAGATCAGCGTTTCTTAAACTTTTTTATCCATGGAACCCTTTTTGATGCCCACTTTTAACGTGGAACCCCTACTTTTTTTTAGCTTTTTAGCTTTTTTTATGATTATTTGCAAATAAATTATAATTATATAATAATATTGTGTTAAATGTATTTAGCTAACAAAATAAGAAGCCTCGGTTGCTTTTTCATTCACGGTTTTTGTAGTTTGAACCATACAGTTGATTTTAATAGTTCGTCACGCTTTCGAGCAAGAATTCTACATTTTTTCCTTTAAGTTCAACATGAACAGATTCTAAATGACGACTACGTCTATGATGCATACTTTTTTCCCCACTACTAATCTTTATTTGGAAATTTTACGTAATTTACTCGAAAATTTTAAAACAATGACTTAAGCTTCGTGGAACCCTGAAGTGATCTTCGCGGAACCCCGGGGGGTTCCGCGGAACACAGTTTAAGAAACGCTGATGTAAGCAATGTTCCGGAAGGGGATACCGCACGGAAAAAAAAATAAGTTTGCGGGAACAATGCATGAGATACGTGCATTTGCGTCGCTCGTTTTCCTCGGGGTCCACGTGTGCGCGCGATCGCGGGTGTAAACATTACAAAAAGCTACTCTGTGCATATCATTATTGTCGTATTGTGCGCGTACCGCGACCATTTGGGACGTTGAGCGATAAAAACATTTTTTTTTTTTACGAGTTTTCGAATGCCATCAAGCATACAGCACACACTCGTACATTATAATACCATATATATATATATATATATATATATATATAAACACACGGATAGGTACTTTTAATAAAAGAAAATCCCTATATTATGCAATGCATACTCGCGAGCACGTACGCGGTAACACGTAACAATCTAGAAAGTTGTTAAAAGTTTTTGTAACACTTATTAAAAGGTGCTGCTGCGGTGAGCACACGAGTTATACGAGGTCATCGGTTCCCCTAGTTTTCAAAGGTACACCCGCATCGTTTCTTTTAAAAATATAAGCTTTTGCGACCCACTTTGCAGTACCGTGTACTATTATAACGTTGCGGGTGATATGTTCAGGTACTTGTCGTTATAAAATATTGACCATTGTTCTGAAGCAAGCCACTACCGGCAATCCGTGGTTTTAGAAATTGTACATGACCTCAAAAGCAGCAATACGCGTACTTCCGGCACGGCAGGATGAAAATCACGGCCTTGCACGGGTTATAATGTAATCATTTTCCTCTGAGCGTTTCGAACCTTTTTCAAGCGAATACGCACCCGCGTTCTAGAGTTATTCTTCGAGTCGATATACATCTGTAAATGTACTACATAAAATATGTGACACGATATTTTGTTGGTCGCTGGTAACCTTACGGAAAATACTCATCCAATCGTCATGCGGTTTTTGAAATGAAAGATTATATCGCGGAGGAGAGTTATTAATGCCTGATTTAAATTTCCAAGTAAACCGATTAACAACTATTTATAACTCGTTCAATGCCGGCGATATTGGTCATGACGAACCATAATAATAATAATATGTTATAACAAACCTACTCGGTTTCGTGACGGAGACGACGATATTATAATATTTTATAAAATCAACTTCATACCAATAGACAACTGAGAAATTATTTACCACGCATACCTAACTATATTATTATGTCGATGTATAGGTCCGTTCTTCATGACTAGGGTTGGGATTTCGATGCACTTTGTATTGTTTTCCAAAGCTTACTGTGCAATGCTCGTCTTATCACAAATTTGTTTTATGTACATTGGAATGAGAATAAGAAAGTTTATTTTGCATTTTATTGCATTTTTTGGCATTTTTTAGTTTATAGGTCATTTTCTTAATTTTTTAGGACATTTTAGAGATTTTGGAGCATTTTTTGAGTTCTTGGAAAACAAGTATGAATTTAAAATTTTATTTTAAGATTTTTACACCAACATGGTTTTTAAATAAATATAACAGATATAAGTTGGTACTCGTAATTCATATTCTATAATCGGACAAGGTTTGAGTAACCTCTACCCGCATTTCCTGTTAAATAATCTTATATCGGTAAAATCGACGTCCGATGATATCGTTCAATATCGTTTTAGATCATAAAAGAATTTTTTTAGGGCATTATTTAGAGTTTTTTGGTCGTAAACACATTTTTTTAAGACATTTTTCGGGGTGTTTTAGGGCATTAAAATCCCAGCCCTAGTCATGAAGAACGGACCGGAGATTACCCGTGACCGACCAACAAGATACCATTTCACATATCCATACACCTCGAGGAATATTTTAGATTTGTGTCGAGTGCATATCAGTACTCGTGATAAAACCATAGGTGCTGCCTACCAGTAACGTTATCGCCTGTGCCGAATGTTCTTACTGGCTTCAGGTTGAAAATGAAAACGTGTTCCGTCCGGTTTGTCCCTCGATCAGGCAACTCGCGCGAGTGTCACGAATGTTTTGTACGTGTCGCAGTGGCGCAACCAGGATTTTCTTAAAGGGGGGGTCCAAAAGTATAATTATTTTAAATTAACATGCAAATTTAATTATTATTTTATTCTTTGTTTAATGTAAATATTGTAATTATAATGTAAAATTGAATGATAGTTAAGTGTAAAAATAAAGGTAGGTACCTATGTACAATGCTGTAGAGTTTATAAAATGAAATCTAAGCGATGGTTTGTACTGCTTAAATAATTTATTACTTCCTCAGGTGTTACACTGACTTCGTAGTGGATATTGAGAGCAGCTAACTCATTAAGTCTTCTTTCTGATGTGGTATTTCTCAAGTAACTTTTGATTCTTTTAAGTGAGGAAAATGATCTCTCCGCCTCACATGAAGTAATTGGAAGTGTGATAAGTATTTGCAATAGCTTATATATATTTGGGAAGAAATCGGGATTGCATTCATTAAGTATTTAAATTACACTATTATATTGGATATAACTGTCAGTCAAATAACGATTCCATAAAATTGTTTCTGATTTAACTCGATAAAAATCATCAACATCGTTAGCATAAAACTCAACAAGTTTTCTAAGTTTTTCTTCATCAAATACTGAACTTTTAAGTAACATTTGAAATCCACATATTATATTTTGATGATTAACAAAACGATCATTTAATTGTTGTACAAACAAATCAAGAAATGGTAGAAACAAAGTAATTCTAAAATATTCTTCGGGATCTTTGGTTGGAATATTAGCTCGGTTCATTTTTTTCAAACATTTTTATTATTTTAGAAAGACATGACACGGTTCAAGGGGGGGTCCGGACCCGGGGACCCACCCCCTGGTTGCGCCACTAACGTGTCGCAGTCCAATCATTTTGTCGAGGGCCACCGTGAAAGGCGTGCCGCCGATAAGGAACAGACCGTTTTCACATATTAAAAAACGGCTCGGTCGTTCGGCGTAATCGGGTGTGATCCATTTGTCCGGCCGGCCGTGGCGCGGTATAAAAAAACACCGCTCGTAAATACTGATCGTTTCGGATTTGAAAACACGGCGAGACTCGGAACAACGTTCGGGGGGGGGGAGAGGGGAAGTTTCCCGGGTATCCCGGTGTCGAACGTTCGGGGCTCGGCGCGATCACAAAAATAATATTGACGTGGACGAAGGAAAAAAACTTTAATCCGGGGCCGCGGTTACGAAAATGAAAATAAACACTGACCGGAATGTGCACACGAACGCGAAAGATGTTTTAAGTATATTCGACGGCTGCACACCGTATGTACCTTCCCAGTGACTGTGCCGCCATCCGGGAACAAAATGAATAAAGTGGCGATTAAAAACGATTTCGAATCAAACGTATACAGGTACTTGGACGCTTGTCGATTCCGAAAGGTCTTACAGGCGCGGCGACGACGACGACGACGACGACTAAATCCGGACCATGAATATCGGGAGGATTTCACATTTTCATCATAATATGTATGAAATGTATTCGATATAATTACTACGATTGAAATGCATACTAAATGGCTAACGTACGTAATTTATATTTGCATACATAATAAAGCCACAAAACTTCATCATCGAATATCATCATTATTGATGATTACACATTTTATTGATATTTTATTTATATTATTGATCTACAATACGAACATTACAATATTGCAAATTTCGTAACAAAAATAAACCAACAGCTATCGCTCAAAGATGTGGGTAACTGGGTATATGTATAGGTACGAGTTATTTTCTATCACAATCACAGAGTTGTAGCCGTCTTCAGTGACCTACACGTAGGGTTGCTAAATAAAGTAACATAAGGCTCCGGCTAACCATTGACCATCACTAAGTCTACACGAGAACTATTGGCGCTAACAGTTTATCCGTTCAAATGGTGTTTAATTATTTTATCGTGGTAAAACTTTCTCAACATATTATATTTATCTGCTTCGCGGACGACTTTATCCTAGAGGTTTACAACAAGAGAAGATCATATTATTCACGTCACATACACGAGCGAGCGATCATATATACGAACACATTTATCAAATACATAAATGTATGTATTATATTATATTATGAGGGTCTCAATAAATATACTATATTTGCAAAACCTGGTAGATAACGTCGTGTATAGAAGAATCTGTATTCACGATCCCAACTCTCATCCGTAATAAAATATAGGTTTTAATACTTGTAACAGGTAGGTTATAGCGCTCTAGAAGCCTGACCCAATGATTTATTTTTATTCTAAATCTAAACCATAACATATTGGCTTATATTATAAGGTAATATAATCAATCACAGGACTTATTACCTCATTTTTGATTCATTACACGTGAAAAACGTCTGTAGTTAAAAAAAATAAATAAAATGTTTATAACCGACTTAATATTATACTTTCAATCGACTGAGCAAAATGTATTTTCTTGACATGACTGTAGAACAATATTAATTAAAAAACGGCAAAAAATCAGATCGCTAAAATGGATAGATATTAATTCGAAAAGAATCCCTCGATTGAAATATAGTAAGAATTGAAGTAAGTTTTCATTATTTTCAAAGATTTTTTTATTATTTACTATCAAAGTGAAATTATTCAAGTCCCAAATATTATCATGTCGAAAGCATTTGATTAAAAAAATATTGTCAAAGGCTTACTATATTATGAGCGATATACTTACCAGTGCAAATGATCATTTACGACCGCAACACAACTGCAGTAACTCCGGCCGCGGCGGCCGGTAGGTGATCACAAGGGGGACGGATACCGCGGATCCTTCAACCAGTGAATCATCTACAAAACATTAACACGCGTATATCTGCACGATTCATGAACTTGTTTATTTCGAATCTAAAACTATTGTATATCAACTAAAAACTGACCACGGCTAAAACTTTAACATTAAAACACTATTATTATTAGTATTATACGGGGAATATGACAAAATTTTGTTTCAATTTCTAACACGTGCTCCAGATGAACCGCATTGACAAAAGTGAAATATCAGTAAGTGTCACTCGTTTAACATCCTATAGAAATTAAAAAGACTGTCGTTGAGTGCTACGGCGGTTTTCCTTTTTTGCAATCGATGAAGGAAAAAACCTAGTTGGAAAATATTCTAAAGTGATGCAGTCTATTGCATCAAAACCTGCTTATTTTTCGCTACACACATTTTCCGATATACGCTCGTGTTCGTTGTTTCTATTATAAAAGACCATTGCATACCATTTGGATCTGGCCCACGTCACCTTTTAAAATGTAATAATGAAAAAATAAATAAATAGGTAGTTAGGTACCTGCTGGATAAAATATTGCGAAAACGCTACGCGTTCATTGATAATACTATTAGTATAGAACATTAACATCGCTTGTAGATTTAATTGTTATCTGCTAACTAGTTAAATTTATACTTTGGTCATTAAACGTCTAAACATGACATATCCGTGTGTAATATGCTAACTGTATAATCGCAGAGTGCAGCCATGACTCCTCGTGTCTCATACGTCGTGTAGCTCGTTCGTAGCATTAGTTTTTGCTTTCTGGCCCGCTAGGTTTTAAAGATCCAAAAGCTGGCGCTGTAGCAACTTGAAAATGCATATGTCTGCCATATAACCACGCGTGAATCGCATAAAATGTAAACATACCGGAGTACACCGCGGGACAGAAAAAACAAACGCAAAGTCCGCGAATCGAAACCAAACCGTATAATATCAGCTCAATGTCAATATTATCATAATAGTGGACCGCGACGCCAACTGTACGCGTTTGCCACAACACATATATTATAATTTATAACTATCATGGTCTGTACAAAATGATATCATGATTATTATTATTATTATTATTATAATAAACACAACACTCGTGTTTTTATTCAATGACTAGGGTTGTACGCGGACGATTCGGCAAACGGCCGAAAACGCAACAGGGCACTTCATTACGACACCATGCATTTGTCTTCGTTCTGGTCGTACTCGTCGTCGATGTCGACGGCAGACGTTTGCAGTTGACCGCCGGTCAGTATGTTGTTGACCACGGCCCTAGCCAGATACCCGGTAGTAGTCGAATATTTTGCCGAAATAAAATCGTCCAGATTCTCGGTGCGCAGCAGTTGATTGTCCTGCAAATGTCGAACGTGACTAAAACGTACATAGATTTATATTTATAGGGACCCGATGCGGTGGTGCATCACATACACGCACGCACACAGTGGCTGTAAGCTCAAAGCCGAGGGTAAAAGTTCATAACGTTGCCTTCGGATTCAATATCATCTCACCTCCAATACTATTGTCTTAGTAGACGATTCTGTTTTTATAAGTTTTTACGTGTTTCGTTTTGACCTCCCGTTATCTTATATTGGATAAAAAAAGAGAATCTAGAGATAAAAAACGAGATCAAAATAATTTAAATAATTGGTTCGGATGGATTCGCAATCCAATTGATCGATGACTCAAAATTAAGCCGTGAAACAATGCATTAAAAAAAAAAGAAACTGTCGTCCCAATAATGGTTTTAACCTCAATTTCAGAAAACGTATGAAAAAATTTCTACTACAGTAGAAACGTATTTAATTATTCGCTTATTAATATATCGATAAAAATCGCTTGTTTTTTTTTTTTTTTGTAGAATAATACGATTTTTTCCGTGGTAGAAAATGTATACTCAGTTTGTTAGACACTATAGCACTATAGTACTCGAGTTTGCTGGCAAACACTTAAGATGGAGATGCGACTATAATATCGACAAACGACGTCCCCCTCCGCTGCGATTCGTATTACCTTGCAAAATATCCTGTTCGCCTCGTTCAGTAGATTATCTAGATGCAGCTCCTTCAGCCTTAGCTCTGGGTTGCGCGTGAGGATCGTGGAGACAATGCACAACAGCTGAAACACGTTGAATCAGAATAAGGGTATGTTCTTATGACACAGATTTATTAGTTAAGATATTGAAATATTATTCACGGCGTAACACTACACGCAGTTCAATTGGCTGTATTAACGACGAACGATTTCGGTCGTGTACGGCGTCGAGTCGTTAGAATAATAATTAGACCCGTTACGCAGCGTTACGTTGTTGAAAATAAAAAAATGCATAAATGAAAGTTTTGATCGAACTGAATGCTGCAAGTGCTTATAAAAAAAAGCTCTTCAAATCTGAACGAGAACCACTAAATATATTATTTTCTTTCGTCTCGATTTCCCTACATTAAGTGACGAAGAAAAACAACAATCATCGCGTGTTTGGCACTGACTGTTGAAATATTTATGACTTGAGATTTAAAATAGCCATTATAATATTTTAAGAACTATCTTGTTTTGTTTTTTCCCTTCTAACCTTCACTTCTTTTTCCGGTCCCTTCAAACTTCGTCTATTATTTAGTTGGCTCTTAAAATCGATGACGATCATTTAAAACGAACTGTAAACAACAACTTTGCTTCTCCCCGCTTTTATATCCGACGGCAAATCTTTTATGATATAAAAACTATAGAAAACTCAAAGTCGAATCTCTGCGAATGACTAAGAGTCTAGCACGCGCGCTGGCATCGCATCAAAGCGGCTCCCGCTAATGACTGTTTGGGACAAGGACCCGTGCCCGGGTTGCCTGTCATCGGCACACTACTCCGCGGAGAAACAACTTGATTTACCGAGTAACGCGAACAGGATAAAATGTTAAAACTTATCCTACTCCTCCGTCTACCTTATTGCGCACCCAACCGCGAGCCCTACGCGGTTATTTACCTCGACGATGAGCTGCCTGTACTCGGGTTTCTCAATGTGGTTCAACATGTTCTCGACGTGCAGCGCGAACTGCAGTTCCGAGTGGGTCATGTTGTTGATGGTGGGCTGCTGCGGCAATACTTGGTTCCGAACCCGTATGCCCTTGGGCGTACGTCTAAGTATGTCCCACACCTGGTTGTAGAACTGATTGGGCACCCGGCACCAGCAACCCTCGAGTTGGCGCTTTTGAAGCATGCTTATCCTGGAACGGTGCGAGAGAAAAAAAGAAAATCAAAAATGTTTCAAAATGTCAGATACTTCTAAAATTCATTACGAACGCGTTAATCTCACTGCCGTGATTTGTTAACATATTATAATAATCAACCGTGAACCCATTTTTCGATTGTTTATTCAAATAACACTGTGCGAATCATATAAACTTTTATGAGGGCTTACTTGTCAGAAGTATAAGTGCATAGAGAATATCTCGTATACGGGCATGTTCACTAGCACGTACACTTTGACAAAATTATTTCGGAGATGTCTGTGAAAAGACAGACGTGGTAATTTTTCATTTGTTATCATACTCAGTTTTAAATTATCTTTGAATACAGCCGACGTGCATTCTTCAAGAACTGAACAACACTTTTACTTGTAATAAGATTTTTCACTTTTTCGATTTGATATTTTAACACTAGGTAGAAAGTTTGCACTGAGTATATGAAAATATTAAATCCATGTTTTCAAAAATACTGTTTGTTCGAACTTAAAGTAGCGACTCAAATGTAAACAGCCAAAATTGGTGCTCAGATGACTCAAATGGATGAGTACGTTTTTTTTTTTGCAGCGCGCTATACTACTTCAGCTGGTAATAACAATTAACTAAACATTCTTCAGATATAAATTGTAAACTAATTTCCGCGAGTGTTCAAATATTTATTAATACTCCGGCTAAAAAACTATTGCATATTTTATCGTCGAGGAACTTAAAAATGTACTGAACTAAAATATATCAAGACGGTCTGGGAATATCAAAGTACTCGATCGAAGTAAATAATTAAAAATAAATATTGTTTACATTTTATTTTACTTGTGTATTTTAGCATTTTGTGTAATATACATTTTATACTCTTGAATATTATCGTATTCAACTAGTTTCGATTATAATTCAGTTTTAGCATTAGCAGTTCAGTTTTGGCAATTAATCAATAAATGATGGAAATAAATTTTAAAAAAAACCAATATTTTGGATATAATTTTAGTATTCCAAAGTACTGGTTGGTATAATTTTTAAGGTAATAATGATCATTAAAAATGTCCAACACTTCTCAACGTTAAAATATATATAAATAAATTTTAATACATTGGATTAAAATATTACATAGAATTATATAGAAAAATGTTTAATTTTTAATATTTTTTTAAATCGACACTCAAACATGAAATTGATGATTTATACAACCAAGTATAACATACTTCAATACAAGATTCAAGTAAAAATGACGGCTAAAAAAATAAAAAATAAAAAACACATCGTATAAGACAAGTATAATACTATTCAAAGTACAAAGATACGCGCACCAGAATAATCTAATTTGATTTACTAATTGTAAATAGGTAGTTATATTAAGTCTAATTACATTGGTATCAACGTTGAAACGCGCGGTACGTTTCCTCTTCCTGGTAGTCATAATACCAGGAAACAATACTAAAAAAAATTATACAATACAAATAACACAATACAATATAATGGAATGGTTTATTGTAATGCAAATAGCACGTCCGTTTTATGACGGTTGAACTTCGTACTACGAAAATATTTTCTTCTTACGTACTTAAGTGTTTTGCAAAATCAACAGTGCAAAAGGTAGGTACTCGAGAATAAAGCTGCGCGTGCCCCGTATAAATAGTAAACAGTATAAACTTACTGCTCCTTTTGCGCCCACTCCTTGACTGTCAATATTTTTTGCAACAACTGCCGGATGGCGTACGGGCTCAAGTTTTCAACCATTTTCGTTTCCTTCTCAGTTTTTAATTGTATTTTCATTGCTTCTAAGACCCATCTTAAACAGAATACAAATAATTATTGATTTGTACATTGTACGGAAACACGGTAAGTTTAAGTATGTACTACGATTCGATAACAGTAGTTAATATGTGTTTGTGTCAACTGCCAAGTCACCAGTTCACGCGGACGCACTCTATTGTATCAAAACAAATTTGGATTTTAATTAAAAAAAAAAGAAAAAATTAAATCCCGTTACCAAATATTATAAGTTAGGCAACAATAAAATACTCTATAGTTATTATTATTACGGATGGCTCAACTATTTTACAAACAAAATACATTGCTCTTATCCCACAATAATACACATTATCTAAATTCTAGAAGAATAAAAAAAATCATTCTGTATATCTTATATTATGATTAAATGTTTTGTCGACAGTAAATACTAACGTGCATGTTCTACAAATAATATTTTTGATAAATCTAAAAATGATTATTATGTTAAATTAATAGTTTTTGGAAAAAAATAACTAAATGATAGTTATAAATTTACCCAACGCAAATATCATAAAATGAACGAAGCTCGGACGTACCAGAAAATTGCGAAAGGTTGAAATGACGAATTAAATTTATCAATTGAATCCAATAATGAAATATCCATCCAACTGTTATTCACGCCAAAAATATAATAATCCTTTTTTTTTTTTCAAAATTACGTTGCATTAAGTACCTATAGGTAGATGAGTGAAACATTCGACCATTAACAATTCACTTTAGTGTTGACAACTAGATTTTGTAGACATTTTAGATTCTGAGTGACGCAACAAATTTATCGCTTTTACGCGTTGTATTGATAGTTAAGCTCCGGCAAACAAATTTTTCAAATAATATACACGTAATATATTAAGAAATAACGAACCTCACCCGAAAACCTAAGAGCAACATCGGTTTCTTTTCGATCGTCTATATTACGGAAATCGATTTCTGAACAATGACCGCTTTGAAGTGGAGATTTTAATGGACATTTCCGTTTATCAAAGCAACCAGCATAGCTTTGGAACCCTTGAACCCCAAACTCGCTTATTACATAATATTACATTCTGCGTTCATAATATCGTGTTATTATTATATTGTTAGAAGTATGCAGAGCGGTGTGTTAATGGTTTTTTTTTTCGTTGTTTCGCGTCGAACTGTTTTGAAACCGTAAAAACGTACAGCTTAGCGAAACGATAAAAAAAAAAACCATAACCGTCGCGGGGTCGTAGCCCGTAGGCACGTTTCGTCAACAGTTTTATAAAACCCATTTCTATTGTTCATCGAGAACATTTAATCGTCCATAAATTGCCCATCACGGAACGCCGCCGCGAAATCGTTATTGCTTCGCCTGTACATGCTATATTACAGTATAATATTATGTACATCACTTATGTACGTCCGAAAATTACACACCGTTCGGGTTTGATGTCATAAACGTATGTATCGATTTCCATATCATCGAATTATCCTTAATGACATCTGTGCACGCCCAGAACTGATACTCAAAAGGACATTAGGCACATGGATGAACTGTACTTAAAATAATTACTCGTCTGTTTGTGACCTATATAATATCATATCGTATTTAACACCCCGGGTTGCTAACCGTTGAACAATAAACATGCGAATACTAATAGTAATAATAATAATAATAATATGCAGAACGAAATAGTTAACAGAGGACGCGTTATCGTAAAACAATATAATGTTCAACAGCATTTCATACGCGTACAGCACACGTTGTAATAATTAATGTTAAATATTGCAATAAAAAACGATTGAAGTTTATACGCGAAACACACTTAATGAGAGTCATAAAGGTATATGGTCGCTCCGCAGTTTCTGAATAAATCGATGATTAAGTAACGCTTCGTTAAGTTTACGGTTCAAATGCGAATATATATTTTTTACGAACTTCTCGGCGAGAAAAAAAAAATAATAACAATAACAACACCGAGTCCGTGAGTACAACTCCTCGCGCGCGTGCAAACGTCGAAAAAAAAAATTAATCATAAAGATATTTATTAAAAGTAATTTATTAAATTCCCGTTGCTTGTTCCTAAGGTCGCGGCGCGAGATAATCCACCGGCTACGAACCGGCGACCACCATTTCGGAAAATGTCAGGAGGACGTCGCGTACAATATAACGTTTATAATCGGTTCGCTGTGTACACAGGCTTTCGCGAGATGCCTTGATGGCGGATTTTTTTGGTACATTTTTTATTATTATTTTTTCTTCGCACTGTCGTACGTCACAACGCACGTCCTTGAAAAATTAACATTAGGAATTCGCATAATAATTACATATATATATATATATATATAAACAAGCTGTCCCGACACGGCGTTGCCCGCGTATAATTATAAATTCATAAAGCTATTTATTATGCTTTAAAAAAATTAGGAGAGTGTTCAAGTGTAGACACGTCACATACAGCTTTTCAGCTTTCAAATTCAGTTAATTCAGTTTTTATCAAAGCTTTACATGTGATTGAGAAGTTTTGTTCTTTAATTTTACCACTATCTATAGCACTACAAAAAGTTAATATTGATTTGTCATATTGTTATGAACGAGGAACAGACGGATGTCAAATATTTAAAGAAATTCGACAAAATGCCTATGATGAGTTTGAACAAATATTTTTTAATTCAGAAGAATCTATGTTAGAAGGAGTTATTGAAGTACCAAGAACTGTAGGTCGACAAACAGCACTTAACAATATTCTACGCGGTTTGTTATTCGTGTACCGCACGAAAATAACTAACCAAACTCAATCGGTGTGTTGCAATCGCGGGTCGCCGATTACCTTCGACTGGTTCTATAACCACCAGTTATATAATTGATTATTATTGTGGAATTGTGAATTACACGTACTATCAATACACCGATAAACAGCGATTAACAGTCGGGGAAAAAATACATATATAACTATATAAAATGTATACAGACTTTTAAAAAACTCCCTTTTACCCCCTTCGAGTTCGAATTTTTAAAAATCCTTTCTTAGTGCGCCCTTACATTGCTCAAGAAACCTCTGTACAAAATTTCAAGTCTCTAGACCCAGCGTTTAGCTCTGGGCGTTGATGAGTGAATAGGGGCGGTCTCCTATACGTATATAGAAGATATGTACACGTAGGTCTTACTTGATAATTTCGATCGCCGCACGCGCGCACTTACCCCACTCTTATTTTCAAAATCCCTTTGAACATATCCGGGTTGGTGCCGATCAGCCTTCCGCAGTACAGAATTATCTCCTGCTGGAGCACCGCTTGTATGACGTTGTACGGCTGTATGGTGGAATACATTATCGAGTGGATCGCCGCCGGCGTCATCGGCTTGTCGAACACCGTTTCCTCTTGGTCCACCACGCCGACGGTGAGCTGTGACGGACGTGAGCAAGGGTGTATGCAAGACCGTAGCCAGCATAAATTTTTTTTGGGGGGGGGGGGTTTAAATTATAAAGATGTATTATGACGAAAAAAAACTCTACAAAATCTGTTTGATATAAAATTGATATAATAATTTTTGATATAATAATTTCAATAATAAAAATTGTTATTTAAATGAAGTTTGTGCAACTTAACAAATCATAATAAGACTTTAAAAAAATAAAATTCAGGGGTGGTTTGAACCCTGAACCCCTCGACTAAGGCCTTGGGTGTATGTATTGGTTTTTGGCCGTTTCCCGTTAGGGTGTGCATAATGTGCGTACGAACAGTTTTTTTTTTTCTACACGTCCATCGTGAACCTTCGACCTCCGGGCGATTTCTCGGGAAATTCGACCGTTGACCAATTGGAATTTCAACGAGTAGAACGCGCAATCGTTTTCGTTTCTGCACACGTGCTGCTGTCGAAACGTCCGTTGGGGACCGCAAGAAAAACAAAGGGCGAATGACGTCCTACGCCTACGCTCAGCTTACATCCATCATATCGTACCCTACGCATACTTCTGTCCAATATTTAAACGTCTACGATCGACTTACGTATCTAACACGCGCGTCGAGGAATTAAACATTTTAAATAAATAATAATCATGTAACGTGGCTTATTTCATGGTTCGAACACAAAACGTGTAGCGGTTCACCGTCGAAAACTTAATGTTAAACAACATGTCTCGGAAGAATTTAATGATGGGAAAAAAAGCAATATTACTAACTTTGTTTCCCGAGATATTGCTAGGTTCACGATGGAAATAATAACTCTGCGTAAAACTATACCTATTCGTGTGTATAAAATACGGCTCCTACCTGTTTCCCGTTGACCAAAACAGTGGTAATAAATGGACTGATGCTGTCGACTGTGTGACACAATAAGCTGCTACAATATCGAACGGCAATCCAATAGTGCAGGCAACCGGCGCTGTGGTATAAATTTGTCAGATGCTCCCTGACTAAAAACATAACAATGCATCGTCGGTTAAGGAAGGAGAAACGATCGCCAAAATCATGATTCCGCGAGCATCGAATATAGACGTCGATTATTTAGCCTCGTTTGTTCAAATAAACTATAACTAAAAGCGGATTAAATCCATCGCAATATTGATCTAATGACTGCAACAGTGCACTCTTAACACCATGGCCAGAACAGATCTACACCACAAGCTAAATTCATGTTTAAGATTTTCAAGTGAATTATTATGATTTTCGGTAACAGATTTTCTAAAATTTAGAAAAAAATCTTAAGAGGTTAACCGTGTCTATTTAAAATCAAATAATTATCCTACGGAAATTAAGTAGACCGTATTTCGAGTTTCTCGGTGATTTGTAAATAAACTAATAATCGCGGAAAACCCCCGTTAGCAAAATAAAATAAACACAATAAACAAAAATATACAGAACTCTTTTCAATAAGACAAATACGCTACCTTACTGTGAAGATAAACGAGAAGTGCAGTTCAGCAATGGAACTGAAGTCTACTTTTTTATAAAGTTTTTTATGTCAGTATCCTACATTACAGTTAATTATAAATCAGTGTTTGTGCTGGAATACAGAATATTTATCTTTTCAGTATTTTAATGTAGTTAGTTTGTTATTTATTTTAAGCCGATTGTTTATACGAATGTCAGTACACAAATGGTTATATAATGAATAATCCACGCGAAGTTATGATTTTTTAATTAAACTAGTGAATACAGCACTTTTAGTTTATCAGTTATTTACGAAATTTATAATTAGTGATCATTTTAATTATTGATTTTGCGAATGCACTCCATGTTCAGTGAATATACTAAAACGTACAGCAGGCACAATGGACCTATGACACGCCAACCATCCAGTAATTGTGTGACACGCAAACACTTTTTATTCGTATTTGGCCTTTTCTACATTAATGTTGCTTTTAGATCAAAATAATAATAATAAAACAATTGTACAGATAAAACTCAAAATAATGTACAATCCAAAATTTGTATGGCTATACGTAAATAACACTATGGCTGTTTGGTTTCTGCTCAATAAAAATCCACTATCCGTCTACCCTAAGTAGTACCCAACATCAGTTAATTATTGCCTTACCTATATTCGATAGAGAACGCCAAACAAGTCAAAATGGTTGTTCAAAAATTGTCGGAAACTGTTTAACGTTCTGTTCTCATTAGAAAAAACCAAAACTTGTAGGTAGGTACAAACGGTTTTATTGCATTGAAGATAACTTAAAACGGCCAACAGGTTAAAATGAATGAATATTTATCTAGACCCATTTTGGTTACGCCTGAAGTCCCTAAAAGAGACTATGTTTTGCCATTACTCTTTAAAGTATTAATGAATGGCATTATATCTATTAATGTAGTATGCTAATGTGATGGTATGTTTGCCGACGATTTAAAACCATATATACATCGGTTAAGTCCTTTAGTTACTGTACGATAATTCGGAATGACTTTGATGCCTTTGTTAATTAGTGTGATACGAATGGACTCTCAATGTCAATAAATGTCTAATTATTTAATTTTCTTGTAGATGCTCTCCTATCAATTTTAAAGTATCGTGAACTGATATAGAGATATTTTTATGCTGGGATTCGAAAACTCTATTTTTAAAACGTCCGTGATATAGGATTCTTATATTGACATACTTTTGAGTTCACGAATTTTAAAACGATTAATGAAATTACTATTCTTAAGTACGGATTGGATAGCTCACTTAATACAATTATTTATTTTGAAAAAGTTCAGCATCAGTTTTTTCGATATTTAAAGTTCAAATTAAAATGTTCGTCTAGTATCATAATCAACCATTATTATATTAATATATTAGCCCATATTTCACTATTCACATTTTGGCATCAAAGAGATTATTTTTTTTATCTTAAATGTATCTATCTTTATTTACTTAACTACGTGGTTGATTATGGTAAGGTCTTTCCTGTTATTAATATTGCGATTCTCATATTTTATCATCTGTCTAATACTGTTATTTTCAAAAATATTCATGGCACTGATAGGACGCAATAGCTTAAACCACATAGACTTTTGATAAAATAAGTAATATTAAAAATTATCTATGACTCTTTTGTAAATATTTATCTATACATTCAGCGATTAATTCAATGTAATTCAATTTTCATTCCACCGAGGGCTGGGCCTAGCGATACGAAAGCTCAACAAAATCGAGTAAAAAAAGTTTTGTTACCAAGTTATTATAAGTCCTTCTGCAATTTCAGATGTTGACTGATGATTTAGTGGAAAATGACAGGTGTGATAAAAGTTCACCGTTCGGAGCGAGAGGAAAATATCATGAAAATTCTACGAATGACGTTCACGGAACCGAGTGTAAACAGTAGACTGTGACAGATGACAATGGAGCGTGGAAATATGAAAATATGAAGATTGGTGGACGTGAAGTTACTGTGTAGAATGAAAATCTTAGGAATCAATACATACGCGTGTGTTTAATATATAATTATACATTTATATGCCATTGGATGTATTATGTTATTTAATATATTAGCTGCACTTGCATATCAATGCAATAAGAGATGATGTACTGAGATATATGTCAAAGAGATAAAAACTAAATTGTTAAAAATAAGTAAGGTTAGGCTAGTCAGTGAGTGTATAGAATAGAAAATAAGCACGTCGAGAAGAGTATACGAGTACTACATAAACGACCTAGTTGAATGTTGGTTATGAAGTGTGTAGGATGTAGTGTTGAATTATTACTACGAAGTTATTACTATCAATATTACTTGGAATAAAAACATGCAAAGCGCTAGCTAAAGTCATCGCATTCGTAGAATCTAAGTTTTTTTTTTTGGGATTTAACTCGGCCCCAGTTCTTATCGAAATTGTATGTTTAATGAACCGTATAAAAATAAACTCGTGTTCTCAAGAAAAAAAGATTTTAGTCAAAATCCTCGTCCCTATGAATGGTGATAGAAAACTGATTGAATAAGTATACTTATAAAACGCGCGATGTGTGCATAGTTTTTCCCATTGATAGTTTCCATAACGTACATTAAACGGATAAATAAAAAAAAGGTGCAAATGTTCTACGCGGTAATCCCCCCGTGACGAATCGCCCAAGTCAATAAGAATTTCTCAATATCGACCTCCGTTTCGTTGCGCTATCGATTTCCGCTATGCGATTCGCACAACCAACAGTTTTTAGTGTATGCACTAAACAGTCTCTTACTCGTAGATCCGTTTACTTCTTTTTCGAAGCTTTCTCTTTTCAACAACAGGCCGTAGAGCTGCGCTTGTGAGAATAGTCCGACTCCATTCCGTATTGTCTGAATAATTTCGTTACTACTCTTACTCTGATAGCTCTGCAAACGTCAAGTACAATAAAATCGTGTATAGTCTTTTTATTACATGATGTAATTTAGTATCAATTATTCAATTTCAATCGACTTGCATATTTTTAATTTATTTTTCCATCACAAAGACACTTTATTCGGTAACAAACAAGCTGGAACGCAAAATAATTCATATTGGCTACTTCAAAGTCGAAATATTGTTGCCGAGTGTCACAAATAGGGAGGATAATTATTATTCGAACTCGGTATCTCATGAAAATCATATTATCATAAAGTTCGTCGTGAGCATGGTATTTTATTTAAATTAAGTGAGGTACCTTTATATCTATATATATACACTGCAATATGTTTAAAAGTTTGTTAATTACCATAAAACTCTGTACCGATTTTCTCATACTACTTTTTTCGTTAACACCACATGAATTTATAAGTTAATAGAAAACTTTACTCGATACTGTGTGAACATAAAACGTTTTGATTTTACGAAACATATGTGTTCTATAACAGCGTTTTAAATTCGTATTCCTACATATGTAAACATCAACTCGTGCACAGCAAATATTTAATTTGAATTAATTTGTTTATAATATAAGTAAATCGGAAATAATCATATTTTTTTTTTCTTTTTATCAAACAAATCTATTCGTTTTAGCATTTAATTTACAGTGAAATAATGATGATTTTAAGGACTCGTATAATATTTACCTCGATGTTTATAATATCTTCCGTGTAAATTGACGCTTTGGGTACATCCGTCAGACTCTGATAACCGCTATAATCGTATTCCAATTGCTTGAAAGGTTCAAAATCGAAATGATTTGCTCCAACATTGTTCATAAAGTCCAAATGTTCTTTAACGTTATAAAAATAATTCAATCAATAACAAACAAAATCGCTGTTGAAGTTTTACGACGTACCCATACACGACGAAGACAGTAAATTTTGTAATCTTCCTATCCGCACTTTAATGCCATCGCAGTGGCCTTTCTTTAGCATTGCAAATAAATCCAACATCTCCTCAAACTGCGGATCCCTATAAACCATATAAAGAATAATAATTACAGTACGCGGAACGTCGATACCTTTAAACTTTCGTTATCCCGAATAAAGTCGTTCGCCCGGCGAAAAGTTTTATTTTTATTTTCCAAGACTTAACACTGCCACGAAAATCGATAATCCTATCTCTCTCACTCTGCCGCTCTTCCTCTATGCACGTTTCCCGCGACTTTCTGTGTACCGACAGTCTATTGCACGAAATATTTAATCGGTCTACACTACACGAACCATCCGTAGATAATGAATACTGTATTATGTTGGTTGTACCTCATGTGCTCTTCTCGTATCAGCAAGCACACCGTAGGTCTCCCAGACAACCGCCAAAATCTACTGACAAATTGTAATTCCGTTTTAATGTCATCAATCAGAAGTGACATGTCTCGATACAGGTAGAACTCGGATACTTCAAATATTAGAGGATAACAGAGAACCGTCATTCCGCACACTCGGTACATCTAAACACAGATTAATGGATTAATTGCAACGAATCGTTCTGTATACCAAAACATTACTTTACTGGTCCCAAGCGCGCCGATTGGTCGCAACGGTCTTCCGGTTAACTTCAACTTGCTATTTATGCCCAAATTTTTATACACCTAAAAAACACGAGATTTCGCTACACGGATTAATTTATAATAAATATTTGTACAGGGTCTTTATAGTCGTTGAACACGACACATTTTGGCCGAATAACAATCGATTTGAGTCTAGCTTAATTTTCATGTCGAAATACACATTTTGAAGAAATGTCCAAAATGTAAAGCTTTCGGTTCACGAGAACAATTAATTTCTCACTAAATGTTGGAAAAAGTTTGGTCTTTGATAAAATATAACTTTGTTATTGTGCGCATACATAAGCCAAAAGTGATAATGTTTTTACATTTTCACAAAATATTTTTCTATACATTTTTATATTCGTATTAGAAAGAGATTATTTCCAAATGAAAGTCATTCGGCCGAAATAATTCAGATTACCTAAGTTTAAAAGTAATAAGTTAACACGCTTAGTTTACAATCGTCGATGGTGTTTTGAAAATAGCACGAACACAACACAACGTCTACTATTAGACAGCCAAAAATCTGTTTAAAATCTGATAAATCGCATAATTAGGTTTTTTTTATGTAAGTGAATGTATTTTAATAATATTATTTTGATGGTAATTGTTATTTTGCATAAATATAATCTATAAATCGTTGGGATTTTTCGCAATATTGGATTCAACATTCATATATTAAGTTTTAAATCAATCTTAATTGTTTATCAGATTTTCAAGCAGAGTTGTACGCACAACAATGACACCAATTTATTTCAGGTACCTACTATGAAAAAACTAGTAACATTTCTATAAGTTAATTGATCATATTATTTATTTTTTTATAACGACAATTATGAAATCAACGATTTATAATATTTCAGTTATTACGAAAAACGAACTCATAAGCGTTTGTTACAATTTTCTGTGCCTCAAAAACCCAACCATCGTCACGGGTTATAATTTTAATGAGCAACGCATAACCAATAGGTTGAAAATGTACATTTAACAATCATTGTGTGTGATGTCTCCCGAAACAATAGTCTTTTTTAAGTTAGTGGTGGATTCGTCCCGTTTATACATGAAACACCATCGACGCGTAATGCATTATTAAGTTGGCGGCTATACTTTCATCAGCTGTGTAGACGACCAAATCTGAACCGGTTCGACTTCGTGTGGCGTTTGCGTCTGGATGCCGTAAGTGGCCATCATTGCTTGCAGTCTCATGGACTCGGCTATGAGAACCACTTGAACGACTAAGTCCGTGGCGGTCCCCTACAACGCACAAGGACAAAACAAATTAATCATAAGCACGGGTGGGTACAACGGCACTCGGCCGGAGCACACTAACAGCCGATTGCAGCAAGGAGACATTTAAGGCGAAAACAACAGCAGCTTTGTACAGCTTGTAAAAGAACGGCAGGAAAAATGGATGCTAGCAAATACAGGCGGGGTACAAGTAGGGCGGCAACGGGAGCAACAGCCCCAACCCCAAATTAAAAATAAATTGAATTGAGTAATTTAATCGTTTATCGCGGCATAACTTACTATACAGCTCAATTATTGTTGAACCTGGTACGATACGATTGCGCGCGGTCCTTGTCGGCGGTACCTTTTGAGACGCACAATCGGGCGCGCTATATTATTTTTATTTCCATGCAAAATTGCCAAATATATAGGATAGTGCATGGTTAATATTAAAATGTTGTATTAAAGATTATTAGATTATTTATTTATTCTTATTGTCGATACAAGCAAAACGTCCCATCACTAAGAAGTAAATGGTTATAACTTATAAGTTATATTCAATGTAATATCAGAATTATTAACTTAATTGTAAGTTCCCACATATGTACGAATATACCTAAACTATAATCACGCATGATATATCTACTTGTTTACTATTAATTGTGTTCGTGTTTCAGTCGAGTCAGTCTACGTACTTTTTTCGCAGTGTTCACATTTTTTAACTTAGGTAACTTTTTTTTAGCTAATAATGTTATAACATTTGTCAAGTATTTGAGTAAATTCGTTTAAACACTTTTTGAATGGATGTATTTTTATCATTATTTATTTAAACATTAAAGATAATTATGAGGTAACTAAATTAGACAGCAGACCGATAGATTTGTCAGATGGAGATCAGTTAGTAATAGCTAGTTATATACGTGTTATAACGCTATACGTGTAAGAAATATAAACGAAAATTAAAGACAACAATTTAAATATATATTTATAATAAACTTGATAACGTAGCTTCAAACTTCGCGTGCAGTCGTACGCATTTGAATCGTCAAAATCATGTCCATTGTTTTCCGCAACCACGCGCAATCGTATGCTCAAAAAGGTAAAACGCACGCATTCTTACTCCGCCGTATGAAACCATGAGTAAAGTAACATTGGAAGCTCTTCAAGCCGGATTCAAAATGTTTAAAAAGGAAAAAATTATAATTTCGTTGGCAGCGCATAAAGAACGTATAGGTACAAATCGATAAGAACTCGTTTTATATTTTTCAGTCTGCGAAAACACCGATAACAGTTTTCAACGAAAACCTATTGTTTCAGTCTTTACTTTACTACGGGGCTTTAGTAATGTCGTTAACGATTTATACGGAACGCATTAAACTCAAATCATCTTGGTTCATCTTGGTCCAATGTCGCGTATTTTTTAGAAAGGTCGGATAATGAAAGCCAATCATCCGCCATGTACCGTAACAAACAATATTTTTTATTTTTCCTGCAAATTGCCGACTGGTACGAATGCGTATAAATTAACGGGATGCCAACCAAGAGTCCCTCTGAAATCCCTTCTCCCTCTAGCGCTCCCCGGGCCCGAAAAATGCGAACCCTGATAACCTATACTCGTGTCATACGCCCCGATTTATAGCCCTTTGGCGTAATAATAATATGTTGACACACCGCCGCCGCCGCGACCGTTGTAAACGATGAGTAATTAACGATGTACCTATGTACAAAACTATTCGGCTAAGCGGTAATAATAATAATATATTGAGGGGGTTCTTTTTATTTTTTTCACAGATACGTACGAACATTTGCGAAAAAGGGTTTTCGTGGTAGGCAGACAACCAGGGAAAACGCAAAGGGAGCTACAGTACACGTAACGGTGTGTACGTGCGGACGATGTAGGACGTGGGTTTTTGAGCACACACAAGCATTCGTTAAAACACACACCAGCGCGGTGCGCCTGACTATTGGCAAATTCGAGGGAAACGTAAATATTATAACACGCCGTATAAACACGCGGGGGGAGGGTATGGGTTTTTAATTAAAAAAAAATATACATGCCGAGGTATTTGAGGATATTCAAAACGAACATCATCCACTCGAGATAACTGTGTCAAACGTACTGCGGAATACCGACGCGATACGTAAACAAACGGTGATTGCGAACGTACGAGTCCGTTACATAATGTATTAAGCTTATTTATATTATTACCGAGACCGGTTGAGCAATAACGTTCTCCGGAAAAGCGTCAGAAATACGAAAACCAATAAACAACACTACTTTTCGTAAGCAAAATAAAGTATACATAAATCTACGCCGTATAAATCATAATATTTATACACATGGTGTCCCGTCGGGATTTCCACAAGACGATACCTCCCGTTTTATAGGAGATAATCGATAACTGTTTTTTGTATGAGCATCCCTAGACAAAGGCAATTTCGTTGACAATAGTTTGGAAATATAGGTGTATTATTAAAGCAGTTAAAAAATTAACTATTTTTTGAAATTCGGAGATAGCCATTTAATAGGGCTTTTCTTCTAATAACTTTGACGGTTCAACTTTCAGTTTTCGTTGGATTCTTTATTTTTAATTAAAATTTTTTAGTTTACAAATAATAATGTAAATTATGCAAATTATTTTAATATTTTAAATTATTATCACCTTGTATTTTTTTTTTTGATAAGCTTTGCTGATAATGTTATTATTATTTAAAATTTTAAACTGTATTAATAGTACACTATCTTCTTGAAAACTAGAAAAATTATTAAAAATCAAGAAATTAATGAAAATCGAAGGTTGAACCGTCAACATTTTTAGAAAAAAGAGCCCTATAAAATGGGTATCTTCGAAATGTATTAAAATTATAAAATAAAACGTTGATATTTTAAATGTTTAATAAAATATTTAAATTTACAATACCAATATCGACTAAATATATTCACCCACATGAGTCTTATAAAAAAAAATGTAATTTACTCTATTAACACGGGATATATCGCGCTGGGTAAATCCCGGTGGGACACCCTGTACAGTAGGTATTGCCGTATAGGTAAAGCCGCCTAAGAAAAAATCGTACTTACGTATTTTTATTACTTCCATGCGATTACATTGGGTAAACAAAATGCCTAAAATAAAACTCGACTTATACGGTACACCGCCTAGAATAAATATTTTTATAACTAAAATAAAATCGCGAGTACGCGTGTACGGAGTGTTAACGTGCAATAAACCTCGACGAGATTGTTCCAATATTGAAACGTTTATTGAAAATGTTTCTGTGAAGGACAACCAAAACGATTTAAGATCATGTATTACCTATAAGCGGTGATAAATGTTTATACAAGTGTCTGCCAAATCGTGTTGAGTTTTAATTCGCAATCTAAGCAACAATATTATAATTAGTACAAGCTTATAAAAATATCTACAATACTTATGAGTTATGACATTATACTACTATGTATTAATATTATACAGATCGAGTCATGTAACGTTTTACACTGCAACCTTTCTGCGCCAACTTCACGGAGTGTGAACTGCTCGACGGATTAATAATAACCAGGGCTCGGAACTTCATGCATTTACGTACTTCTCAGGGAGCTGCATATTCAAAATCTGATTCGATACGAATTCCTTTCGCGGTACGTACAATTGAATAACGAAAATGTACGTTCCATATTTTTGCATATTTTACTAAATCTATATGATTTCACATATTTATAACATATTAATTCATATTATGCTCATAATTTATTAAATTTATATAAATACATATTTATGCACAAAATACATATTTTACGGGAGAAATAATCACAAATTATATAAATGTTTAATACTGCATATTTGCGCTATTTTAGTGCACAAGTATGCACATATTTCATTGTTTTTTAGGGCATAAGTTCTGAGCCCTGATAGTGACGGCTAGTCATCTGTCCATCACCATGAGATCGGCAAAATGTTTTATAGCAAAAATTGTGCAATCAGCTGAGCGGGGAAATGGTTGGTGTAGGTGAGCGAAACAAATGCAACCAAAGCGTAGTGTTTTGCATCATCATAAATTCATAAGCATCATAAGTATAAGACCTAATTGGCGAGTTGCGAACACATTTCACCTACAACCATGATTGTACGACGTAAACACACCGGGACCAAATCGGAAAAGATAATACAACACTTTGAGGGGGAAAATGCAGTTTTCTATTGTCATTCAACTTATTTATTTTATTTTATTTTCACTCTCTTCGTTCATTATTTTTGTTTTTTGTTATTCTTATTTTAGGTTCGCGTAATTAAAACGTGAAAAACGAAACGATCGCGATGCGAAGGTTCATTTTCCAAACATTAGAACCATGGAGTTGATTGTCTGACACAATCGTATTATACTATATTCAACTACCTGCTGTTCAACGTCAGTCAAAAAAAAAAAAAAAAAATGTTTATCCCAGAATTATTTTTTCTTTGCCTTTTTCCCCGAGGCCATACATATATTGTATATAAATTAAATCCTAGAAATCAGGTTCTACTTTTCACGCTGGTAATTAAAAACTAAAAAAAAATTCAGGAAACTCCAGGCTTCGCTTTCAAAAGGAAAAACTAAACTACACACTTTACGTACAACATGACCGAAAAAAAAGAAAAAAAAATAACTTTTGTTTCAAGTAGTTCAGACCATAACAGATGTTTCAATGTACAAACGTCATACATATTATCAAAAAAAGCGACTCAGTCACACGAACTGACAATAAAAAGTAATTGAATCACATGGTAATATAGCTGAACATAACTTTTAAAACTACCAGATTATTATTTGAACCCAGACTTAGGGATTTTAAGATTTTATTACGAAAATTCCAAATCTGGAGGGTTATCCTTATTAATAAGCTAGAGGATTTGCCTATACTCTGTAGTTAATCCCACACCACAAATATGGACGGGTATGTACCAATTACCCTCCACGCTTTTGTCAGTAACCAGCATCCTATTTACTGCTGATATACCTATACAACTACTCGACTCACCTCCTTCGTATCCCAAGCTTAATAGCACGTAGTGCTCTATATAAAGTAAACAAGTTAAAATATATTATTTATCTACTACAATAAATTCTTCTTTGAAATCGTAAAATATTTCCAGTGAAATCATTCGTTGATTATTTATATTAAGTGCCTAGTTGGTACTAGATATTTCTAGTTACAGAATTTCGAACATATTTCCAGCAAAACTCAAAGAAATTAAATTGTTGCTCATAATTGTGTTCTTTCTTTTAATATTTAAAATATTAAAAAAGTACCTATGCATAACATCTACTGACTACTACATTAATATGTTTTGATCCAATCAAAAAAAAAAAAATGGAACTGATTGGCCGAACGAAAACAATTTGATCGGTAAAAATTGCGCATCCGCAAAATCGAAAGCAATTTTTATTTTTATACACCGGCTTTATATCATCGACGTTCACAGTATATTACATGATTATAAAGATATATGCGTTTATTAATAATTATATGTATTAATAATATCGACGTCCAATATAATATGCGTATTTTACTATAATTAACTTTAATAAACATCACACATAAATGGTTACCGCTCGACACACTATGTACACAGACATCTAAGATTCAACATTTAGACATACGGCTGCAAGTTTATAATATAATAGATAGCTACGGAAGAATGTTAGTTTCTACTGTGATTATAACTGGATATATACTTGGATTCAAAAAAAGGACGTGAAAACCACACCATGCGATTTTTTGACGAATTTTGGTTTTACTTACAGAACTCTGCCTCGTCTGGTTCGTTTATGCAAACATGTGAAACAAAATAAACATTAAACTTCAGTATTCCTTTCATTGCTCACGCTACAAGTGTGGGCGTATATTTTTGTCGTAAAACGAAATTGATAAAACGTTTGTCCGGTGTTTTTTTTTTTTTTTTTGTCTCCTCTCACCTGAAACGCAGAATAACGTCCCGGCCGTTTGGGTCTGTTGTACGACGGCAAGTACCGGCGGATCGGATCCAACTCGTTGATGTGTAACAGGTTGGACGTGAGGAGTTCAGCTATGACGTACAACGCTTGGTTCCACAGGAACAACGGCGCGTCCTGTCCGTCCTCGCAATCCAGCGCTGGCGACCTCAGCTGACTGCCCGGATCCGCTTTCTCGTAGTCCACGTTCTCCTTGGTCACGTAGTAGAACATCGGTATATAAGGATCTGAAATCGGTAAACATCGCGTTATGAGTACCGCGTGCCCGGTCGCGCAGCAGTGCATTGATAGACCCGACCGCCGAAACTGTCAGTCTTCATCACGTCCGTCAACAACGTTCTGTACTCCTCGACTTGGTGCGGTAAATTTTTGAACACTCCGTCAATTATCATGTACAAAAAAAATATGGGCCATTCGTTTTCTATGTTTTCGAAATCCTAAAACGTATCCAAAGTTATTAAAACCGTCCGGAAAACGCGCACTTCCGGCTGTTCCGGATCTGTAGTATTAACAACAATCACCGCCGTAGGTAACAACACTATAGTATACGGTCCGTTTTAACTTATGATCAACGTTTAGGCGCTTCGACGTAAGAAATTAGAAAAAGTTAAAAAAAAATTAGCGAAAATCACTGTCTACGTAATGTTATACGGGTACACGCCATTGTTATTATTACATAAAGTAAGTACATCGCGGGTGACGTTGGTAAAGATGTCCACGACCTGTTATGACTTATCTCCGGTCTGTTTGATTTGTTTCTACGTGATATAGGTACCGCTGGTAATGCCAAATATTACGGTTGTCACTAACTTTGGTTTCTCCCACGTCGTAATACGTCCTCATTTGGTCCTCGATGGCGCATTTATAACCGTCTCTTTTGAACCGTTTGAATCCGCAACGTCCCTTGAGCTTTTTCACGATGTTGGCTTTGGTGTACGACACTAGTACGTCCTCGTGGGTGGCGAACGCAGGATACGATATAGTTGAAAGTAACGCGGAATCGACGGCCTGCAGACAGATCGCGTGACACACGTTGGGACTCGTGGTGAGAAATGTTTACTGTTTACTCACTTTTGAACTCGATTCTCTCGGCAGTAACGTTTCGAATATACTTCTGTTCCTATTGTGCGCGTCAATGTCTACGTATATCACAGACCAAGAAGCTCCTTTGTCTCCAAATAGATTGCAACCATTAATGGATTCCAAGGCACTTTTGGCCATTCCAATAGAACTATATACAAACAATAATGGATTTTTAAATGAACATTTTTTTTTGACAATAAGTATTAAATTTAAATTTAAAGCGGCGTATTAAAGTGCAATCGGAGCGATAAGTAAACTGCACATGAATGTCATTAATATTGCAATTAACTGCAATTAAACCTGGCCGTATTATGATAAACAAATTATCATACGTGGACAATGTTAAAATATATTTTACTTTTATAAAACACAATATTTACATTAGGAAGTAGGAGTAAATGTTTAAAATCAAATGGATTGAGTATCGATCAGTTTTAAACTGATAAAATATCAATACAAATATCGAATATCGACTACCGAAGTAAATATTGTTGGTTCTTCTCATTATGAGTCATAAATATATGACTCGCATATAGCTTAACACATTAATACTTAATATCAGAATATGCTCGATAACCATAATGGTAACTAATAAACAATATTATTGTACAGAATGTTTCTTTCGACATAATATTATAACACAACCATACATCATACGATGTTCTATCTCATTTGAATTGAAATTGTTTTCAGAAAAAAAAAACGTTTCAATTTATTAATATAAAGAATAGTTTAAAACTTTAAATAGTGTACAAATACTTGCTCCCACTTAGAGTATAAAGTTATGTCATTTAAGATGATAGTTTTTCGTGCAAAATAGTTCTAATACAATTCATAAAACTGAATTTAATTAAAATTAATGACTTATAAGTTTCAAGTCGATCAGCATGAATGCAGAGAAGTTTTAGGTACACCTATTACAAACATACCATTGCACCGGAGAATGTGATAAAATATGTCAAGTACTCGTGTCTCGTAACACTCCTTTCTACCACATATACATGCACTATTGGTGTCTGGAACTTACGACTAACATATTATATAATTTGTATTAACAATGTCGATGTGCGTCATGACGTCAAGGGTGGTAGGTGACATTATGTTACGGTACGTATTTATTGGAAAAAATAATATTTTTCCGTACACATTCGATCCGTTAGGAATTCCCCAACGGATTTTTATACACACTTGAACGCTGTGTTATCGTCAAAGCTTTACAACTTATCTGTTTTTTAAATCCTAACAAATTTCTTTTTGCCACCGAGTCCTCTTTTCTGTTCAAAATCTCTCATTTCAAATCTTTTTAGACATCTCCATTACCACTTATCCTGCGGATCAAATATAAACTCCATTCGCTTTATCAGAATGGATTAGAAGTTCAAACTCTCTAGGTTCCTGGTCACTCGGGCGTCTCTGGTAATCCTCCCTTAACACATCATCCTTGCTCACGGTTCCATGATTCGACTTTCTTTAGATTTTAAAAACTATTTTTACTTGTAAACAATTATTATTGGACACACATACTGACCTGTTATAGTCAACTATATAAGTATAGGATTATTTTCCCTAAAATTCTAGTTATAAAAATTGTATTTCACAAATGAAAAACAATATACCTCTGCATAAATTGTATACTTTTCCCCTAGACCACTCCATCTTGACCATTATTTTCTACTATTTAGATTTATTTAGAAATAAATGAACCTCATTTTTACACTTCTTAACGTAATAAATCAATTTCCAACATAATTTTAAATAATATTCGATTATCTGAATCTAATTTAACGATCGAGTTCCTAGATCATTTTCAAATCCATTTCAATAAATGATATGTGTAATTTATATATATATTTTTTTCCTGTGAATTACATTGCATACAAAATATACTATAGCTTATTTAACCCTTTACAAGTCGAGCCTTGTCGATCGTATTTATATAAAGTAGTACGTATCATAGAAATGTAGTTGTGTAGTATATATTATTAGTATATGAATCGTAACTATTTACTTTTTTGTCAATAAATAGTTGCACATTTGCAATACATGTCTAAATACAACTATGATTCCCAATAAAAATACTAAATCGAATGTTTAAACAGAGAATTTTAAACATCTTGACAGTAACACATAATCTATTTAATGAACTACATAAACGCTTTTATTGTTTTCATTAACACTTTCTTAAAATATATTTTTTCTCGCCTAGTCTTCATATTTCGACATTTTGTACTTCAATAATTTATCATTGTATGCAAAATAGGATTTAGCACCTAACGACACAATCATGTACCTAATAAGAATATTCACATTACACTTTTATCTCTACCTCACAGTTTTTTCCGCTTCACTCTAAATATAAGCTATTTTGTTTGTATACACGTAATAAATATTCAAGGATGGACAAATTCAGAAAATAATTCTATAACAAAATATGAAAAAATTTTCCAATATAAAAGGACAATTAAAATGCGTAATCTAGAAGTTGAAGACACATACACAATGATGAAAAAATTAATAAATAATCTAATAACGCAAAACGTTAAATATTATGGACTAAGAATAAAAAATCATTCAAGTCTCGAGATTTTTTTAAATTTACAGAGCCTTTTCCTTTAGTCTTTAATCTTGTACGATTTATAATGATCATGTGATGGTGAGTACCTGGGTTAATTTTAATAATTAATATTAGTTAACAATATTTATTTACTTTTTTATTGAGAGGTGCGACGATAACTTTTATGTTCGGTTACGGGAGCATAAAACTATTTATGACGCTATGGTAGTTTATTGAAAATGAACAACCACATTTTTAGAGCCCATTCGCTTTTTAAGAACTTCTATAAAGTCAAATTAAAATTAAAATATAATAAATAGTAGTAGATAGTTATAAGTAATAAGTTTATATAGTTATAAAAGTATTAAGGCCGATATAATACTGGTTCTGGATGACTATATGTGAGTTTAAAATGTTTGTTAAATTCAATTAAATCATTTCATTTATAAAATAATAACGAAAAGGGTTGCAAAATATTATGATATTTAATATATATTGAAAATATAATCAAATATAATTGTAACACAAATGTATCACTTAAGAACGAATGATATTTGTGAGTAATAATAATTATTACGGAATAAGTTATTGTAAGCTGAGTTTCTGACTTATCAAAATGTAATCGTGAATTAAATAAAAAATATTTATAAAAAAACGCATCACTTTAAGATGAAAAAAATTACTGTAAATATTAGTTTTGTCTTAATTTAAACTTAAAAACCCCGACGAAAATTGTCCGGGACAAATTTTCACAAGTTTTAATGACTCGAGTTCGCTACACACCGCATTTTCAAGTACAAAACATAAAATTAATCGTTTAACTTTGAGGGGAAAAAAAAAACTAAACGCTTCGTGGACGAAATTACGTTTAAGTTTTTCAGTCTTATCGAAGTCGGATTGTTTCTTGTCGAAAACCAAGCCGCCCCCGAGTGTGGTTCGCTTATAATTATTATCGATCTAAAAGTAAAAGCTGTCGGCGCTGAGCTTTCAGTGCGAATGTGCTATCCGAAAGAAGAAGAAAAAAAAACGTTGACGGAAAAAATAAACAAAATAAACATTGTCGCACACAGTAGCGTAACAACAACGCACGGTGCTCGTTTCGCCGGAAACCTAAGTGCATTTAACGGCGGAGGGCGGAGTGCGCGGGGTTACCGTGGCGTCCTCGCGGCTCAAAAGTTTGACGGGGTAAAGTAACACGTGCGCCGGTGGGCGGACCGACCCCGACGGTGTTTCCTGGTTGCGGACAAAAACCATGCGAGTTGCGGACGAAATCTAAAATGGTAACATGCGAATTGCGAACACAAAATATATAACTGATGGATGATATATATTAGATATAAACTTTATCGGCCCGATTATTTATCAGCATTAAGATTGTGCCGGTGCTCTTGAGACGGCTGTCAACAAAATATGTTCAATCAGTTTAGCGACAGCCCTACTCGTGCTTGCTTAATATCTGTCGTCTTTCTGTATAAAAATGTATAGTTAAAAAGTCAAAGAGTTACGTGTGGTTGACGGCTTTAAGTTCCGTTTACATCGCGTAATGAAAAATGAAATCCGACGATGTACAAATATCCCGTGTAATGCATTTTTAAAATTGTATACACACGGTGTTAAAATAGAAAATAATCTTGAACATGATAACCACGTGGCCGATGAGAAACGATCACTTGTGCGGCAGAAGTAGTACGTAGTGTCAAGCGCAAAATTACTTTTAATTTTCCCAGCAAAATTATACATTCTGAGAGTACACCGGGCGATTTAAATATATTAAGACACAAAGGATATAAATTCAATCCGAAAGAATATTCACACTGCTCGTACGAGTAAGTATCCAATATTACCTAAAATACTTTTAGAATTTTATGCGATGGTTCCCCACGTAGTGGATAAATCAGAAGGGAAACATTTTTATTAAAAAAAAACTCTGTACGCAACTAGTACTATGAGAACGAAAAACGTGTCCGCACACGAAATGTCGCGGGGCCGTCGAAATAATGTGACGAAACGCGTGATCAATCCAACGGCGATTGAAAGCCGTGACCGCAAACGGTTTTATGGCTCGAGATGAGTCCCCCACTGGGCCGCAGACCGTCGTCAAATAACGTTTTTTATAAAATCAACAACGGCATTGGTAACTATGGCGATCGGCGATGACGAAAACCGCGACGAGACGCGCAAGACGACCGCGAGAACCTCTCTATACGGCTAGAATGTCGACACACGTCACGGGGTATATAATAGGCGCGTTGTCTATCGAGCGGCACATGTCGGACTTTGACCGTTTTTAGTTGAATACTTCCAGGGCCGTATTTGAGGGGGGGCAAGTGTCCCTTGTCGCCCGGGGCGGCAAGTTCTTTAGCTTATTAGGGGGGGGGGAATTTTATATTGAAAATAAATATTATGGCGTATCTAATAACAAGAAAAAAAAAAATGATTTTATTTATACTTCAGTCTTCAATACATTTATTGGAAAAACTATATTGATAATTTTTTTTTTTTTGGGGGGGGGTAAAATATTTAGGTTTACGGTAGGGTGGCTAAAATATGTTGCCCCGGGGCGTAAAATGTCCAAATACGGTCCTGAATACTTCTATGAACACCGCAACACGGCGCTTATCGATGATAATAGAAAAAGGAAAAAAAAAGAGCTTATTTATACACCGTCGCAGCGTTTTACACCAGACCTCCGTATCGTAACGCGGCCCGTGATCATTTGATACTAACCTCGCGTGGATTTCAGGCGTGTTGTCGTTGTACGAACTGCCCCTTTCCCACATAGCGTAATCCGGCGTCCTGTATGCGCGTTCGATGTAGTACACCAAATTTTGAACGAACGCCACTTCATCCTTCGTATAAATTATTTGCAGCCCCGACGTAGTCATTTGCACCAAATAAATAAGATACAGGGACACGACATCGATCTGTGAAACGAAAAACAAACTGAGCCACTGACGTCATCACACAGTAAACTATTACGAGCCCCGTCGTGTGTACGAGCTGAATATAGTCAAATCACACGTTCTAATTCAATCAATCCGCAGTTCTATGCGAATTTTGATTTACAATGCAAATCCGACACGATTGTATTGTAGAACGTTCATCAAACACGTTGCGATAAATCCAAAAATAATACAATACTACATAATCCGAAATAATATCCGCGTGTTTAAGTATCTTCGGTTGATGATCCTACACCCTACGGCATACACAACACATGATGTGGCTGATTATTTAGCAGCCATCGGTGAGCTATCTTGATAACTGTAGTAAACAGTTTTGATACTTAAACTGACCTGAAACCTTTCCACAGTGGTAATTGTGCTAAATAATTAGGTTGGTTAGAAATGAACTAAATATAAGGTCCTACTATTACAGCTCAACAATTATATAAAATCGCCATTATAAGTGAAAACGTCCAACATTGAATTCCATACATTCTCCGGGAACAATTCAAATCAATTATAAAATTACATTTTTATTAATCGTGTATTATAATATACGATAAACGGTTATAAAACTGTATCGATCAAACGTATTTAATGTTTTAGTAACTATAATTCTCAAAACTACTATTAAAGCTCAAACACAACATGTAAAGTCTGTATGATCAAATTTAATGGCAAAAAAAAATAGAAATTACCAAAAATAAAAATAATATAACGCCTCATTCATTATCATAGCTTTCCAACGATATGTCGAAATCGTACAACGGAGTGTTGCGAAAACGGGTTATGTTATTGGTGTACATTTTACCTGTAAATGAGGATAATCCTCGTCCGGATACATAATATCGCCATTATCCAGATTGAACTTTGAATGTAACGCAAACTTATTACACTGGTGTTTTTTGAAATATTCCACTTTATCTGCCTGTCTGATCCAACACGCCAGTATTCCCCTCATACATTTCACCGCGGACTGACCCAACTCGTAAGATTTCCCTCGATCGTCATCTATTCTCCTAAAAATGTTAACATCTTGTACCATTTATTTGCACACACAATGTTATATTCAAGTATACGATAAATACGCTTTTGATTCAGAGAATATCGACCAAAAAACGAAATTACCCGTGATTTCTTACGATGGAAAAATTGGCCTACAAACTATCGACGCCTACTGAAGCAAAATAAAACAGTATTTATGCACTCCAGTGCTGAAATAACTTGTCTCGGAAGTCCTTAACTCTTAAAAATTATGTGAACCGTATACTATACCTATACGCTTGAAATAAGCTCCAGATTGCAGCAGCACAGTAAATGCTGTCTCTAACGCTGGCCTCTACCTCGTCATCTGATAATACCGGAAATAGACCAGTTATTGCACTTTGGTACCTCAATAATTGTCTCTTTACTGCAAATAAATTAAATAAATAATAGTTAATTAAACCAAGAACAATCGATTGCGGTGTAAACATCAAGCTATGCAACAATAATAATATATGCAGGGTGTCCCACCGGGATTTACACGAAACGATATCTCCCGTGTTAAGGAATAATCAAATTCTGTTTTTTTTATGAGTATCCCTGGGCAAAGGCAATTTCGCCGACGATAGTTTGTTAAGTAAAATTTATGAGAATATTATTAAAGAATTTAAATAATTAACTTTTTATTATATTATATAAGTTATATAAGACAGCCATTTTAGAGCTTATTTTTCTGAAAACTTTGACGGTTCAACTTCCGATTTTTATTAACTTCTTGAGTCTTAAAAAAATGTCTAGTCAACGAGAAAATAGTGTACTATTTACACAATTTTAAATAATAGTGACACTATCGGAAAAATGACAAGGTGATAATAATTTACATTATTTCTTTGTAAGATAAAAAGTTATTAAAAATCATGAATCCAATGAAAACTGAAAGTTGAACCGTCAAAGTTTTCAAAAAAAGAATATAAAATGACTATCTTCAAATTCCACAAAATAGTAGTCAAAACAATTGAGGGATGCTCATAAGAAAAACCTAATTTTATTATCTCTATTAACGCGGAATATATCGCTCAGTGTATAACCCGGTGGGACACCCTATATATACATATGTATAAATTACTGTTGTTATAAATGTATTTGTACTTATAACGTAATGTATTTCAAATATAAAAAACAATTATCGTAGTAATACATCGTTTTTGGTTCGATGAATTATTGTTAATTAATTACAAACGAAAACCATAGTACCAGTTGCAACACAGTATAGCACTCGCAATCGGACAGAAATGTGAAACATATTTGTAGTGTTGATACTTGTAATAATAATACCCAGTGGCATATTCTACGAGAGTACCACCGACAACAGTTTTAATACATCTCGTTTTAAAAAACCTATTTTTCACAAGTTAAGTAAATTTAAGTAAACTTAAATTTAAGTTATGTGGATGAAAATAAAACGACAACGACTTAAAGCAATACGTATGAGAACATGAAGTGTGACGTTGTTATAAGAAGTAAACATTATTAGTTAGAATTTATAAACATTTGACGCATATTCCTACAGCTGTTCGCATAGATTTGTAAATTTTGATTTTTTCCAAACCATCACCATTCCGAAAAGAACTCGCCGAATAAGAAGCGAACGGTTTTTAATAACAATTAGATGTGTCAAAATTAAGAAACGCAAAAGCAAGAAAATAATATTGAACGCTTTTCGCACGTCGCGCTGACATTGTAGACAGATTTAATGTAATTGTTGTGCGTACTAGATTCACAATAAATTAGTACTACAATGGAAAATACAATAGTCTAACCACGCGAACATTTCAAATTTCAATGGAAGTAAAATGGTTTCACCAATGGTAATCACATTAAGATTCACACCGACGGAGACTGGATGGGTTTTAACAAAAGATTAATTAATCATATTTATACGCATCTGAAATACTACTATAGCTACTACCTATACAAATACATGAATACGATCGCGGTGCCATAGTATAATATATACGTGGGTTACTACCGTGACTCACGCTGAGTGCATAAAATAAAATGCAATCAAAAATAGAGAAAAGCAAATCTTAATGCAACTACGAGCGCGGAGCAAGTAGGAAAAGTGCACCGCCACTATAGCGCGATGAGATGACGTCCGCTAATAAATTTCACCTCTTGTTTTCAGCTGATAACAAAACCTAGGCGAAACACGAAAATTCGAGACGTGCATCAAACAGTTCGTGGACACCAAACTTCTAAAGTACACAGACGAAAACTTCATAATTCACTACTGCTGGTAGTAGTGATCTACTCAACTCGATTTCCAATTACAAAAGTTTTAGTCATTCGTACAGGTATCGCACTATCGCAAGTACCCGTTTTAATCAATTTAATACCGGCCGTTGTGTGAGAAAAATATTACGGGCGCAGCATGGCGCACCAATGTCACTAATTATGTACATTTTTATCGGTAAGTACCTGTTTCTCGAACTGCGAGCCGCAAGGATAATCCAAGGGGCCGTGAACCTTTTCGTAAGTATAATTAAAACTTATAAATTATGTACAGTCATGTACTTAATTAAGGTGTTATCTTTCCGGAATTCAGAGAAAAGTTTAGTTTCTAAATTGTTTTTTATTGTAAATTATAAGCTGGCTTTAAAATGTAGGTGCCATAAGCCTATAGCGACACAACGCTGCGCTGGGATGACATAAACGATACAAGTATTTGACGCTCAGTGTTCGTGCTTTGTAGCGCAACTATTTTATCATAGCCATGTTTTTCTACTTTTCTTTTTTTCGATTAAAACAATATTAACGTTAATAACACTAGATGGTGTAGAAATAGAAAAATCAAAACGTATAATGTAGAAGAATCGAAAACAATTATTTATAACAACTTCGCCGTACGATGCCCATTGCATAACCATCAATTACCGTGAATCGATTTTTAACAGTTGTGTTATTCCGCTTAACATTTCCCAAATCATGATAACTCCGGGAAAACATATTTGTTTTTTTTGATAAACTAAATTTTTTTCCACGTCCGTCGTGACATCGAAAAAATAATACAAAATTGTGCACGAACGAACAACAAATAAATTCAGACTATATTTCACTATTTTCAAACACTATAAACCCGGGTGCTTGTATTAAATAAGATTGTGTATTGTAGCGCAGCACTCGGGAATGTATTCAAAACGGGCGATACGTGACAAAACAGTTATTAATTGATTTTGAAGTGACAACACGGAGGAAAGGCTATTGTTAAAGTTTGGTCATTAAGTCACGAATAACTGGCTATTATGTGTAATATGTGTGTTTCGTCCCGTGCAACGGCGGCAGCGGCGGAGACATACACGCTGAATTCGGTTTAATCGGATACTGATGCAACGTTAATTTAACCTTGCGGCCCGGGGGCGTTATTAATGCGCTTGGAAATTATTTACGCATAAAGCGAGCAATGAACATATAATATTTGGTCTATTATCGGCGCTGATCCGGTAAAATAAACTGTATACGTTGTGCACGCGCCCATTATTCGTACCTCTGCGCAGGCATTGATTAATGTCGGGTCCGCGGTAATACCGCAGGAGGTGGCGATAGGAGTGCCATTTTCCGAAGCCGACTAATGTTTTTTTTTTTTTTTCGCGCCTAGTAGGAATCCTTGTACGTTTCCTCCTCCGTCCCTGCAGTCTCGCGTATAAGTAGGTTGTCGATGTTCGTCCTGACAGCGAAAAACCCTTAAACCGAACGGCGCAGTGAGCCCGTAATTTACGAGTGAAAATGTATCCGAGAAAATATTTTAATGCTCAAATGAGATTTCTACACCGCAAGGCGGGCAACAGCAGTTCCTTCTAACGTCGTCGAGACTAATGTAAATGTACGACGTGCAGTCGTATATACACGTCTGCGGTATCCAATAAGCATTTCTTCATATACCGCCGCGGAAAAATCGATTTTAAGCTCTATATTTTGGTGCAGTCGGGCTATACATTAGTTAAACGGGCTTAGCATATCCGATTCCGCGCTTCGTTAAAATAGTGACTTCACTCCCGTGTGGCTTTTCCGTGCCAGCGTATTGCAGTACATTATATTACATTTCGCTGTTCGACTAATGTTCGGGGAAACGTAAACCGTTTTCAAAATTAAATTCCTATTAACCGATTGGACGTCATCTACTCGGTTGCGGGAAATGTTTTTTTTTTTTTTTATTTTGAGCTCAACACATTCGGCACCGTAAATTATAATCCGCCGTCCCTCCCCGGTACTTTTTAGACGGACGCTTTGGAAGTACACGCTGCACGTACAGTGTACAGTTGCAGAACATACAGATTATAATGTGTAGTTACTGTAGTGCCGTTGGGAATAGGGAGAAGCGGGGGTATGCAATGAATTTCATTTGCCTAGAGCCTCGTATTTTTTTTTTTTCAATTATTTTTTTACGTCTCCCCACTATGCAGCTTACGTTGTTGTTTTTTTTTTTTTTTTTTTTTTTTTTTTTTTTTTTTTTTTTTTTTTTTTTTTTTTTTTTTTTTTTTTTAGGACGACAATTTATTTAGTCCGTTTAATTAAAAAGGTTATAGCCGGAAAAACTAGAATCAATTAGTTGATGTTAATCAGTCGCAGCTACTACATATTTTATGGTGAGCGCAATGGGGTGAAAATGTAACTCAAAACCTTGAAGATATAAAATTAATTGTACACGAGTGCGATGCGGTCGCGAATACATTTATGTTATGATGATCATTTTTACTTCTGTGTACCATAACGTCATTGGTTCAATCGTAACGTTGTCACAATTTTTTTTTTTTTAAGCTGCCTCTTACGTTAGGTCAGAAGACCTGCAAGTATTTAAGTTTGTATTGAGTTAAAATCCACACTTCACAACTATTCTTGTAATCTATACAACAAACACACACATGCGACCAGAATTTGAATTTTCAAAGGACTAAGAATAGCATATCATGTATATATAAATAAATGAATGAGTTACAGGCACAGTATTTTATAAATATTTTTTGTTTAGTCTCGAGAAAGTTTTGTGATCCGGTTGAATGAATTAATGACATGTCAAAAAAACTGATGACAATACAGTTTTCCACGTTAACTTTGAAATACTAAATTAAGCCTGACATCATGCGATTGTTTCACTCACATTCAATTAAAGTTTTAGTTCGTGTTCGCCCTTTATTAAGAAAATCCTCAGCACTTAAGTTTAGGCAAACATTTGAACACAACGCTATTACACATGCTCTATATTGAGTATAACTTATTTTAAAAATATTTATAGATTTATTTCGTGTTTAATAACAAAACGTCATTCGGCATTATTTGTATTCAAATACTCGAAACACTATTTTAATACCTACAAATATTAAAAATAATCAATTCAAGTAATTTGGCTGTTCTAAACATAAAATTGCAATTAATGCTATGAATAATACTTAATACAGTATAATACATTTTTCCTTTAGAATTTATTATCACTCATATAAATATTTATTATTGAGTATTACTTTTAAATGCAATAGTTAATTTTTTCAACTTTATACTCGTATTTTCTGTGGATAGACGTGAACAGTTTCATTCCACACATGTACCAAAACAAATTATCATAGTATACCTTTAAAAAATAACCAAACATTTAAGGTACCCTGAATATTTGTTCGGATAGTAAAAAATATTTGTTATTTAAGCATAGCTAATTTTATTTGAAAAAGTATATGCCTTTGGAAGGTACTATCCATGATTATCTACCGTAAATATACCGTGGCTCTAGCTGAGGTAAACGGTGAGTAAACTTTCGATTTCAACAATGATTTTGCGGCTGCGTACGAATTGATTCCCGGGTACATGTTTACCTAATTACTACTAAATGTTTTTAATAATAATAAATATAATATAATTCAATAAATAATTAATAAATAAAAATTGAATGATTTTCAAAATATGAAAAAACTAAAAAAACCAACATTTTTGAGAAACTTGTCAACCAACTTCCTCGTGGTGTTATATTATTATAGGCTGTATATTTTACTAAATATTGAATAAAATATCTAATGACCTGGGAATCAACTAATACATGATAAAGGTCTCGGGAATCAACTCACCTATTGCGGATTTTGCAAACCCATTTTTTTATACCTGTATGCAAGATGATTTTTTTTTTAATGAATAAATTAAATTCATAGATCAATAAGATGAATTCAATGCTTCGTTGGCTATGTTATTTTATTATTAATACCGATCTGATATTAGGTAATGAATTATCTGACGAGAAAATTCAAGCCCCATTTATTTTATAATATCCTTATTTTAAAATGGTATTTGTTTTTCATTAAATTTGTGTCCACTTATAATCTCGTACAATTTTTAGTTTTTTCAATCATCTCAAACTCAATGTTGGCATATTATAAATATACCTTAAAATAATCTTTAAATAATTTCTCCACTTTAACAATATTATTACAATATTTATTCCGGCAAACAATAAACTCATAAAAAAAATATAAAAAAAAAAAAAATGTTTAATTCTATTACAAAAACACTATACCAACAAAATCAGAGTTGGCTAATTTATATAACCCGTATTATACAATCTTACAGACTAAACGAACCAAAAATTAACTTTTATACTATCCTATTATTTTAATGTTATTTATATAAAATCATTAAATTTTGTTCTAAGTACGGTTTGCACACAAATGGTTTCGATATAAATAATATAGTGAACCTGCAAGATTTGAACATTTTTAGTTTTTATGTGGAAAAAAAACATCTTCTGGGAAAAGTATCAGGAAAATTTGCTATTCTGACATGTTTATTCGAAGTACCTATATAGTTCGGTTTTTTCAACCTTTTCTGAAAAAAACATAATGAAAAATTTTTAAAACTCCCAGTGGTAAGACCGCGGTCTGTGTTCAAAATGACAAAGTCTAAGAAATAATGACATATTTAAAATATTTCAATTTTGTTCATGAAACGTATACAGTACACTCACGAAAAGAAAACTGTACCGATCATTCTTCGAACGGATACCTAACTATTATTATATAATAATAGGTTTACGAAACGTCTAGCCATGGACGATCAGCTGAAAATCAAACGGAAGCACTAATAGCTCCATGACCCTCCACTTTAGTATCAGAACATGGATGGGTTATAGGACATCCTCGACGAGGATTCCTCGTGTCACGTCCGAGCAACACTTTTACCGTTGGTTAAATATATTTAATCAATACTTTTACGTCTTGAAAAAAAAAATTAAACACCGATTGCTGCGATCGCGCCGCGGTCGTTTGCACTTTATTCCCTATTACGTTTTATAATTATGTATTAATTATCATCTGAAACGTTATCAAGTAAATAAACGATCCATAAGCAGTTGACCTTTTGGCTATGGACACTATTTACAATAGTTGTATGAAACGATGAGTTACGTTCGAGAGATAAGATAAATAACACACTCTCCCGCACAATAATCATTATTATAGGCAATATTTAATTGCGGCACAACCGCTCAGAACGGATTCGTGTCGGACCACGAGTGTACCGTAGTAATAACAATAGTAATCAAATACCGAGAATGCCTCGCATAATATTTTAATTACCAATTATGTACGTAGTGAGGAATGAATATTTGGGAAAGCGCCACTACACAGATTGAAAAATAGGTGCGACCTTGACGCCTCGCCTGTGCTCTTCACGGCCATAACTAATATGCGAGTAATATTTTTTTCTCCTGATAACATTTAACCATTTAAAAATCGGGCGTCGAGTTTATTGCATAGCTGGCGACGTGCGTAATCCTTTTAAAAAACAGTATATCTTCATAATCGACCAACTGCTGGTCGAAATTAAATACTCACCGACATAGGAACCAAACCTGATAGTATTAACTTTAAAAATATGCAGTATAGAATGAATATGAAATATCGAATAACAATCGAATATGAAATATCGAATAACAAAGTAAACACATTTTAAAATTGCCCTTTCAAATCGATTTTTTCTACCGAAACCCAATAACATTATAGGTTAGAGCACTCGAGGGATTGACATAATAACATTTCTTTTACGAGCACGTCCGAAAAACGAAAAATTGTTAATAATTATTAAAACAGGAAAAATAAACGAAAATTAATACTCCGATTGATTCGCCCACGTCAGCTACCTTTCCGTTTTTGCACGCCTCGAAGCAACACGTAATACTATGGTAATCATTGCTTACACACAACCGAGAATAAAAAAACCCGATTCCTACCGGAGCCAAAACGGGTTGATAAATAATACGTTCCATTTGTAAACCGACCGATTGTTCCTCACAATATATTATATTTTGGGCTGGTTTTCCCTGCGCCAACGAGTGCGGTGGAAATGGGAAAGCAAACTAAAGCAGGACACCGACCGGTGGTTAGCGACGAAATTAAATGTTGGTCTACAAAAATGCGTTTTTCACAGCGTTTCACCGCCCGGAAGTGTGCTTCATGTAAGAAGAGAAAAAACGAACATATTATAGCTGCACCGCGCGCATTAGCTCGTCAATAACCGCGGTAGGTGAAACTGGCCAAGATGCACGAAAACGCACCCGAAAGCTCGTCCTTATCCGGGAGGTGCGGTCCTTCGAATAACAGTTGAGCACCAATATTGTATTGAACAGTATACGAGGGACTGATAAGTACTGTAGGAGCGGTTAAGTTAAACTAGGATTATCGTTATCGTCGCAACACCACGAGCTGTTGAATTTCCTAGCGCCGCGGTCGTATTGCTACCGCGGACCGACGCACAGCGGTCTTAGCACACGGCGCGAGCTATATCGAAAACGGATGACGCATCGAAAGCAACGTGTATTAATCATTTATAATTCAAATACGGTTGACGAATGCATTGAGCTTTTCTATACTTCCGTCGAACGCATACGACACGTGAATATTTCATACGATACGTTCGCGAAAATATGAAATATTCTTATTGAAAATGCTGTAAGAAAAAAAAAAGGCGAATCGGTTGCAATATCTCACGTGCGTCTGATAATATGAAATATGTCATGACGGTTTTATCGCGAGAAGAGATGATGTAAAAAAAAAAAAACCATAAACACGTATACACAGCAGTGCGAGTATACGTTTGTTATGTAAAATAAAATGAAACGATCGTCAAACACTAAAACGCAGTGACGGATGTAAAAATTAATTAAAGGTGCATGTGGTGGGGGGGGGGGTGAATGAGAATTTATCCAATACCTAGTTTAGTCCCAATAATTGAAAGCTTATCATTTTAATCATTTTGCGTTATATCTTATATGACATTGTTAAACTTATATATGTATACTAAGTAATTTATATTCTAATTTCTAATCTTTTTGTAAGCCTTGGATGCGGCTATTGTGAATTTCATATTGTGGTCGTATAACAAAGTTAAATATAAATTCAATAAGATTTAACATAATGAGCACAAAGGAGGTTGGGATATTTACCCCGTAACCCCCCTTTGGATCAACCACTATAACACACGTATAAAGAGCTTTTTTATACCAACTTGATCATCGAGTACACCAGTAAACATTTTTTTGTCATTTTGTCCGGTGACGAACCGTAGGTACCCCTCTGTATACACCATTGTCACTATTGGGCATAATGGGGGCAATTATTTGTATTAAAATTGATTTTAGTGGAATGTTAAAAGTACATTTAAAACATGAATTTAATGATAAGAAAATATCATTAAGTTATGATAGAAGCGTGAAAAAAACTGTTTGATTAAACATGAATATTGTAAAAATCTTTAGCCCCATCCCAGATTTTTGAACCTAGTTTCACCTGTGCCTGTCATTGACTTCAGGTGTATGCAAAGATGATAGTGCTTATAATAGCAATCGTTTCATCAAAAAAGAATTAGTGGTTATCATTATTATTTAAATTTAATTTTCACAATAATTATTTTCATTCAATGTAAACCATTATTACTATATCATACTCGTATATCCTACTCTTTTTTTAAAAAAAAAAACTGTTTTTCTGGGTTTCAGATCCGTTGTCTAATATTGTTATCATCACGGTGTTATTTCGCAACGCTCTACGCGGTGCGGACCAACAACGATCCCTAAGCACGTTGCCATAAACAAGACGGTTTGTTTCACCGTCGTCATAATCAATCGTCGTAAGCCCAAAGGCAACACACCATCATAACAAATTCATATGGACCGATGTAGAACAATACAATAATAATAAATAATATATAAATCTATCGTACACGGTCGAGTGTAATTTTTACGCGCAATAATAATCAACATCACCCGTGTGAAATGTTATCGCAACGCGAACACCGAGAAAAGCTTGAAGTCGGTCGACAATAGTAATAATAATAATATCAATAAGTCGCAACAAAAGGAAAACAATTGAATAATCGTTCGCGGACAACGAGTTGTGTTCCGTGCAGTGTGCTTATGTACACGACTCGAGTCGGGTCAATAATAGTTGTATTCTTGTGATCTCAAAAACCCGTTACGTGAACAATTAATATAACGTCGTTTTACGGTAATAAATTAATCGTTTAAAGTCCACGGACGCTCAAGTTCATTTCATATCGTTGAATCGAGTATATTTTTTTCCCGTACGTTGCCCATCGGTCTTGGAATCAATTTATTTCTTGTAATTAGTTATTTTTTGTCAACCACAAACGACAATTAATAAGCAACGTTACGGTGACATAATATTTGTTTACGACGATTCATACAACACTACTCATTTTACCGAGCAGGATTATTCCACTGCGGGAGGGATCAAAATTTGTTAGACATCCCTGTATTTATAAATAAATCAACCCACGCGCTCATGACATTCATACTATACGTACAAACATTTTTTTTTTTTTAGTCTTGTCTATGGAGCAACGTATCAAATCCCCTACGGACTATACGCCACCTAGCTTATGTGAACTAATGAATGCGATCTTATTTACCGTGTATTAGTATTTATCATATTATACATATCGAAAACAACAATAACCCATAACATATAAAATGAAATGTTATAGATAATATTTTTTGTGAACCGAAACTCAAAAATACAGAAATGATCGTTTGTTCAAACACGAAACACGAGACCCGAAAATAATAATAATAATACCGTTTTGAACACGAAACCTAAAGCCCCAAATTTCTGAAAATATTTTGAATCCCTGCTTTTAAATAACGTATCCTTACATACAACGTTAAGCTAATAATATTTTCCCTTTCTGTTAACAGGGATTTACTGGCAATATTACATTACCGTTGGTACGTATGAGCATGGTATAAATATCACTAGGTCGTAATTTAATATTTGAAGTATAGATATGAAACACAAAATATAAAGCGATCCCATCAGTTTCTCTATAATGAAAGCAAACATTTCAGTAAGAAGCGTTTCTACAATTTAAAATCTGGTAATTATGAAAACCTGGTTTTATCTATTTTGTAGTGACAATACAATAGTGATTACATTATTACAATGTCATAGTTTCGTTAAAATATAATTTACTTGGTCACATGTACGTGAATATAATGAATTAGAACAATTTTCTTAAATAATTTAAAAATTATCAATAGGTAATAGGCATAAGTTGATAAAATAAATCTGACTAGATTTCCATAGGTTAATAATGGTTTTTTAAACAGTTTTTACGTATCAAGTATTTTCGTTACAGGAACCGCATGTTCAGAAAAAACTTTTTACAGCCTATTAAATTCTAGTCATTACCTATCTATCTGTATATATTGTATACATATATATTTCATGTAGGTACTTCAAAACTAAAATTATTGAAACCATAAATAATATATATTTCCCGGAAATAAAATTAGATACTTACAAATAAAAAATTATAGGTATACAATTATGAACCTAAAAAATACACTTTAGCCTATTTTCTTTTAACTAGTTTATCGATTTAATATTTTTAATTTTTCGATAACTATTTTGTACATGTGATTGTATGAAATCATTACTTATGATTATCACACAGATCCCTTCGGGTATAGTACATACTACATAGTAAAATATCATTAGCAGATGTCCAAAAGATTAAATGACAATTTGGTTATCAATTTTTAATATTATACACAGTAAATCTATATCGTGTCATAGAAACTCAATGGGTCATCATTATTTTGAACCTCAAACGAGCATAGAAATTTACGATTTATCATTGAGATTATATATTTATAAATACATATTATATATATTATATATACCGTGGTGACAATTTTTGAGAACTGAATTGCACAACGCGAAATTCAAAAGTGTTCAAGACCATCAAGACCATTACTAATCTTTCACTTTCAGAGTCTTATAATTTTAAGTCCACATTATAAGGTTACAAATAATTATTATGGCGATAAGAATGTTGACATTTATGAAAGGTCTCGAGAACATAATTGTATATTGGGAGTAATGAATTTATAATTATTAAGAGACTTCGTATAAACTTGACTAAAGCTAGCCATTTTGCTTGGTATTTTACTTTTCAGATTGCACAAATATTTATAATAATCAAAAGCTATGCACAAAGTGAATTTGAACGATCGGGTCCACTTTTCAAACCATGTCGCTTTCACCACGGAGAAAACGTAAACGCGCGGTGTACATAAAATGCATTATTTACACAATTAATGCGGTAAAAAGTGTTGTAAGACGAACCGATGAACGTTTCAAATCGAGTAGGCTCATGTCTACACTCCACGGTAACGTATAAGAAATACTGTTATAATAATCTCCCGTCATTATGCAACCGTTTATCAATATTATTACCATCGGCCATGGCCGTGTTCTATCGGGACCGACGCACGGTTTCAAGTGTGTGCTTTTCGTTTTCGTTGGTTTTTCTACCGCGTGAGCGTAAAAAACGGTGATAAGCAGTGCTATTAGGCAGTGGTTATGATGTTCAAATATTAGAGTACGTAATAAAAACGATTTTTTTTTTCTACGCTGTTCATTATGATAACTTGTTAGTCTACGAACATTGCGGTTATAGGTGTAGAATATGTTATGTAAGAACACTAGTCCCGACGGAACCGTATTCAATTTTGTTTTTCTAAATTTCTAAACTTCTAATGTATTTAGATATGTAAATCAAAACATCACAACATCGTTGTATGCATTAAAATATATGATAATCTTTTGCATGCGCCACTGTGCACTTACAGCAGATTCGCAAGTAGGTAATTCAAAATCGGATATATTTTTAAACTTGATTATTGTCTAAGGAAAATGTCACTATTCATTACGAACCGTGTACAGTAGATTTCTGAAAGTAGGGCTTATCACCTATATAAGGCCATAAAATAACACTGCAACTATTTAGGCCTGGTTCTAGGTCACCTTTTACAGTTTATACCAGGGATGCCCAACCTACGGCCCGCCGTTGCCTTAGAAGTGGCCCGTGGCCTGTTTTTGCGTGAAAAAAACACAACATTTTTTAATTTACCTATGTAAAAATACTTTTTAATTTATATCTATGTTCTAAAAATAATTTGCTAGTTTAAAAAATTCTAAAAAAAACCATAGTAATGAAATATAAAGTCTATATTATAATTAGTGTCCCACACGGAGACAATATTTTACTAATGTGGCCCACCGGAGAAAAAAGGTCTATACTGATAAAATCTCTCTTACGCGGTCAATTTATACTGTTTACATTTTTAGGTAGATAATAAATTGTATAATATTTGGGGGGCTTAGCCCCCCCCTCCCATTTCCACCTGTGAATTCAGTTTGTATTATGACTATACAATTATGGCAATTAGCGCACATAAAATAAAATGGTAAAAATATTAAAACATAATAGTTATAATTGAATGTGTTACAAGCAATTTTTAAAAACGTTGTACAGACGACCTTTTTAGGGATCACATGGACACAATTATTATTTTAACCGTAAAAATTGATCGCGTATAAGACAGATTATAACAACAGTTATAATGTTAAAAGTACTGGTCCCAGATAATATATCGAGGGAATTAAGTGGCGTCGACTAGCGTGTATGTAACACTACCGGGAATAAGGAAACAAATAATACCACAATGTTATGAATATAAATCATATTTCCAACAGTCGAATAATAATAATAAATTGTGACGCCCCTACTTATGTAGGTATATGTTAACGAGGAGAATGATAATAATAATAATAATGAACAACAGTCGTACATAAAATAGTCGCCATATCCGTGACGATATGAAATTCAACGGTCGGGTTGCTGAACTGCATTGAACTCGCTCTGAACCAGCTGGACAGAATCAACGTAAGTCGGCCATGGTTCCAAATGTTATTCGTCTTATGCGTATGAAGACGCGCGGACATGAACCGATATTTTTTGTGCCGCGTAAAATATTTATAAAAAAAAAACAGGGTTGCAAGGGACACGTGCGAACGTGAATAATACGAGTTTCGACAGAAAACTGCGTTCGTACATCACTGCAGCGATGCTCTAAGAGTGCAGACGGTGGATCCGACCGGTATTAGATTATGGTAAAAACGAAAGAACAATCCGTGGGCCGCGGTCTTGCTCGTTTTTCCGACAAACGTTGGTGCCTGTCGAAGTCGAAAATCGTCTCGGTCACGTTGGGTTAGCTCGCAGACGACATTCGTAACAATACGATCATCTGCAGGTAATCTCAGCCCTCGGGTAGGTTCGACAACGGAACATATCGCCGATCGTTTTATGAACAGCGATGATAAAATATTAGCGTCGGCCGTAAGTACTATATTTACAGCACCGGCGGTGACGAATCGACGACTGGCTGACGATATACGACGTTTTGTTATCCACCTCGTCGCGTTCCACCGAACTAAAGGCTATCGCGGAAATCCGCAAGCTCGTGGGCGACCGAGTTTACAGAATATCATGACATTTGTACCTCGCACCACAAAGGGACCACAAAAATCAAAGTGTTCAAATTCTCGTGTCGCGCACTAAATTTGAAAATAAATGTTTGATTCTGAACAACATATTATACATATACACATAACACATGAATTAGTAAAATTAATTAATGGGAATAGCCAACAGGCATAGGAATTGTCTTATTATTAATCGACATGAAAATTAGTTGTGTACAGAAATACTGGTGATGGGTCTTATTGTCTTAGCATGCACAAACTTTTAATTTTGAACGTAAAACTTAGATAAAATTTAAACAAATACCTACTAAACCATATCAAAAAATAGCATTTTGATCAACTTTTAAATCATTTTTTTTGTGAACCGGTGGGGGGACAACTGGCTCTAATGCCACCCTTCCTTGTGTTGGTGTTTGCAATTGTTTTCGAGACTCCGATGAATAAGATTTTATCACACAAATTGCGTTGTAACACACACAATTATGGGCCTACACGACCTACACATAGTGACGTTTCAGCGCCAACCGGTTACGCGATAAAGTGGTGTTCCGAGTGCACGTATAATATGTCCGGTTCGGGTTTGCGAAAAATGCGTGCGATGCCGTAAACTGAAAGCCGAAGGTTCAAGACACAGGCGCGGGCAAGATGGGACATTAGCCTCCCACCCTGGACTTCAAGTATAGTATGTCATTTTGAAAATTTGAACTTTTATTATGGCAAAGTAAATATTTCATTGATATATTGACTAAATTAGTATGGGTTTAAACATTTTAAATTGACAAAGAAAAAAAACAATACATTCATCGTGTAATAATGCAGACTTTTGTAATGATATTATATGAACTTTTTTGTTATGTAACTTTTCGTATTTGAGTTCATTATGCCCCTCCCTGAAAACATATCTGCGGGCGCTCATACTGAACTTGTTCGCTGACAATCGATAAATTGTACTTGAAGAGGCCACAGCTCGTTCGGGTGTACGTGATAAAATCGAAACTGCGATTCTCTTGCGCGTTATCTAAAAATAAATTATGGGAATACGGGTTGTTTTATCATTATGCGATGGTCGATAATCGACACGCTAGTCCACATTGTATAGTGTTTAGTGTTTACAGTACCTACAGCGCAAAAGATCGATAAACGCTATGTTACGCGAATATTATTAAATTATACAACGTACTTCGACTTTGGTCAAGTGTTCGAATCCTGGCAGCGAGGTAGTGCACGGATAAAATTTTCAATTTTATGATCAAGTCAATGCAGATATAACAATTATATGCATTTTCGTCGAACGAATAAAAATAAGTGCGAAACAACGTTCGCTACGAACAAAGAACGCACGCAACAGTAACAATTCGGATTTCGGGTTGTAAATTATCACAGTAATTGAGTAATGTCAGTGGTGCGTATTGGAAAAGCAAAACGGACAGTTCTGAGACTGTCAAGGAAAATTTACGAACCCGTTTTTGTTTTACGTTTTTAACCCAAACACTGTGTGCGCGAACAATGTGTCTCTTTTACCACTTGTCAACCATCCGGACTTTTAACCGTTTTACGCGAACATTTTCAAAAATACGATACGCGCCAGTGTCATGTTTCCCTGTGAGCAGAACAAGCAGGTGATCGGAGCGGCAAAATTGTAGGGGCGGCACATTTTCCGCTTGTTAAAAAATGAAAAGTTGAAAGAAACTTTTATAATAATGCAAATATTTTAGACTCTGATTGAAACGAGGAATGTAATGGTTTTAACGTGATGTGTGCTTTATCTTTGTGTCTGTGTACACGATTTCGTCTAGTTGGTACTTTGAGAAAGTCGTTTTTTTTAATTTCTCAACAGATTTCCGATGAATTGAAAAAAGCAGAGCGAAAAAATACAAAAAACTTCAACCGGGATCAAGAATTGAAACCTACTCCGTTTAGTATTTTCGTCACCGCTTGTTTATTTTCCACAGATACAAGATATTTGGTTGTTATGCTATAAAAATTATCGTAGCGACTGGAAACATACATCTATATACCCGATATAGAAGTATCACCCTTCAATACATATTTAGGTGTATCAGATATACGTATATATTATAACGCAGTCTCAATTATAATCTACAATTATTAATTGTAATTGTAAATCTATAATAAATTAACTTTATTTTAATATTTATGAAAATTGGAGTGTACAAATTAAATTGATAAAAATACAATACCATACTACGTACATAGTTTTATTAATTTTGATAGTCTTAAATAGGTATTAATTAGGTATTTAAAATATATAAAACGATACTAATAAAACGTATTAACCTATTTCAATAAGATAATTATTCGGTTCAGTTAAATTACTGTATCAACTACCTATCTTTATAAATTGAAACTGATTTGATTCACACGACCTCTTTCACTCAGAATCGTTTTTTTCGACAGCAATGGTACATTGGTTTCTAGTTTAAATGACAAATACAGCAATCAACCCATCCCTGTATCTGGCCCGACCTAGGTGTTTCGCCCCTTTTAATTCGTGTTTTGATGTTTTATGGCTAGTAGGTAACGTTTTATTATTCAAAATAATAAATTTGATTAATAATACATGTCTTTTATCGCGTAAAAAAAAACAAAAAAATTTATGAAAATCGAGGCGCCAAATTACCTCTAGGCGACAAACGCAGTTTGCTATTACGCGCGTTCAACTAGTTTCGCCTAGAGAGGCTGGCGGCGATGTAATCAAGACAGTATGGAGGTATGCAAGGGGACTCCTACCTCTCACCGCACTCAAAAAGCGTATCTTTAAACACTTCTCCGAAAAGTTCACAGTTCACAGCTCAACTGTTTGGTCATAATAAGTTTTTATTTTATGATTGATGATAAATGATGATGATCAACTATTATTTGTGATCGTAGCCGGTAGTTCCGGGAAACAGCTGAACACAAAAACTAATTGGTGATCACCAATTAGTAATATTGTACAGGTCCTACTAGAATATATGGAACGCTGTAAATGGTAAATGGGGAACGTATAGTCACTTCCCTGCGGTTTTCCGCCACTTTAAGCCCCGAACGGCCGAACATCGCAGCGGTCGAGTCGTGGAAAAACGGGTGGGGGGAGGTGAGGGGAGGGATACTACGACGATACAACTACACCCATCATAATATGATAATTATCAAACGTGTCACGTGGTTCGTCTTACCTATGCCGTAGTAGATGTCCAAGTGTTTGACGGTATCCTCGTAATTGGATATCTTCAGGTGCAAGTCGACGTCCGTGTCGACAAAACTCGTATTTTTAGCCCTGTTCATCGTCGTGGCGGCGGCTTCGGCGGCGGCGAGGCCGTGCGGTCGTCGATGCGGACCGGAAAAGATCTGAAAATGTTCGCCAGCACTCGAGACGGGAGAACAACAAGCGCACGCCGGCACGCGGACGATGGATGGAAAAATATTATTATTATTATTACCGCCGTTGTTGTTATTATTATTACTATTATTATTATTATTATTATTGTAAATTTATTACTGTTCACCGGACGGACACGGGCGCGCGCGCGATACGACCGACGACGGATCGGCTGCTACTAAACGCGCGAGACTACGGGTGGGCGCGTGCGCGCGTACGTTTGTGTGTTTTACGCGCGTCGTTATTTTTACACGCGCCAAGGTCCAAGTCGCGCGCGCGTGCGGTGCATACAGCGCGTGCGAAAAACACGGTCGTCACAATCGGTTACGTTTGGCACCGCGTGTTATTACGACCGGGCGGTATGGGTCGGCTTTCCGAACGGATCAACGATCGTTTCGAAAATGAACGTTCGGACGGTTTCCTCTTCCGCCACCGCTCGACATATTTATTTATTATTTTTTTCCTTATTTTAATCAGAAAAAACAATATTTAACAAGATTACATATTAAATAAAACATTAGATTGATTTATCTATCTCCTGTAAGCTTGCGCTTGTGTTGGAGATAGAGAGTTATAAAGCGGTAAAATTGATTACATGATATCATATAAAAATAAGTATAACATTACAAAGAGTAAATTAAGAAGCAAATACAATATAAAAATAAAATATCACAACTAGGTATAAAATAATCATAAGAAGACATTTAACAATTACATTTATCATCCTATTTTATTTTAGATATTATAATAATTAGTAGCCCTAGTACATGTATTAAAGTTTTTCCATGTTTGTGAATAACCAGTTAGATATCAATTTTTTCTCATACTTAGGTGCTACACAAATTATATTTTTGAATTCATTATTCATAGAGTTGAAGATAGTAGTACCTAGATAGTCCAGAAATCTTTGACCATAATATGAGGTATTTGTGTAGGCTACAGGAGCATTATATGCTCTGTTTATTCTCTTATTTTCTACTTTTTTTATATTAAACCAAGTGTTTATATTTTTAATTACCCATGATATTGCAAATTTTTGATAAATTAATTTAAAAGGCAAAACGTTTAGTTCTTTATAGTTATGTACAGTTGACCCTACTAAATCTTTTTTACCCACACATATTCTAATTATTTTATTTTGTTGAAGCTGTAGCGGTTTGATTACATTAGCAGTTGCACCACCCCAAATCTTTATACCATATTGGAGAACTGCTTGATATAATGATATGTATACTATTCTGATTAGGTGTTATGGTAAAACTGAATGGAGTTTATAAAAATGATGTAATGATATACGCAAGCGTTTAAGTAAATAATTGATATGCAGATCCCATCTCAGATGTTTATTAATAGTTATACCTAAATATCTGATACTTTGAACTCTTTGGATTTTTCTACATGTATTAGTGTTAGTACACTTTTCAGTATTTTCACAAAAGTGAATTATTAAATCACTTAGAGGGATTTGAGTACTATTTATAGTGAACTTCATATAATAGGTCTTACTAGTATTTCCACGCCGTTCGGTCTAGCACAAAACTGGACCTAGGTCGTGGCCCGGCGGGATGGATCTGGGACGCAAGGTCGCCGGTTCGAACCCGGTTACGTTTGGTTACCGCCCCCCTGGATAGAAGAAACCGCCAACGCCTCCCCTACATCCATCGTGCATCTGCACGATCGGGTAGAACAAAAGCTACCAGGTCAATGACCGTTGTTGTTGAAGCTTTTGACCTGAAAAAAGAACTGGACCAAAAGTTTCATGCCAAGACACGGGCTCGAACTGTCCGTAATATTATTTTCCCTACATCTTTTTATAATTTTCTATTTCCTGTCCTACGCAGCAGTCGGATTTGTGTTTCGTACAGCTCGTACCACGGGTAAATCGCGTACGTTATCGATTTGCAGCTGAAACGTAACATTTGTAAAATTCGATACGCTATAATAATTATGCGACCGAACAGTGACCCAATAAAATATTGTGTTGGCCACATTATTCGCGTGCAGAAACATTATAGATATGCACGTGTGTAAAGCTTTAGTTCAACAACACAAAACAATAGTAGTATTCCCGTGAAGTTGTTCAAAAACTGTCTACGTAAACGTGTCAAAATAGCAATATTTCAATGACAGCAGATGAATCGTGTTCGTTATCAACATGCTCGTGTTTATTTTGATATTCGACTTTTTGCCGGTTCGAACGACCCAGGATACCGGTAAATATTATACGTTCCGGGGTGCCCGTGCGGCGTGCAAACACCTTGATATTACGTAATCGACTGCACACCGTTCCGTCGCGTAAGCCCGTTCGGACGTCCTTGCGGTCGTCAACCGCGCAGCAGGGGCGAACGCAGGAAAACATTTCGGGGGGGGGTTGAAAAAATGTTAAGTTTCATAAAAATTCTACTGTATTAGTGTATTACACTTTTGTTATTTACTATTTATTTTAGGCACTTATAGTATATACATAATATACATATTACAATTTGTCAATTTACATTATAAAACAAAATCTATACGTCTTGGAACTTTTGCCATTATATCAATGACCTCTTTGCAAGTCATTTCCACGTCTCTGTATAAGTTCAATAGTATCAATCCATTTAATCGATTGATGTCTTAATGTTAATGACAATTTTATATCATGTTAAAAACGAGTCTGTATCAAACTATCAAACATAACTTGCAACCCAGCTTGTTTTATTTTATAACCTAATACATATTATAAATAGTTTATAGTTTATTATATAGATAGTTAACATTAACTCACATTACGATTCGCGTCAGATTGTGACATCTCGTGTTTTCGTCTTTTTATTGGTCGACTGCCTACGGACGATTTATCTGAATCTACATCAATCGAAACATTCGAATCTCAGGTAGTATTTTTATTTTACTGGTTTAAAAAAACTCTAAAATTGTACATACTCATTTTTAATTTTTAATATTTTTATATTTGCGTTTAATATTACGTCATAAGTATACGCTATAATACCACAATCAAAACTTTAGTGTATAGCGGTACAGCACTACGCCAAGAATGCGAGATATTAAGTCGTGTTCGTTGGCGATGTGGTTTATTTTGAACAATTATAAAATTTCTAGAATTATCTTGATTCTACTTACGGGTCTTACTTACTTACTTACTTATTCTATACGGGTCGTTGCGAATTTCCGGAGGCCGTAATATTATGTGGGTAATTACACTGGTCGTCTGTCTAAATTACGTACATCATCGAATTGGCGACGAAAGTTATAACATCCACACTTCAAAACTGCATTATCATACATATTTATGGTAATTTTACTGTAACTGCATACATCAATTTACAGACCATGGTGGACGAGAAACTTTTTAATAACTAATGAAATTTATTTTATTTGAATTTTTTTGAAATGTTATTAGGTAATACATTTTGTAGGTCAGATAATTTATTTTTTGTTCCTGATATTTCGGGGGGGGGGGGGGGGGTTAAGCCCCCCCTGCATTCGCCCCTGCCACGCAGATCCGTTTCGTGAAAGATCAACACCAAACGATCAATATTGGATTTTTCGAAAATAATTCAGCCGACGCGCGTGTTGCCTACGGTGTTCGTTAGCTTTGTCTGTTGTTGAATTCGCAGGCGCTTTGACGAAACGTGGCGGCGTGTGCTTCGGACCGGTCTTCCAAGGTGTCGACCGCCGGACGAGCTGTGACAGCTTCAGAGAGAACGCGTCGGTCAAACGCTCGGCCAAAGCTCTAGGTACCTCGAATACGAACCGTAATGTGGTCGATTAGCGTAGCGATAATTCGTGATTGTTATCGGTCCTAAGCAGCACGTGTAAGGCGACAGTGTCGAGACCACGAAGCCGACGACCGGTCGGAAATCGAAAACCACGATTTCACCCCTTGGACGGAACACGGCGATGTGTGCGGAGAAGAACAAAAAACCAACGGTAACGTAATGCTGTTCAAGAACCCGAGATACATCTTGGGTAATTAGACAAAAACAAATTGTTCGCCGACCCTAATCCGATAACGGTTATAGACAACGCTTAAAATGGTTTTCGATAAAGTTTAGTGAAATTTTTGTTCACGACGAGGCTGCCCGTTAAGCTTTGATTTGATCTAACCGACTCGTGGCTGATCGCGATAGGCGAAAATTAGTCGGTCCGCCTGTCACAGTACACCAACTGAAAGTTTTCAAAATTAACGACACGATGAATAATACGTGTTTTGCCCGATTCCATGAGTTCTGCGGCAAAATGGTGCAGAACAAATCAATACGCCTAGTACAGTCCGTAACAACCTTTTTTTAATTTTTATTCTTACGATTTTCTAGTATGTATTCATGGGAATAAGTAAACATTTAAACTTTATTCGATTTGAAGTGTGAAGTCAACTGTATACTTTAGGAAAAAATATTGTAGGATTCCGAACTCAACCGACCAAATATTGTCATTATCATATTTTGTTGTGCCTACCCTCGTGTCAAAACTTTTCAAAACAATTTTCTCAGTTCCCAAAACGCAACTTGAAAAGTGCTCATCGGAAGACCCAATACCGATCGCATAGTCGAAAAATGTGTACACGCGGCCTCGCCCCCGCCCATTGTAATCGTTATCGTTTTTTTGCCCCTCCCCCTCTGCGATTCCGCCCCTCGTTCGTCACCACTCGTGCAAACCGTTGTTTCGTGTGCCCCTGTACCCGCGCAGGCAAGAGCTTCAACCGCAGCATCGCCAGGGTCGTGTGCGAGGGATGCCTGGTGGCGCGCGGCACCAAGATCGAGCGGATCAAGTTCTCGAAGAGGGGCGTGAGGGTGTGCGAGAAGGTGTGCAACAAGCAGAGCGAGCACATACTGCGCGTGTCGCCGACCACGGTCACGTTGCAGAGCTACTACTGCACCCGGAAGAGGCTGATCGCGCCCAGCTGCGTGTGCGTGTTCAAGGTGTCGTGCGAGGAGTTCAACCACTTCGCGTTCATACACTTCATCCCCAACCGGGTGGGCGACATGGCCATGCTGTACTTCGAGTCGGGCCACCCGCTGTACCGGGGGTTCCACAAGACGTGACCGTCCGAGTGCGATACGCTTAGTACCGCGTTCCGACGTCGCCGCGTGTCCCCGGCACTAGCTCTCCACGCGTGTAAAACCGGTAGGCAGCGCAATGTTATCGTCCGCGTCGTCTGAACAACTTAACAACAACGGATTCGCCCACCCTTGTGTGTATCATGTCAATGTAAATATACAACAAGTACGAACGTATAATGTTGCACGACAGTTGTCGACCGGTTTGGTGTACCTTCAAGTCGACGCGTACGACGCTGTAATAACCCACAAGTAAAAGAAAAGGTAAAAAACCGCGGGCTTATCACCCTGCTCCTTTTTATGAGGAGGGCACTCGGGGTTACAAAGGTCCGAGAGCCGGTGTAGGTATGTGTCACAAGCCCATTACGATGATACCACTCACCTGATTCCTCGTCGCTGCACAGAAGCGAAGATGATCTCGACACTCACGGGTGCGGGAAGTATAGGAATTCATTAAGAACAAACACAGTCTTTAATGGACGAAAGCCGGACTCAGGGCCGTCCCGAAGTGGGGGTCTAGGAGGTGTCCCCACCCCCCCACCCCAAGTGTACAATATGTATATGTCAGTTGGCATTCGGCAAATTATAATTTACTTTATACACTTTATAAATAATTTTGTAAATACTACAAAGTACAAATATGACGTCGTAATAATTTATTAATATGCTGTAATTTATATTAATTATGAAGGTATATAAGTTAATTTTCCAATTACCAACTGTCCAACACAAGTACTATAATACAATTTAAGTAGGTACCTATCAATAATCAATGTGACAATGTTAAATGTATTATATAATAATATTACAGGATACAAATTTTCTATGCATTCGTAGAATAATTGGATTATTTTTAATAATAAATGAAAACTGATAAGGAACTGTTAGGCACTGACGACTGTAATTTCTATTTATAGAAGTAATGAGAAAGCTTTTGATGTTGACTCGTCCAACGTAGACATCGAATGAGCGATAAGAATCTAAAATTGTTCCATTTATAGTATACTGTCAGTATTGAAAAAAAATGTTTTGAGTTGGCAAATTAATGTATCTCACCCCCCTTATTATTTTGTTCGGGACGGCCCTGGCTCGGACTCCCTGGCACTCACACACAGACTGTATTTCAGATGGCGGTGATGTTGGCACTTATGTTAATGTACGTATCGGTTTCAGCTAAGTCCGTGTGCGCACACTGACGGCAAAGCTCCTTTAGTTTGCATGGCGAACGATTGTTGATTTATAATGGTTGACGGCCGGTACTCGTCACTACGCGTGACCAGAAATTTGTATTTTTTTTTAGGTAAATCTGAGGCCACCGGCAAGTCGGTGCGCACGCACTGACGACTTGCAACGGAGAGCTCCGAGAAGGGTTGTCTGAAGACGTTTTATAGAGAGGTGTGAATGTGTGGCGGCAAGGGCGGATACAGAGGTCCTAAACGGAGGGGGCGATTCACATAAATTAATAAAATAAACTAATAGAAATTGTCTTATTATTAATCGGCATAAAATGAGTTGTGTACAGAAATCTGTCATACTCTCAAACGAAACACTGGTGATGAGTCTTATCGTTTTAGAACGCAAAAACTTTTAATTTTGAGCATGAAACTTAATGAAAATCTCATACTTAAAAAAACTCAATACCTATTAAACCACATTAAAAAAAAGCATTTTGATACAAACAAGTCGAAAAGTGTTATTGAATATCGGTATAATTGTATATTTGTATACATTATAAAGAAAATATTGAATTTGCATTGACATTTTTGCCAAAATTAATTTCAAATAGAATATTTGATACCCTTTTATGTACGGGGGGGGGCAATTGCCCCTATTGCCCCTCCCTTGTATCCGCCCTTGTGTGGCGGGATGGTTCTTTTGACCGAAAGGCGGTTTCCCATGAAGATTGACCTAGTTATTGACAATGGGGAACCGTTAGACTTTTGTCCCTTTTTATTGCTTGTTTTCTGTCTGTGTGTGTGTGTGTGTGTGTGTGTGTGTGTGTGTGTGTGTGTGTGTGTGTGTGTGTGTGTGTGTGTGTGTGTGTGTGTGTGTGTGTGTGTGTGTGTGTGTGTGTGTGTGTGTGTGTGTGTGTGTGTGTGTGTGTGTGTGTGTGTGTGTGTGTGTGTGTGTGTGTGTGTGTGTGTGTGTGTGTGTGTGTGTGTGTGTGCCGAAGGAGTCGTTATTTATTAAATCATAACATTTTTGTACATACATGGTACTGCATATCATTACAACGCGCTGCTCGCTCCGTCGTCAACAACAACGGCGCTTGGGACGACTTTATGCGCGGAATTAAGCGTTGAAAAATGCTACGCATTTATGCCCCGTAAAACTTTATCGTACACGTCGTATTATAAATATGTGCGAAACCACTAGACCACGCTCTTGAAAATATTTTATTTTCTCGTTTAAAAATTCAATTTACGTGTACTTTTATTTCTGTTTATTCGTTTTCAAGCTTGGCTTCAGATACCTATTATAAATGCGTATATCATGTCTATGATTTAATAATTGTCTACAACATTCTTACCCAAATAAATAATTGTTGCGTTTTGTGATGACCAAGCTTTTTCGAATGTAAGTAAGTGATGATTATCAATTAGGGCCCGGAATTAAACGCATTTGCATATTTTTACTTATTTGTTTAAAAAAGACACAAATTTGAATCCGAGCCTAATCAGTTGGAAGAAAAATGTTTTTTTAATTATTTATGCATATTTTGGCATTTTCCTGATATATAATACATATATCGAAGAAAAATTGTATTAAGTTAGTAATATTACCTATAATGGCTATAATGACTAAACTAGTAACTAAAGGCATAATCATATTTTGATTATTTTTCAATTTTTACTAAGCCAAGCATCGACTTGTTGTCCTTTACGCCAATCGTTAATACATGACACAATAATTATTGTCCTATCGAGTGAGCTCGCAATATTACGAATAAATATGCTGAAGGTAGTAGGAAACCAACGATAATGCAGCTAATGAAAAACTTGCGGTGATTTTAGTTATTTCAGTTATTCAATTGTCTTATAATGTTTTGTTGAATATAATACCCCCTATCAAATACATGTATACAATTATTTAATACATTTTCAAACTTGTGTCTATTACATTTACATACAAGAATAAATAATTTTGCATTTTTGCATATTTTGGATATATTTATTGCATATTTAATGATAATAAATTAGTGCATATTCGCGTGCACATTTCATATTCTTTTAGTGCATATAATTCCGGGCCCTAATTATAAATTATAAGATAATATTCATGTTGATATGAAATCTTTTGTATCGATTTCTTTTTCCAATTTCTAGAACACGTATATTTTATAGGGTACAAGTCATCCCTAGGAAAATATAATACCCACAAAATATGGTTTTCTTGTGCCTTGATACTTCACAATGATTTAATAACAATGATAAGTTAAAACACTAATTAATTAATTTTTTTTTGGAGGGGCAATTTAAAAACAATATTTTACCTACTGAGGTTAGAGGTGACCTATATTTACTCAAATTAGGGATCTAGGAAAATATAATACCCACAAAATATTGTTTTCTTGTGCCTTGATACTTCACAATGATTTAATAACAATGATAAGTTAAAACACTAATTAATTCATTTTTTTTTGGAGGGGCAATTTAAAAAAAAATATTTTACCTACTGAGGTTAGAGGTGACCTATATTTACTCAAATTATGAGCTCATATGTGCTGTAACCAGTTACAAAATAGCTTGAAATCTATTTAAGTGCTAAGTTTTTTAAACGTTTAAAAAGAAATACATAAGTGAGGAAGAAAAAATAGAACCTACGGACAAACAAAATTAATAAAAGTCATTGGATTTTTAAAAAAATTAACTTTATGTAAGTAAGTATATCACAAATTACATTTAAATAAAATTATCATTAATTAATAATAATTATAAATATAATTATTAATAAATAATAACTTGAAATTATATTTTTGTACCTAGTTAAATGTTTTGTGTGAGTATTTGAGCTTTTTAATACATTATACTAAGATTTCAATACCAGAAGATCTTTTAAGTAAATCAACATGTGATTTTATAACAATGTACAGTGATGATAACATTAGTAGCGACGTCACACGTCAGATATTCAGTCTTCGAGATTATTTTGTCTCGAACTTCGGTATAACTGTCTTCAAAAAATAAAAAACAAAAGATATATCACTATTATGTAAAGAACTGAAATCTATTGCCTATTTTCTCTGGTGTATTTACAGCTACTATGATAACCTTCTGCATCTGCGTAAAAGTCATTTTCAAAAACAATAAAAAATTACCTATGTCTCGGGTTAGACTATCAAATTTAAACATATTAAATATTGAACGACTTCAAACTGCTCAAATATAATAGACAGATAACATGAATAATTGTGCAAATTCAAAAGCCACAAAAATTAATTGTTTACACAAAAAATATCTTAATTGTTCGTTATATTTTATAAATTTGTTATTTACGCGAAAAATTTTACAAGTTTTAAATCTGTGCCTATAATATAATTAAACATGAATGTGTTATTATTGAAATCTGTAACTGTATTATATTGTGTACAGATGCTACAATACATCTGTAATGTATTATCTATTATCCAACGTTTTAGAAAATTATTATTTTAACAATGAATAAGCTTTAATGTAGATAATTTGTAATGAGACAGAACAATAAGCTTTTATTTCAATAATTAGTATGTAGAAAAACAAAACCTGTTTGAAAAACTAAAGTGTCTAAAAATATTTTCAAAAAACTTTTTCATGGAGGTGGCACAAAATAATAACAGCAAACTAATCTAGTAGTTGCGGCAATACATAGGTTGGAAATCAAATATTTATAAATTATGAATTAATATCCCCATTTATTTATTATTACATTTTACGACAAAATCGGTTAACCTGGCATTCTCTGCCATGATCCTAAACCATGTGTTCAAATTTAACTGAAATATTTCATTAATACTAATCATTGTCAATACATTTAACGATTATTCTCATTCACTAGTTTTAAATGGTTCAGTTAGTAGGTATTATTTTTAAAAATTTAAACTTCAATTTTGGTTTTTCAACAGATAAATAATACATATAATAAACTAAGAATAATTTAAATGTAAGAAAAGCAAATTGAACAGTAATCAAAAAATACAAGTAAAAAATATATAAGCTTCTTAAAACCATAGTATCTTCAAACAAAAAGGTTGTTTACTATACAAATTTTCTTTGGCTCGGTATTACATTAACATGTGCAATGTAACAATATTGAATAGGACAATATTGAATAAATTATGAAGTACAGTGATTTTCCGTAAACATTATTTAATGACTAAATACAATTTTCATTTATAAAGTGCAAAAATATAACAACTAATAACCATTTGTATACATAAAAAATATAATAATAAAAAACTAACAATTGTATAAATTTTTTGCTTAAAATATTTAAAACACATTAATTATTGCATATAAATAAATTGGTACTGATTAAACGTTAATGTAATATAAACTTTGGTCGTAATACAATGTATAATTCAATAATATGATTTCAAAAAATGCACACTAACACACACAGACACACAAACACAGCACACTTTAGTGCACTTAAAAACATTGAAGGCACTGATCATTAATACTATAAATATATAATAATATAAATACGCATGTTTAAATAATTAAAAAAAAACAACAAATATTCTATTATACTTAGATAATTACCGAAATAGTTAAAACAATAAAATAGCACCATAAAATAATCAAATTTTAACTCCGGCACATGTCTAATAACTACATTAATATATAAATTTACGCATGCATAAAATCTAATGTGATCTCAGACGTCAATTTTTGATAAATGTGTGAATACTGAAAGAGATCTCATTTTAATTTTGTTGCTTCGTTTAGAGCAACAATCCATCTGCAAATACAAGATACAATTAGACGTATAAAAATAGATATTATCAAACACTATATTAAATGACTATTGAACCATTATTTAACATTAAATATTATCATTGAATTCAAAACACTTTAAACACAATCGTGTAATAATAAAATTACAAATTACTCTTACCATTTAAAGGTAGGTGTTCATAAATATGCACACACACATATATATAATAAACGTGAAATTATACAACTGACATATTCATAATTAAATATTAATTTTAACAGAAATGGCAATTAATATTATTATACATTATCACATTGTTTTTTAAAACTGATACATTATATAAGTAAAAACCAACTTCATAATGATAAATTATTTTTCAAAATGTTGCCATTATATTTTATTTTAAGGTATTTATGTTTTACAATTTTTATAAAGTACCCTTTACTTCAAAATATTTTTTTCATCATTTTTTCAATCATTTTTTTTTAGGGTCATCTGATTATCATACAATAAACCAACCATCCACTTAAGCAATTTATAAATAAATAGTTTGTACTCTATACATATATCCATACCTATTAGCTAACTGTTCGACGTCAGTGCAAAAAGTCATAGGGTTTTGTCCAGCATGAACCAATTGGAAAACACAACTCGAATCAAATTCCTCAAAATTCGTACCCTAAAAAGTAATTAAATTATTATTACAACCATTATTACATACACTATAGATAAGATTTTATTCTTCTTATGTAATATAATTAAGAATATTGTTAATAGTGGCGTTGATATAGTTATTTAGTCAAATGAGAATCGAATATTAAAAAAATCTGGAACTATTAAGTACTATTATTATATACTTATCATGGAAATAGAGCAAAAAAGTACCTAATTATAGTAGAACATTCTAATTTAGATTATAATTCCTATTAGACAATCAAAATATTAAAAAATGTATGTATGGTGGAGGGTCAAACAATGTAGTTAATTATCTTGTTAATATCAACAGTGACATTAAATTAGACAAAGAATTTCAAGTATTTTTCTTTATTATTCAAACTTTGAATATTCGTATTTAAAAAAAAAAATAATAATAAATGTATACAATTTGTTAATTAGTTTATAATGAAACAATTTAGTTACTCTTAACATATCTTATTTATTTGAAGAAATAAAATTGTTTTACAAGTACTTATTTCAATTATGGTTCAATAAACATTATGGTTGAATCACTTTATTAGTGATAAAGCATATTACATTAGGGACAAAATCACATGTCTTACGTTCTACATCCTCCAATTATATATTCAGAAATTATTTAATGCTAAATGTAGCCTACTTTAAGTTATGCTATTTCTAAGCCGAAAAATTATTTTTATATAAGATTATGATATAATAAATTATTATAATATAAGATTTACAAAATATTTTGTGGGCTTCAACGATCAACCAATTGTACATCGGACTAAAAATATAAGTGATTAGTAGAACAAAATTTGGAGTTGATTTACCATCCAAATTTTCATTAGTGTGTAATGATATTTTAATTTGTATAATTTTGAAGCAAATAGTACAACTATTATTATAACATAATCTATTTTATGGATGCCAAATATTTTTCATTACACTGTAGTTCAAGTATAAGTAAATTATATGACATAATAAACCAAGATAAAAATTAAAAGATAATTTATTTAAGTTGTTTTATTTAATAACTATTTAAAAGCTATGTATTAATTTTAATTATTAATGAAATAAAATGTAATTGATATTGATTTTAAAAATCTCAATTTTTAATCTTCTATGAACACTGTACAGTTATTTATACCATAATTTATGTAATATGCAGGCCCGTACTGGCCCACCGGGACACCGGGAGTTTTCCCGGTGCACCCCTCTCCCCTTTATTTTTATAATAAATATTTACTATATATTAGAGGGTACCACTGATTCCAATTTTTATCTCATCAATCATCAGGTTTTATATACTGATTTAGAATGTTTCGATCCTCAAAGGTTTGATAAAATAAGAAAAAATGGTTTTTCATCTAATGCGTTGGTTAAAATATGTGAACTGTTACCCTCTATTGATCAGCCGAAGCTCAAAGAAGAACTTATTTCTTTTGCTACATCTTGGCCTTTAATTTGTAAAGTCGGTTTGCAGAGTGCGTATGAAGATGCAGGACAATTCGATACCATCGATGATGATGAATGGGTTAATGAGTACGATTTTAAGTGTAGTAAAATAAAAGAGTGTAATGTTTGTCTATCATGCGCATTGCGTATAATAACTGATTATAATATGTATTCCTTAAAATACACGGAATTATACAAATTATATAAATATTTACTGACTCTGCCTCTAATACAAGTGACGTGTGAAAGGTCATTTTCGAAACTAAAATTGCTATAAACAAGATTAAGATCCTCTATTTTACAAGACAATTTAGAATCATTATTCTTAATGCAGTGTGAACGAGACATACAAAATAAAGTAGATGGAGATAAAGTCATAAATGTTCTGTGTTCGAACAGCAAATAAATGCGACGTCTACTCACATATTAAAATACAAGTAATTTTCATTTACTTTTTTTTAAAGTGCTTAAAAAAATTTTATGGTTTAAATGTTTTTATATAAAATACAAATAAGATTCAATTTTAAAAGTAAGTGCACAAATTATGTTCTTTGCCTTTTTTCTACAAAACATATTATGGTTGGTATTTTGTTAAAAATTTCTTTGGGCGGTAGTGTGTAAATAAAACAATCAAGGGTGGACACTGATTAAAGGTATATAGTAATAGTAACGGTTGCATAAAAATGTAGTTGACGCCCTATAAATATATTTTTCCCACGCCCCTTTGAGGTGGCCAGTACGAGCCTGGTAATATGTATTAATTTCATGAACACATATTTTTACAACACTAATACTAATGGATAATTTATAATAGGAAAATAATTATAAAATAACAGAAACATTATGAAATAATATAAATTAAACATAGAAATATAGATAAGTGATAAATTAATAATAGTGACTAAATTATATCATTATATAGTTTATTTACTCTGATAGATAAAAAAAAAATCTTTTAACACATAACAGTTTGGATGGCATTATAATTTAAAACTGACCACAATCAATAATTATAAAATATAACTACTTTGTTTTTACTGCTTATCTTGTCCATAGTATATTTTTTAATAAGTTGTCCATAACATGATTATGTTACAGAGCACCAATTAACATTTTTTCATTTAGAATTTAATTATTTTATTCTGAATGAAGTGAGGAATTATTTTGCTAGCATTTTTTTTTTTTATGATCACACTTTACTGTAATAAATCTGAGCCAATCCGTATATAATGATCCGTTTTAACTTGTACTTTTATAAAACAAGAAACTTGTTATCTTATTGTTAAGAAACTTTTTTATATTATAAGACAAATCTTATTTTTACCTAATAAAATACTTACTTCTGGAAATGTTTGAATGCTATACCCAAGAACTGGTATAGTGTTTAATGCCACAACATCTTCAGAAGCTTTGTATGCATACAATACTTGTTCTTTTAAAACAAACCAAATTCGTTTCCACGATTTACGTTTTTCGCGTCGAAATAACCAACCACTCATTTGTGAACCAGAATCGTTGGCCATCACCTATTAATTTGTTATTAAAATTTAATTAGATACATTTCAACAGTAAAATTTATTGATAGTTATAAAATTGAGTAATAGATTAACAGAAAACATAAATTATTACCTCTTTTAACCGCTGTGGAACATATTTCACTAGTTTTTTTGAACTCCATACACCAGACTTCTTAAAAGAATTTTTTACTGTATCTACCATTTTAATAATTTCAAAGTCTGTTATGCTGGTTTCTTGTCGCATTTCTAACATTTTGTCTTCAAACTCTTTAAGCATATAATAAACATTTAGATAATAATAATTCATTGAAAATTATTTATCAACACCTATTATATTGACATACCTTTGAGCAAATAATCATAACATTCATCACATACACGTGCAGATTGAAACTTCATGTAACGAAGGGGAGCTTTGTTTTCAGAACAATTGCCACACACTACCTACACAACAAAGTTATAAACATAATTATTTTATCAAACAATGATCGTAAATATTTTTATACTTTGCCACAGGATCTACAATGATGTCTTCGAAACGTGACTGTAAATTCTGCAGCACACGTTTGGCACATGGTCACACGACAGTCTTGAATCCATATTGGAGCCTTTGTTAAAAAATAAATATTTGTTAATACATTGGAACCCGTCTAAGATACAAAAATCTTCATGAGACAGATTAGTCCCTTCACAAATTATATTGTACAATATATTTTAACATAACAATTAAATTATATTTAATACATATTTTTGGTTCACAAAATCTTGAACAAATTTCATTAGACTTACCTCATACCCCAACTGAAGTGGTTTACATACAGCATTCTGTGGAACAAATTTCATGTTTAAAAATGATAGCTGTCTGTTGTTGTGTTCACTAATTGCTTTTTCTAGAGTGGTAACCCATTCCTCACGTTCTACAGGTGATCTTTAACACATTACATAACATATTTAACTTTGATAGTATTTAATTTAACAAAATTAAATAAAAAGGAAACTCACTTTGCCTTAAGAGTGAAACTCCTAGTTATTGAAATTATACTAAATTCACAACCACAGTCATCAGCCATGGGTACAAAAACTTTCATACCACTTAGCGGAAGTTCATAGTTTATTTTTAATCCAGCAACTGTGCCAGAATACGAAGTGTATAATAAACAATCATTGAGCTGAAATATAATTATTAAAAATATTAGTATTATAACTGGCATAATATTTTTCATTAGTAATTATAAATTTACCAAAATGAAATATCGAAGTTGCATGTCTTTTCTTGACAGCTTGTAGAGTTCACCATCTTTAATGAGTTCTCTGCCTGGTTTTATAACAACATAATTTCCTAACTGAGATTGTATTTGCAAAAGTTTACTCACACAGTCCTGAAATGTAAAAAGTACAATATATTATATTTTTATGAAACTTAAACATAAGAAAATTAAGACAATAACTTACTCCTTGTTTGATACTTTTATTAGCATGGTTGGCAACATCACATACAATTTTCAAAGCTACTGTCGTATCATTGTAATCAATTGAGTTTTCATCTTGATTTTTGAAATAGCTTTCTAATAAGAGTCTATATTGAGGTATTCGTTGGATAGGTTTCAACATATAATGTTTAATGGTAAGTTTTTTGCAAACCTCAGAAGCTTCAAAGTCTTTGACACACTTCTGAAATCGTGGATATTTTTGACAGCATTCATCCAACAAATTACATTGTCCTTCAAAATTTTTGATATAGGTTGAGTAGAGTTTCAGAAAAGGCCCTTTTTTCACTATGACATCAGCAATTTTAGGATGTTCATTCCAATTTTCCATTCGTTTCTCCATGTCTTGCAATAGGTCTTCATTAAGACTTAATAGCTGAGGGAGAGGACTGATGATTTTTAATAAATCGGTTGATGGTATTACTTTAACATCACCTCCAGTTTGTTCAACAAATGCAACAAATGTGTTACATAATAATTTTAAAACATCAATGAATACTTTTTCAGTCGATATAAGTTCTTCAACAATCCTCAAGGACTTGGCTTTGGTCGGTACTTCTTCAGTTTCAAATGTTTCAATATTATCAACAGACAATGTTTCTTCAAGTTCAACCTTTTCAATGGGTTTATCATCTAGTGATGAATGAGAATCAGCATCGTTATCCTCTTTGTCAGTATTTCCATCATCATTCTGACTATCATAAAAAGAACTACGTTTTTTAAGTTTCAAGTTTTTTCCTTTTCCGAATGAACCAAACCAGGTAGCAATTTTTTTTCTGACAGAAAATGATTGATCTGTTGAGTCACTAGCAATGGATAACTTTTCATCTTCTAGTGTAGAGCTCATATCATGTAACTGATCAATTGACAAATCTAATTCACTATCAAATACTACATATTCATTTAATAAACTTTCATTCTGATACTCAAAATCTAAATCATTGTCAGAACATATATTGTTAATACTGTTATTGTTGTTCTCACTATAAACTATGTTTCTTTCTATAATACTATTTACATTAACAGGAACTTCTATTTGGGAAATATTTGAATTGACATCACTATTATTTTTTAATTCTTCATAAATTTTATTATTATCAATTTCATTAAGCTTGACATTTGAAGTTTGATTTAAAGCAGAATTAACAGTCTTTTCATCTTGTAGATTAGATGAAAACTTTACACTAGGAAATTGGTGTTTGACTTTGTAAGGACTGGATTTTAATGCAATGATGTTTGGTTTTGGTAGTAATGGCGGTTTGACTGTGTATCTTGTAGCTGTAGAATCCAAATGACATTTAAAAACAGAAACCTTATCTTTGTCATTTTTGGTAACCATTATATTTTTTGCCCTAAAAAATAAAATATTAGAATTAAAATTCGATTTGGTTTAAATATTTTTTACTTCATATACACTTTCTTAACTAATAATATTTTGATCAATTAATTTGAAATTAGAAAAAGTAACATTTTTTATGATTTGAAGTCATAGTTTAACAAAATTATAAATAAATAATTTCTTTTGTTAGTCATCGTTTTATAAGTGTTTTTCAATTTATAATTTATAACATATATATTTAAATTCATACAGTGAAATAGAATATTTACTGAAAATCATAGTCTATAAAAGTTGAATTTAAAACAAGTACATTGTTTATTATGAAGAAGTGTTAACAATTTAGCTGGTTTGTTATATAACGATTATAAAAATGTAATAACTTCAAATTATAAAAAATAATTTTTTTTTCAAAAAAACTTTATGTTTACTAAGAATTTATTATTAACTTATTAAAAGTAATTAACAGAATACATAATAATCAAATTATGATTATGAATTGTTTGCTTTTTTTTCTTTTCATCAATTGATTAATTTAAATACTTTTTTGTAGCAATTAAAAATAAAATATATTTTGTGGTTGTACTTTTAAAAATGTTATCAACTTTCTACTGAAATAAATTGACATGAATTAGAGCTTCGGTGCTAAATAATAAAAAAACAACAATTTATGAAATAGATTAAATGAAATAAAATTAGATTATGATTATAAAAGCAAAATGAAAGCTGTACCAAAAAGCAATACCAAAAGTTACATTTTTTTAAATCTTTAACAGGTACAAAACTAGAAGACAACATTTTTTAACTCAACCACCAATACAAATTATTTTGAATAATGTTATGAAAATAAAATAATATTGCTTTTTAAAAAGTAAATAAATTGATGTATTATAATTATAAAAAGTTATGAATATTTTATAAATAATAAGTACTTCAAATAACAAAAAAAAATCAAATTTATCTTTTTTTGCCAAGAAAATTAGTACACATAAAAATTGATAGTAAAAACATGAAATTTATGTTAATCGGTTAATAATTTACTAAAAGCATACTTTTGTGGTTCGTCACAATTGCAATCTTTTGAATTTGAAAGAAACAATTTTGGCTTTGGAAGTGGAGGTGGCTTTATTTTCTCTAAACAAAAATATAATAAATCATGTTAAGCATACGTTAAAACTAAAAGCCTATATGATTAATTTTGCATATACAACCTATAGTCATATTAAATAAAAGATTGTAAATAAAACATTTTTTATTCCCAGTGAATTAGGAAGGCTTTAATTTGTGATATGTGTATTTGATAGATACCTAAAACTGTTCTAATAATTACAAATATAGCTTAAAGGTAGAATATAGGCAGAAGAAAATAAAAATAACTTTTTGAATTTATTTTATTTTATTAAATATAAAATGTCCTTATTATATTAACACTATAGGTTTTAATAAGTAAGTATTAACCCGTAGTTATTTCATTTAAATAATCATTTATCTTAGAAAATGCAATATATTTTATTAATTTCATACCTAATAAATTAATAGTAAAATTGTTAAGATTGGTATAATACGACATAAATAGTAAAATACAGCGTAATTTTAAATTTTTTATAAATAATAACTAGTCTTGCAGTGTCTTAAATATAAAGCTATAATAATAATAATACTAACATGAATAAGCCTATTGTTTTAAGTTCTTAGTCGCAGCTAGTATGTGCTCAGTAAACCATTGATATATATTAATGGTAAATATTATTTTGTTCAGTCTTCAAATTAAAATTTATGTAATAAATACTGGAGCCCAATGAAAAACTTGTTAGTAGCCAATAAGTTGTACATTTTAATATATAATAATATAGGCCCTACTATAGTAATTCTATCTGGACTATACTATTATTTATATTTTAAATTTGATAATTTTATTTTCATTACAACATCACTCACTAGTTTTACCAAGAGTTTTATCTTTAGATCAGCGATTCCCAAATTTGTACGACCACAGCACCCTTAAGAAAAAGTTTGTTTTTCGCGGAACCCCAATGTTTGTAATTCCAACTCTACCCAAATTTTTATAAAAAAAAGATAAACCAATACTCTTTTAATGATATTGTTAATGATTATTATCAAAATTAGTTAAAAAAAACAATTATCAATCAAAATATTATTTATTAAAATAACAAACATTTATTAATTAATTATCATAAATATTTATTTTCAACAAACTATAATTAATAAGATTTTATAATATACATTTACTTTTAATATTTTTAATGAGAAGAATGGAACTGTTTTATTGTTTGATTTATAATAGTTTTAAAATTAGGTTTTATGTCTCAAATTTGAATTCTTAGGTCTGAAACGTCATTCAGTATATTTGTGTATTTACTTTTGGTATACGCATAAGAGGAGAAACCAGCCCCACAATGATAGGTAGTTACAACCGGTAATATAGTTAAAATAGCTTTTCACCTAGAGATTGGTATTTGTCCAATCCAAAACTCGTTTAAAAATCTGAATTCAAATTCATGTTTTAAGGATAATATGCTTTTAATTTCAATTAAATGGTCATATTCAAAAATGGATAGTGGCAGATTTTTTTTCAATAACCACATACATCTGGTGGAACCCTTGAGATTGTTTCATGAAACTCTAAAGAGTATAAATATATGGTATACTAGATTTTGGTTCTACAATAATTATTTTTTTACATTGTATTGTAGACACCTCATTTTACATTTAACAATATAAGTATTGATGATCGATTTTAAAATTCTTAAAATGTACTAAGTAACTAAAGACCAGAATTATATGCGTTCGCATGTTTACACTGATTATATGCACCATCATGAGGGTTTGAAATGTCGACACTTCAAATTGAACTTATTTCAAAGACCAAATTTTATTTTGCATATTGATACATATTTGAAGGGTAAATTCAAATATGTAATATAATAAATATGTATGTAATTCATAATACAAAATAAAAAATGAACTATTTAATATTTTTAATATTTTAAATTTTGTTATGTTGATTTAGTATGTACCTTAACAAATATGTTGAAAGGTCCAACAAATTTTCCAATTTGTAATATTTTAGATTTTATTCATATTGGCTCTATTATATTCATTGGTTAAAATTACATTTTTACAATAAATAAAAATGTGATAAAAATAAATAAAAAGTAAAATAAATATTGTGTGGCATAGATTTAAAAAATAAATATCAATTAGGTTCTATTTGATTTAATTTAGAATTTGATATGAATGACTTAAGGCATTTAATTGATAAAGTGCATATTTGGGCATTTTTAAACTGCATAATTGCATCATATTAAGCACTTTTTTAGTTATAACTAGGGAACAGATTTGAATGCAAATTGCATTTTTTTCTGAATGTCCGAAAACATTGGTTTCCAAGCAAAAAGTTCATTTCATACATCAAGGAATTAAAAAATGTAACTTTTATTTTGCATTTTTTTGCATTTTTTGAATTTTTAAGACTTTATTATATTTTTAGAGCATTTTTTGACATATTTGGGGCATTTTTATGGTTTTTAAGTCATTTTTTCAACATCTTTTCAACATTCATACTAAAAAAAATAAAAATACCTAAATATGTTTTATGTTACGAAATTACCAAATTATTGTTGACACGTGTAGACACAAAATATATACATACAAGTTACAACAGATTATTACCCGCATTAAGGTAAAGATAAGATAAGCTATTTATCTAAATTGTACAGAAGATAATTGAGAGTTAATTTATTAAAGTTTTATTGTATTTAAATATTTTTTATCAGATTTTTCATAGTAATGTGTTTTTTTTATAAGTTTTAAATTCAAAAATGTGTTTTTAATGAATATAAATACATTTATAAAGTTTTTAGGGCATTTTTTTATTGCATTTTTGTGATGTTAAAGCATTTTTTTAAGGCATTAAATCGTATTTTTTAAGGCATTTTTCTTGTTTTTTAGAACATTTAAATCCGTTCCCTAGTTATAACAAATCAATGCCTGCCAGTATTGTAATAGTTTTTTTAGACATACTATAAATATATTCTTATGATTTATTAATAACAAAAGGAAAGAAATTTCAGAGAATTTCAATAGTTAAAACAAAACACATAAAAGAAAATAATAAATTCTAGATTAAATTGACAAGTTATAATAAATATTAATTGCATCAATGTATGAGTATCATATAATTTAATAATATAAAATTGTATTACAAATATTTTAATTAATTTACTAAAAAGGTTCATAAAAATCCAAAACATTTGTAATAAATCAATTTTATGATGAATGAGTTACACTAGAAATTATTATCTCTTGTTAATATAATATTATAAATAGGTACCGGCATCAAATAAATGCAATTAGCTTTTATATTTATTAGCTTATTATCAATAGTAAAATTATTAAACAAACCATACTCAAAGCTTACATTTAAAAAATATTCCATTAAAAGTGAATGTATGTAACGAAATGCACATTGAAAAATGCTAATGATATTTAATTGTCAAATGTACATACTTTAAAATTGAAGAAATAACCTTAAGGTTAATAATGCCATAAACATGGAAATTATTACAAGTATGATTACAAATATAATTGATATTAATTGTTGTTTTTAAATAATTAATGTAACTCAATACTCAATTCTAGATATTTATTATCAATTATACCATATATTTATGAAGAATGTTTTAAAAAAATGTTTTATGGTTCCTTATTTTCAGATACCCAACCCATACAGGTTTATTGATTTAAAAGACACGTACATATAATTTAACATAAGTGCTGAATACCAATAAGTATCTACATATATTTAACTAAACATACTAAACCATTTATCCATCAAATTCATCAAGAAAATAAATTTGTTAAACCAAGAAAATAGATCATTTAAGAGCTTGTATTAGACTGAAAACACCAGGGAAAATATTCAGTGTGCAAAAAGTAAATTCATTATCGAATGCAAGTAGTGGACATGAGCAGTATAAAGGTCCTTGGAAAAACTAAGAAAAAATTGTTTGGAAAAACAAATAAATGAAAACACATGTTGTTGAGGAATCCTGTGCACAGTAACAGAAATAATACAAGGATACAAACATCTGGCCACAGACGTTAAGCAACCAACCGAAAAGCAATCCATTGTGAAATGATCAGCGCAACAATCTGATTTACCTGGCGTTCCCATGATTTCCCATTTAGAATGTCCACCGTGCAACGGACATGGTTTCGGCGGTAACAATCAGACCTGCGTGCATACCCGGGATGGGTGACAGCCAACGGGTAGATGTCTGTAGTCGGACGGCAAACGATGGACAACACGAAATCACCAGCGGCGGTTGTCGGGTCGCGTTGTCGGAGGCGCTCTAACGTTCGTTGCACACGAATAATAATAGTATAGGAAACCTCGAACGGTCGGGACTAGGGACGAAAGAGTTGTGTGTGACGACCGTGGTGCGCGGAGGGACAGCGACACGGCTTAGGGCCGAAGCGGAGAACGGATGGAAAAGTGAAAAAGATTCGGATGGAAAAGTTAAAAAAAATCAAGAGAAAAGAAAACACTGTTATCGGAATCGCGACGGCGAAAATCTGATCCGACTTCTATCTAAATGCAGCCCGTGTGAGAGTTGCTTGCGCATGCGCGTGCGAGCGCCGACGGTGCGGCGGGTAGGCGCCGCGTGTGTTTATAGTGGATCGGAGGAGCGTGGTTATCGTTGCGCAGATAACAACAAGCGAACGGGCAGACGATAACAGAGTCTAATAACAAACGATAGCTGCGGCGGCGGCGGCGGTGGAGGCGACGGCACTCGAGTGTTTGCGACGTCGATCGACAGGAATACGTCTTATTGTCTATATCGCCGCCGCCGCGCCGTGGTTGTGACGATAGTAAAATGATTGCCTGTTGGCAACGATAATTGTTGCGTATTACCGTTCGGGTTGAGCACAGGTGCGCGTCGGACGGAGATCTGAGAGAGACGGTGGGAGGGATAGAGATGGAAATTGTGAGTGGAAATAAAAAAAAAAATTTATATACAAACGGTACCCGAGGTAAACGATTTCGAATCGGAATTCGCGCGTTTTTTGTTCCGAGTGCGTGCGAAAACGAGTAGACGACGAAAAATCCACGAATCCCGAGAACCGGTTTATAGCGACGACGCCGAGATGATTGATTTGTTCGCGATAAACGGAACAGAGGATTAGGGATCCGAAAATCGTGTTTACCTGGACGCGCTTCGCGCAATGTGCGAAAGTTGTAAGCCCTTCGGACTGTCGAAGTCGCGAAAACGGTTACTCTCATGATCAAATTACCAATCCGCAGAGAAACTGCGTCATTCCCACGACACGAGTTTAAAACGATTTCCCGAAGGTACCCACAGGCTGGCTCATTTCTGCGGACTACCCCAAGGGCTGCAGACGTCCTGTTTGAAGTTAAGAAACGCGCCGGTAAAAAATATTGCAAGTTGTAACGCCCGGCGAAGGAAAATGTTGGGAAATGATAAGCACCGCCGTATTACATCAACGGCCGACGGTGTATTTCCGGCCCCGCCGATACGCAATAATTTTTACCGTTTGCGTTCAAGATTTATCCGAACGTCACAGGTCGAGCTTACGCGGCGTAACGACTGAATATCGTTATTGTAATCAGCTAATGAGTTTAGGTAATAACAAGTGTGCCGTGTTTGCGCCATGCTCGCGTGCGGGTGAGTGTCTGTGTGTGTGTGTGTGTGTGTGTGTGTGTGTGTGTGTGTGTGTGTGCGTATGTGTGTGATGTCATTACTCATTACGTGTATATTATGCTGATTGCGTGTTACACAGTAGCAGCGATGTCGTTCAATATTTAATATGACGTGTCAAGTCCAAAGCCCCAAGGGGCCGATTGATGAAGGGGGAGGACGTCAAGAGTTGCCCGCAGTGCATAGACAAAGAGATAAATACAAAAACTTTATGAACGGTTTAACGAAGTTTGACGAAATGACAATATTACCTAATTATATTGTTGTGTGCTTCGTAACGCTTAGTTCTGATGGTTGAACCTATATCCCAATTTTTAGAAATCCGCGTTCAATTGGCCGTCCAAAGTTGGCCACCAAATCTTACTTAAATTTTCTAATTACTCAGTACGTCATTACAAGTAAGTACTTGTAGGTTAAGCATGAATTCAAATTTTATAAGTGTGGCCCACAATATCCACATAGCTATAATATTGTAGTCAACTCTTGTACACGTCTATTTTACAATGGTTTGTGCAGCTGAAGGTCCAAAGTTCCACCCCCGCAACCTAAAGATTTCAGGAAAATGTGTTTTTTATGGCATGGTAATAGTGCATGCTTATACGTGAATGGTTATATTTACAATTGTAGCCGCCGTACGTTACAATATTATGTACGTGCTAATTCGATTTATGTTGTTCATTCTAATGCCAAACGGTTCTTAAAATTTATTTGGCAGTATTAGATGTTTTTAGTTTTATTTTTTGTTTAACTGTGTATTATTATTTATTTTATTAACATGTTCAACAAAATTACAAAATTAAACAATGGCGCCTATATACGGTTGTACTCATAGGCGTCCGCATGGCAGGGGTGGGGGGGTCACAGCCCACCCGGCGAGCCGAGTCGTACTTTACACTTGATAGTTTATATGTAATCGCATCTATTAAAAAACCTCTGAAGTCACTTTCAACTAGATGGGCATGTCGCTCTGAAGCAGAAAGATCTGTTAAAGTGAACTACACGCTCTTTTAATTGCGATTGATGAAACTGCTAGTTCTACTAATTAAGCAGACATTCGAACAAAGGGTTTAGGTATTCTGTCTCGTACAAAAAATGTTGAGTTAATATTTGCCTTGGAAATACTAGACCCGATCTTTTGGTTAATACTAAAAACCAGTTCATATTTACAATCACCCGATATAAATTTGGTCACAGCAATGTAACTTGTTGAAGCTTTGAAAAACTCAAAATTCACTGAGAAATAACAACTTAAATCTTAAGAATTTGTACAAACATATTATCAAATTTTGTGATCATAATAAAATTGATCATTCAGTAACTAGACAAAAAGAACTTCTACAAAAATAGATTGCTCCTCAAGTCATACACAACAAATTTTTTACACCAAAGAAGATGAAATGAGAAAAGTTTATTAAACTACTTTAGCGATATATGAGAGTTGTTTTAAATATTATCGGTTTGATTAAGAAACAATTGACCTAATAAAATAACTATGTTATTGAATTTTCAAATTAGTAATGACAATAAGAATTATAAATTAAGAATAATATAACTATAAAAAAAAAAGATTTCCTTGAAATTCTAAAGAATCATTTACTAAATCAATTATCATTATCATATTTATTTGTTACTTATAAACAATATACATTTATCTGGAATATTTATAACCATTTTTTTTTAGTCATTTAAATTGTATAGTTATGACTCATGACTCATGAGTTACTAATTCCCTCCCCCCATTAAAATATTCCCTTGTAGTAATTCGAAATTGGATTGGCCCATTCTGCCACAAAGTTCTGCGCACGCCTAACCGGGTTGTACTCGATACTTTTTAATAGTTAATATTCCATGCAAAGTGCGTATTAAATAACTGTATCTGCGCACATCAAACATTCCGAGAAATATTCTTGGTTTTTTTTATTGAGAACCATTGGAATAGTATGTATTTGAATAATTGTTATGTACAATTTAAGACGGATGACGGGATTTTGGTATTTTTTAAAGATTTTTAGAATACAACATTAGGTTTTTTTTTACGGTAAATCAAACTATATTTTCGTATTTATTTGACCATATTTATAGCAATTATTACTGTTCGCATTTTAGATTTCGAGCGAATTATCGAGGAAAGCATAATATAATTATTATATTAGTCTTATCAAGCGGCCACCACTATTTTTTTTTTTTCTTCTAGTTCGGTTCTCCAAAAGTCCTATAGACCGCTAACGGGAATCGAACACAAACACTACTATATCGTTACTTTAGAGAGGTAATTTTTCATTTTTACTTACCATAGTAGTAAAAACAGAGAAATGTCAAGTTAATACGAGTTGAAAAATACAACGCGCACTCTGATGCTACACAGTCCCGTTCCGTCGGGTCACGTCTGTTTCCGAGCAAATAACGTACGCAGGTTTATCACGGACGAGAACAAGCAGCGTGAGCCAACACCAAGTGTATGCGAACAGCGCAGCGTATACGGTACGGACTTTCGTCCGCCAAGTCTTATTCACTGGTGGCGGGGGCGGGGGAGAGGGGGTGGTCCGTGCACTTCGTCTTCGCTCCAAGTCCCGTCGACGACGACACGAAAAAAAAGACACGGGCACCGCACGCGACACGTCATCAACCGTACACGTACGACGACTGAAATGGCACCGGAGAGAGAGACATCGTACGCGCCGTTGTTAACGCGGTCGTGTTCGTCGTGAACGCGTCGCTGCTACCGCGGCGGCCGATCTCGGAGTTACACGCGCACCGGTCGGCGGAACCCGCGAGCACGGGCTTTGACCCGCGGGCGTAATATTTTTGTACTTTTTTTCCCGAGTGCACCGCGGAGACCTGACCGGCTTACGAATGACATTCCGGCGTTTGACTCGCGGAACAAAAACAACCTGCGCGCACTTGAGATTTAACGTGCCGCTTGCAAGGCGTACCTTACCGTCGTCCTAACTTTGGCGGTCGGTATACGATGTTATAACTAGGGTGACTATAAAAATAAAATAAAAATAAATGTGATGAATAATTTTTAAACACATAGCAGATACATGAAAACAATTTATTTTGATATTAACGGTGAACTAGTTACGGATAAAGATTATGCATGTATTATTTGTATTGTATAAGCTATACTTAACTAAATATAATAATGTAAAAGAACAAATTCAAATTTAAATGTGTATTGTATCGTGATTGTATTATACAAATAAAATATGGTTAGTAAATATTCGTAGGTAAACAAAAACACAAAAATTATTTATTTTGATGTCGATGGTTGGTCTTCTTCTGCTATTTTTGTGTACTTTTGTGCTGAACTAATTGCATCAAGTAATTGATTTTCTTTTAATAAAATACTATAAAACTCATGAGTTACAAAAGTAGTTTGAAAAATGTGTTTTTATGAAAAAAAACGGGATTAATACGGGACGGACTTGGAAAAACGGGACAAAATGCGTCCCGTATTACTTTTGTCGGGACAACGGGATATAAAGTTGAAATACAGGACAATCCCGTATAATACGGGACGTATGGTCACCCTATTATAACATAATACAGCAACGGACTTTATTGACATTGATATTTATTGATAATATATATACGCCCTGTGGGGCCCAGTACAGTACATAATATGAACAAACAAAATATATGAATAATACTTATTAAATTGACATAGATTAGAATGAACATGGTGATACAATAATAAAAGTTTACAATATAGTGTATTTATTGTTGAATTAACTTAAGACTAGACGTTTTAACCTGGTTGAGTTATCATTGAAAAAATCGACATTTTTTAACGTGTTAGCTGTTGTCAGCATTCTATTGATAGGCGCTTTAATACTGTAATTTTGACGGTGGGTAGGAAGGTAAAATGTGTGTGATACACGCGTGTTCACACAAGAGACATTCAAGGGTCTGAGGTTTAGCAGTTCAGGGCAGTTGATTTGGGAGTTTAATAATTTATGAATCCAAAGTACATCAGTCGACTTTCTGTGTTTATCAAGGGACTCAATATCAAATTCCAGTGATAACTGTTCTAGAGATAAGTTTATTTTATTTGTTTTATATGCAAGTACCCGTAGTGACCTGTTCTGTATACGCTCAATCTTCGTTATCAAATTGGCTTGGTGAGGGTTCCAAACAACTGAGCCATATTCCAGTATCGAACGGACTAGAGTAAAATATAAGATTTTAATGCAGTTCGGATTTTCAAATTCTGAGCAATTGCGACGTATGAAACCGAATACCCGAAGCGCTGTATTACAGATCATATTTATATGATTATTGAAAGACAGGTCATTTGACAATAATATACCTAGATCTTTTATCTGTGTCACTACCGTAAGGCCAGAGCTATTAATTGTATAATTAAATTTTATGTTTAATTTTCGACGAGAAAAAGTTATTTGTGAGCATTTTTCAGCGTTTATGCTGAGTCCATTTGTTGTGCACCACGAATAAAATCTGTTCAAATCAGATTGTAATTTAACACAATCATCAATTGAATAAATTGGCAAATAAAGTTTTAGATCATCAGCAAAGATTAAAAATTTACAGTTTTTAAAGATATTTGTAACGTCATTTATAAATAATAAAAAAAGTAGAGGCGATAGGTGGCCACCCTGTGGGACACCGGATAACGCCTTAATACTCATTGATATAGAATCACCTTATTTAACTTGTTGCGATCTATCGTTCAAGTATGATTTAAACCATTCTAACATTTGTCCAGAGATGCCACTATATTCTAATAGCTAGATCTACACTATCAAATGTTTTCTTGCTTGAGCTCGAATTTAAATGCCAGAAAAATCATCGAGATCAAATTCATCGAATGGCCTTTCAACAAATGTGTTTACTTAAAAACATATCGTATAACATATATAACTATAGTTAAATTTTTTATTTTAAAAATACATTCAAGCTAAGTGTCATCCTTAATCAAGTAAATCATGTTTTGTAAACTCTTATCCTATATACTTATTGTGCATTAATGTACAGATTGTGTATGTACTCTTAAATAATAAATAATAAAAAAAAAAAATACACAATATATAAACACAGAGTATATGATATAGGTACATAATATATATGTATAAATTAATGAATTGGTTATTATTCCATTTTTGTAACAGGCCCAATGTACATGATTGCCTACGTGGTTGGCGTGTGTGGCATTGGGATAAATCTGTGAATCGTTTTATTCAAAAACCAGATAACATAATGCTGTTTTAGTACAAAATGTGTATTTATGTATCGTATATAATATATATTTTTTTTTCCTTAATATATCAAAAAATAGGGTAAGAACTGACCTAACAAAAATAATGCTCTTAAAACGTTTAGAAAAAATTCCCGAAAAGATTTCCTTGTTAGCATAGTGTGTACTTGAAACATATTTGCAGCATCTTGGAAAGTATCGTTTCAAGCATTCCAGAGAAAAAATATGCAATCTAAATCCGAGCCCTAAAAATGACCAAATTCTCGCCATACACGCGATCAAACTTTTTCGGTAATATTAAAATCAAAAACGTTAAAAACGAAAAATGTTGGAAACGCTTAAAGCTAAACAAAAACGGAGTCAAAACAATTAATATTGAAAAAGTAACCATGTATGAAGATTACATATGTCAAGCATAATTTTTAAAAAGCTATATCGGAACAAAAAAATGTAAAAATGTCTAACAACACAATTGAAAAATAATAAGCTTTACAGTACAGTAAACAAATCACTATAAGATATAATAAGAACATAATCATAAATAAACACCAACAATAATTATGCTTATATAGGTCATAGGAGGAAATTAAAATTGTATTTGTTGATTTTTAAATGTTTTACATTTTTACTGTGATAAATGTTGTATTGCATGTACAATATTAACTAATATTTTGATTTCTTCGTAGAACTTAATTATTTCTTAAGATATTTCAATGGCAACAATTAATAGCATTCGACATCGAACTCAAGTCAATTACGAGAATGACTATTATTACTGATTAGAGCAATAACAATTACAATTTTATTAGTTTTAATTCAAATAAAAAATGATTTTTTTTTAGCATTCATAACTATTAAGATTGCTAATTAATTCGTTATGCAGATAAAACATTTTTAAAAATAATTTTTATTTATTGTTGACCTCCACCACTCAATCATACATTCAAAAATTTCGAATTCATATATAACACAAAATACAATATTCAACTAACCAAATAATTGAAAAACTAAAAAACATTAATAATGAAATTTCAAACTAAAACGGAAAAAAAAATCAATGGAGTATTTAAGGAAACTCATAAATTGATTTTAAAACTAAAAAAAAAAAAATGACACATAGTGACAAACTGTTTTTTAACAAAAAAAAGCGTTATTATAAACGATAAACGAAAAAAAAATCATAGTAATAAACTAAATGAACGATACCACATATTATAAACAATATTAAAAACGTTTTTAACCCTTACTTAAAACATTGCTGCATTTCAAACATCTGTACTTCAAATTTTCATGGTAATCTATTTTTTCATTAAATTATAAGACAAAACTTATAATGGCGTGTAGATTATATTTGATTTGATTGAAAGTTCACGATTACATTTCAAGATGAAATAAAGATACAGAACAAAATAATACATTGCTTTGAACATATTTTACGGACAATTTGTTCGAGAAATTTATGCAAGAATGTACGACAGTCGACGAGTGTATTTTTGTTACATCAGATCCCCTATACTAGTTTCTGTAATTGTAGAGGGAGTCTCAGAAGAGAAAAACGTAGCCGGACACCGCTCGCGATGTAGTATAGTGACGGCGATGATGATTGAACAATTTTTTATCGCACTCTGATCGTGTGAATGGGTATGAGTGTATGACCGTGTCGTAACAATAAATACTAAAATCGATTATGATATTGTAAATTATCGAGAAATGATGGTGGGTACTAGGTATACACTGCAGACTCTATAGGTGGTACGTACTTCAGTGGCGAGAGGATCCGACAATGTTTGAAGAATATTTTTAACTCTCTTGTACAAGTGTGTAACTCACATAAACTTGACGAAATAAAATCTTGTCATCTCTATGCATCACTTATATTCTGAAAGCCGAACGCGTTTTAAACATAAAATCAAGGGACTATCGTTGATATCGGCCGTTTTAGATAATTAGGTTGAAATAGTTTTTTTCTCCAACTGTATGAAATGTAATAAGTCACACATTTTTGAATTATTTATAATCCGTGCGATATCACTGTTGACGAACTTAATCATTGCATGGTGGATATCTATTATCTGTATATTAAAACTTGATTTCTCTCAAGTCAATCTCAGAGAGATAAAAAGGATGTAAGAAATCGCTGCTTTGATTGTACTGGATCTTTACGCTCTTTGTTTGATACATGTTTTGATGTTGATATGTTGAGTTATCTGACATTTTTGAGAAGTCAATACACTCATATCACATGCAGTGCAGTTAAGTACGTGGTTGTCACATGAAAAAGTTTCGTTCGAAAAATCACGGATAACGTTTGAAATGTTAGTTGAAGTAGATCGTGCTACTTTAGGCATTATTTAGTTTTTAATTTATACATTTTAAGCCAAAGATGCGATTTGCGAACGCAAGTACAGGTAGTGTTGTACATTTTGTAATGCACTATTTTGTCAAATATTCGTCGAACAGAAACAGATAAGATAAACTTAAGGCTGTACAGATAAATCTGTTGTTGACATTTAACTGATGCTTTCAGTACGGATGAACTGATGAATGAAATTTACGAAATATGTATAAAAAAAAGGGGACGTTTTCCAAATAATGTAAAACTACGTCGCATTTTATTGTAGCCAATTGTGTGTTTACACAAAAATCCCAACAATAGTCATCGGGGTGGCGCATTGCTTTTTCGTCAGAACGCGCTCGTTATTATCACCTCTCGCGCCCTTCTTTTCATAACTTCCGCGAAAATTGCATGTGTACAGCCGCGAATGCGAATACTATAAACCGCATTATAAACTACTACGCGGATTTATCCGTCTCCAAGTCTTATCTCTCTCTCTCGCTCTGTCTGGCTCTGCCTCTCTTTCGCCTCTGTCCCTCGATTAAAACATAATACCGGCATATTATTCACGCGACAAAAATATTCATATCGTCATCATCATTGCCATTGTGATAATAGTACATAATGGTATACGCGTTACGTGCGCATATACATATACGTAGTCGGTACCTATATTATGTGTTATTATAATGTGTACACGCGGTTCGTGACATATTTGCGCGTATTGTGTTCCGAGCTCACCGCGACACAATAAGTCGTATAATGATCGACGTGCACGAAGTATGGTACGCGTATATGCTACTATTGTAGAACAGTTACGATATGGCGAGCATAGTATTAGTCATCGCCCATCGCTGCTGTCGTTTTCCCCCCCAAGGTCAGCCGCGAACACGAATGACGCGTTATTGGCGTGTTATTATTTAGTAGGATATGTATAACACAACCATGTACACATTACAGTATGTACCGTATACGCCGATATTATTGTTTTTTGTTTTTTTGTTTTTTTTTTTTTCATCGGAAAACGCTGCGATGACGCGATATTAATTATTAGACAGCTACGTTCGACGAGCAGTTAAAATCTCGTTTTCTCTTCCGCCGCGAATCCGCCTGTCACGGCCTGTCGCAACTTCTTTTTTCCAAACCCTCAAAACGTTTTCCGTTTCAACTCGCGTCGATCCTTCGCATTTACAATAGGTACACGCATTTTAGCACACGGTGACGGTGCACTGTCGTTCAGGATAATTCAATCAACCGTCATACGTACAAGACTAATTCAATTCCGTTTTTAAATCAATGGTCGCGATACGCGTTGCGCATCATTTGTCGCAAATGCATCCACGTACACAATTTTTTCGCTCTTTTAATTTACACAGGTTAACAAGTATTCATAATACACAGTAGTTATTGTAATGATGCAATTAAACCGAGGGAAATATCGTCTGTGTAGTTGTTGTCTAGTTGGTCCTCGAACGGCGTAACTCGAGAGCTTTTTGTCCGGACACGATATGACGTATACATTGAAACAGCACGTCTTCCAGGGGGTTATATTATAACAACATTTACAGTTTAAGTCGACTAAGTAATATGTTCGTAATGTTCACATACATACATACATATATTACGATTTACTTATATCTGATTCGATTTCAAGCAATGCGCTAGTTTAACAATGATGTTTTTTTTCTCTGCTCAAATATTCGTATAGAATGACCGTAGCGAAAGTCTCATCGGTATGATTATGTTTAATGTTTGAACGGAAAGTAGATGCGGACGACTCCGATACTTTAGCAAGGTAATTTCTTCTAATATTCGCGACACCCAAAAGCAATAACTATGATTAAATGTTAAACTTATTGATATTATGTATATTTAATTACATTTCATAACATGAGTAAATATCATTTTGGTATATCTTCATCAAAATGTGTGTATTTTATTATAATACATGCTCAACGGCAAATATACAGCATTTTATGCAGTGATAATATGAAAAAATGTTCGAAATATAACAAATGCTTTAGGAAATTGTATTGCAAAATATAAATAAATGGAAGTTGAAAGTCTTAGTTCAGTCCCCTCCTACCTCCTTAAGATTGTGCTATTATTGTCCATCACCAGAAAACCGTGAATTCCAATAATAATTACACAACATTTTATTGAACTGTATTTTTTTCCTATAGAAGTATTTCGTCCGAAAATTATTTTCTTTTATCGCAATAAATTTTTATTACAATAATTCGACTCAATGCGTCCGGGTTCCGTGAAACGTTTATTCAGCCTCGTTCTAAGCTATAGCATATGAAGTGTACGAGAACCAATTTTTTTCTGTCCACGATATCAGATGTTTTGTGAAATCGTCCTCGTGTCCGATGTAAAAAAAATAATATCAAATAACTGTAAACCCGTATTTTATAATCGTTACAACGTCAATTATTTTTCGGTAATATTGAATTACACCCGAGCTGCAAGCAGCGTAGAATATGACCACATACATGTTGTATCCGCAGTCGTTGTGTACTGCAAGGTGTACCCTGTATGAACTCAATTTCACCCGGGCAATCCTTGCGAATAACTATTGATCGATTATACCCGTCGTACTGCGTACGTATTATTTTCACCGGAAAGATCTGATATTGTTGATCGTTTTACACGACCACGAACGACCAGCCGTTATGCGTTTCGAGTACGGATTTTTATAATTTTTTTTTTTGTTTTGCAGACACCCGATGAGATACAAAACGTACTTGTATACTGCGGCGAATGAAAATAAAGTTTGCGCACTCATAAAAGCGTGGATTCCTGTACATTATAGGTACCCGGTTTATATTAATTCAAGTACACCAATATAGCCTAAAGGTATCTGAAAACGTATGGTCCCTAATCCGAACCCAAATTATTCTCCTGGTCGTTCACAATAATAATGCAATAAATAATAAACGTAGGTACAGCATAATATTACAAAGCGTTTTTATTTTTTCACCAAGGACAGCCAAGGTTGCCGGTACATATTAATCCGAGGTCTCGTTAATTAAACTGGGCATCGTCTCAAAAGGGTTATATTGTGTGCGTATATCATCGTTGCAAAAATGTAAATACGAGTGTTCATATTTATAATTTCAACTTTTACTTTTTTCCGACAATTTACCCGCAATACTCGCGTACGTCTACGTTTACATTGATATGAAAATGTGTACATGGATTGTATCAATTTCAATTATTCAGTGCTCATAATTTTTAATTTTTAAAGCGTTAATATACACATTTTATTTTAATCATACTGATTTATTTTAACAGCTATCGAGAAAAGTCAAACTTGAGTTTGACGTCGTGAAAACAAAATTTCATCCGTGTCATATAGTTCGATGTTATATTATCATGACAATTCACGCGTTCGTTTAAATACAAACATACAAATGGTAAGTATGAAATTAAGTTTTACTAAAACTGAACTAAACAAATTGATTCTGCATACAGAAATTTATTGTTATCAACATCTGCTACACATTACATTATCACAGTACTTGTACATATATTATTACTGTAATGATGGTCGGCATATATTTAATTAGTACTGCATAAGGTATAGCATAGTGCTTGGCATATCACTGAAAAACGAAAAAACGTGTATTCCGTTTGCTTTATTTATATGGTGAGTACACTGAGTAATACATTTCTATGATAATCAATAATATTCTCATTTCGTCAAAACATTTGATCCGTTTTCTTGTAGTTTTTTTTTTTTTTATTGAACTTTAAAAACATCAACAACAAAGGTTATTAGTTTTTTTTTTGGTTAAACTACATAGTGTTGATTAAAAATTACAATATTTATATTTATATGGTGTTAGTTATATATAGTTGCTATTTGAATTTATATTACAATTTTCTTTGACAGTACCTAGGTTTAAATTTTGGTGTATAAATCAGATTTTTTGAGGAAGGCTAGCGTGTTCAATGTGTTTTCGCTATTCGGTCCTAGGGCTTCATATAAGTTGGGTGAAATGTTGTATTTTTTTAAATCTTCGGAATATTGATAACACTCTGTTATTATATGTTAGTGTGACCCCACAGACTGTGCATTGAGCGGGTTCTTCTTTGGCCATTAGGTGTTTGTGAGTCAGCCTTGTGTGACCTATTCGGAGACGATTTATAATAATTTTTTCTCTTCTGCTGAGATTTGGATTTTGCCAGTTTAGAATTGTGTTTTTTATTTCGTTGAGTTTAGACCGTTGTTTGAGCCTGTGCGTTTGCCATTTTATTAGTGTTTTTAATTTGGATTTTGATGTCATCATAATATGTTACGATGTCCAAAAACTGTATATTATGGTTGTTTCTTCTAGTTTGTGACGGTAAGAGCGAATTCAAAACGTTATTATAGGTAAGTATATGTGGACCTAACCGTACGTGCTCGTAACACTATTATATAGTTATTTATATAATTGACATTATTTTCCGTCTAACGAAACGAAATTCTCTTGTTGATATTTTAATTATTAATTCAATACCAACAAGAGAATTTTGGTGGCCTGAGAATTTATTTTTTTAACTTAATAAAATATTAGTAACAGTATCTGGGGATGTTCCTTCCGCCAATTGTTTGTCCGTGAGTTTTCGAGAATAAATGAGTAACGGTGGTACATACAGACATTCCAACAGCGTTTATACCTAAAACCGCAGTGACATTTTTACCACATTCTGCAGTTACAATTCTTGCAATTCTACGTGCACCAGTCGGGGAAATAACTTTTGTAAGCCTGGTTGGGACACTTGAAATACCAGACTCTTCTTTGTTATATATTTGACATGCTGATAAGTGTTTAACTAGAAGAACTTCTTTTAATTTATCAGAGAACAAATTCACAATAAATTTATTAAAAGCTATTAAACGACCAATTGAAGAAGCTTCCGGTTTTCTAATACTGAAATTGTACTCTGACATAAAGTTATGCATTCAGTCATCACCAGATAATTTGGTTTCATTATTGAAACGATGAAAAATAACAATTTGATTCGCAAAATCATATATGTATGTGATAATAAAAAAGGTTTTTAATAAATAAAACATACAATTTACTTACTGTTTTTCAAGAAACCTTCTGTTAAGTGCCATTAAATCAAATGTTTCAACCATGATAATACACAGTTGTAAATAAAAATGCTTGGTATTGTATGAAATCAAATGAAATATACTTCATACTATTCAAATATATTAAAACACCGATTATTTATAATATAATCTATTATCAATTATTATCAATTTGTCCTCTTTGATCATACCCAAATCCTCAACTTACCCAGGTCTCCCCTATAATCATTTTAAACATATTTAATCACGTTTTTATTGTATAGGTTTAATATTGTATATTATTCAGATCATTAAAAATGGAAAAAAAAATGTATAATAATATAAGATTTTAACATATTTTTTTGAATGTATTAGTATTCTTAATAATATTACTATAGACAAATTATTTAATGTGATTGATTACCTTGTTTTTGTTCACATAGAACATCAATATTAGGTTGCAAGATCCAATTTGCTGGAATTCACTAGAAGAACCGCATGAAGATGTTAATCTGTTATGCGAGACTGACTTTCATATCTACATGAACCATAGATGATAATACTTGCTCACTAATATTTATCGAACCGAACATTCGATATCTTGGTTGCAAAATACCGAACATTTAGAAAATCTTCTATAGACAGTTTTGAATAAAATTCAACAAACTTTTCAGAGCTTAAGTAATTTTTAAACTGCGTTTTTGTATAATTATTAAATTAAACGTTTATGATTTATAATTTAAAGGTGTTCCAATATTTTCTAGATCCATGTTATTAGTATTTTCAAATACATTTTTCTATTTCTAGAACGCATTCAAAACGTTTTTGAAATGCAATTTTAAGCGAGGTATACCTTTTTTTATTTTGGAAATGAATTAAAATCTTCTTTTGTAAAGTAGCATAACACTCGAAATGGGACAAATTAGATTTTTAAAAATGATTTTCAAGTAGAGGTAACTATAATGTTGAAAAGCTCTTATTGTACCAAGCAAATTATTGACAAGTTTTTTCTTTTTCTATTGTAGTTTTAGATTAAATAAATGAAGATGATGGGTTAAATACTAAATCTCACTGCCTTTTAATTTTAAAGAGCGGTGTACGTTCTTCATAATTTTCCTCAAAGAAAATTTTAATTTCGTCACGTAAAAAGAAAAATTGTTTTTAAAATTGTTCCTCTATATGGCCATGGTACAATACTATAGTTATCTGATGTAAATCATATATTTACACTAGGACTCTATTTCTAAAAACATTATTTTTTAAATAGACCGTGGTCTAATGCACTATGTGATTTGAGAAAAAAAACCGCCCTTAATACAGTGGACTCATGTGAAAAGAAAGTAATTTTTAGTAATTCTTGATGAACAATACAATGAAATTCAATAGGTCGCAAAATATATACTTCAGACATTTCTCTGCATGTAATTTTGAGTGTATTTGATAAATCATTGAACATACGTTCTCTGGTTGTAGTATCACTAGTATAAAAATCTATGATCTGCAGTATCGTGTTTTTCAAACCCCTCGTATTGTATAACGCTATTCAATAATATAAAAAATGTTTTGCTCTTTCTTGAATTTGTCTTAAAATATTAAATACTGCAAGTTCTTCTATTCGTCTATCAATGGTTGGACTTTATAAACACTATCATATGTTCAAATAAACATTTTTTCTCGTTGCAAATTTCATTAGCAACACTTATAGGTAACGTACACAAACATAATTCACAAATTATCCATCAGAAAAAGATTTTCATTCATTATTAACTGTAGATTGAGTGACACGATTTAACTATAATAGTATGAACTGAAGAAAATCCTTGTTTCTTAAATACATTTTGCTGAATGTTAAGATTTTTTTTTTTAACAAATCACAATTTTCTGCCGTTCTGTGCCTACTAGATTTTTTAATTCGTCCGAGTGTTTAATTGTACTGTAATGATATGCACAATTATAATGCATATTGCATAATAACCGATAATAATTATCGACAGTCAAAATATATATCAAAATAATATTTTAATATATTTATCATACCATATCACAATTAACAGCAATTTATTAGATTATCTACATCGAAATTGTACACGCATAATCATAATTGACTATAATTACCGAGTAAAATTAATAAACTATACTTTTTAAATAGTTTTAACATAAATGATATTATAACTATGAAACTAGATTCTGTATGTAACACCCAACTATTATAAGACTTCAAAAGATTAAGGTCATTTATATCAATATTGCTTTATGTCTGATCGCAATCAAATATAATATGCTCACCAATTATAATATCTAAACATTATTCTTTCAATTATATTAAAATGTAACATATTACATTAATCAAATTATATCATAATAATATTCAATATATTATTTTATAATCATTGTCAGAAAAAATAAATAAAGTAGAGCAACGACAATCACACTTCGAGGTACTGTAAAAGAAAACACTCCGACTGTAAGCCGAGTCGCGTCGAATCAAGCGAAGTCCAGTCCGAGCCCTGTGACGTAGAGTCGCGCCAGCCGGGGCGGTCCCCGGGCGGACTTGGGCTCCGACTGTAAACCCGTCCAAATGTAGTATTCATGAAGTACGATCGTTCTTGTTGATTTGTAAGCCAAAAGTATATGGTTTATTTTATTTAAAAAGTATCAATATTCAAATATTCAATTTTGTGTGTCTATTCGCTCTACGGACTTTCATCTTCTAGATGTACAAAAGATTGAAGACACTTGCATCTTCGTGAAGTGCAAGGTAAGTGATATAATTAATGTTTAGGTATTAAAATTGTTTACAGAACAAATGGTGTTCTGTATACTTCGCGTATATTATACGTAGATATATGTAAAAATAGTACATATAATCAAAACAATAAGGTCTAGACTCTAGAATCATAGATGGTACCAGATCTTCGTGGCGGGGGTGGGAGGCAAGCAAATATTTTAATTTAACCATTTTAACCCATGTAGGTGGCGATTACTTTGTTATCCTCTGAATCATACACACAATTTGTGCTAAATTAAAATGATATATAGTTCCTTACTACACTACTTATAGATTAAATCAAAATAATAATAATATATTTAATGTAAGGGGCCGAAGGATAAAACAAATATTTTAAATTTGTAGAGGAGCAAGAACTCGCATGGGGGCAGTTGCATACTCTTCCACCCCCATAGTACCACCTATGTCTAGAGTAATAATGGTGTAGGATATCAGGAAATCCCTCCCATTTTTAAACTTCTTATGTTTATAAAAATTAACTCGCCCAAGCTCTCCTAAATGCGTAGTAACAAATAGACTTTAATAAAGCATAAAAGTAACACAAAGAAAGCGCACGTTCCACATCCCTTTATATTCTATTAAAAGTGCTTAACTAAAACATGCCAGTTAATATATCATTATAAGGTAATGCAATCGAAGGTACTAGAACCTTAGCTAAAATAATACACCTGCATATATCTCTCTAGTTTTTGATTCATTGCAGTGCAATGTCAATTCTTTTACAGCTGCTTTATAGTCTATTATTGCATATTATACACATATCTACCTTATTGTTTTGCCATTCAATAAAAAAGTAATCGTTTCCCCACTGCTCTCGAATAACGTCGTGCTCGGAGGCGATTTTTCGTTTGTTTTCAAACATTGTGGACCGCACAACACACTACGCCCACGCAACACAGTTTGTTACAAGTTACAACTAAGTCATAGGTATTGGTGTGAACGGTGACGGATAGCGAGAGTTTAAGGTGTTCCGTGCAAAACGCTGAGCACGACGACCTTTTTGAACAACGCGTGTAATATAGCAACGAAAACGCTTGGACACGTCATGTTCATGTCTCATTAACAGCCCTATTATGTTGACGATATGGTAAAAGAAAAAAAAATACTCGTTTACATTTCATCGTACCACACATATATACGCGTTACATATTTGGATGAATGTGAATTTTTTTTCAATTTTCATCTCATACTTTATAAAGCGGACCGGATTTAAGTTGCATGTCACCGCTGTTATAATACATAACAGCATAAGTATTGTATTACGTACAATATGAATATATGATGTTATACATATTATTATTATTAATTAATTGTTAATATTATTATAAATATATGAGTGTATGACCATTGAAATTGCATGCCAGTGCTTATTTCTCGGTCGACTATAATGCGTTTTGGTAGAACTTTTTTTTTTATTAAAAACGAGATAAAATTAGAAAAATATTTTTGCTTAATAGTCAAAACTTTTAAATAATAACAAATTATTTTTGAATATAAAATAACATAAAACGAAAGAATACAAACGAAAATAATTTTTACATAGAGAAAAGATTTTTTAGCTTAATAATAATAAAAGTTTTAGTGAAAGAGATTGTATTTTTAATGAGTTGATAATAAGATAGATCTAATTAGAAATTCTATGGTTATTTATTATTATCTTTTTTTTTTCCTGTTTGAACCGAGGATCGGGCGAGAACAGTTTATCACAGTACTTCAGTACTTTCACCCAAATTTATTATATCTAAAAACTATTGAAAGACAACATTATTTTTAAAATCTGTTAGCACATTCATGTATGATATTATTAAATTTATTTTTCCTGACTTCGTTATGTATAAGCAATCCTACCAATACAGAATTAATATACACATTATTTTGATTATTTAAAATGTCTAAGTCTTTGAATTTGGAACAATTTTTTTAAATTTTGTTTCAAAAATGCGTTAATAAAATTGCCCCAAACTGAAACCTCTTTAGTACTTTATTTTATAATACTCAAGCCAATATTTATATTTAAGTATATTTTATTCTTAATTATCTTATTTATTGTTATTTATACTATTATTTTATTGAAAGTTTGATAAATTTTAATCAATTATTTATGTACTCAATAATAATTTGTTATTTTTTTTCAGTTGAATTTCAAGTTGTTATTGCAAGACGTAAAACGCGAAAAAAATGTTAAAACGTACAGTTAATGATATATTCTCAGCGATCCTTTTTTGCTTATTTTTTTTTTCTAATAGATAATTTTCAGTGTGAAACGCGGACATTTGAAACCATCATGATGGTGCCCATAATCCAGATACTGTTGACCGTGCACGTCTGTATTTACATAATAATATTATTATGTATACCTACGTGCTGCTATATTGACATTACATAACGACGTGAACGTATCTATTATTGTGAGGCCATCGTGTTGACAAAAGTCGCGATTGAAACGTATAACTGTTTAAAATTCGATCGATTCGTTTGTTTACGTGCGCCGCAGCGTAGTGTGGAACTGCAACCGGTACCTGAACACAATAGGCCTGTATAGATGTATGTGTACGTCGCGCAAACATACACCAACGTGGTAGGTACGTCCTGTCGTAACGTTGTTCAGTATTTTTACGTGCACAGTGATTATCGAACTAATCGTTGAACCACTGTTATATCTTATTTGTGACAAATATCAATAAAACGCTCACTCGCCGTAAAAGTACCGTTAAAATACCTTATCTGCAGTAACGCGTTGTAAATCATACTAAGCGATATTATACGTCTTTGGTTTTTACATGATTTATACATTTACCATTGTGATTTTTACGGTAAACACGTCGATAACGCAAGTTCGTTAATTAAGCATTATTTCCCAACCGAATATTATCGTTCGAACGAATATTGTTCGTGATAAAATGCACTTTTCGTCGTTTGACGTCAAAAATTAAATCCGTAGGTTGTATACGTTCGTACGGTACACATCGATTCGAAAGCATCGAATTCGTTGATTTTCTTTCATAAAATATACAAGTAGGTTGTCGCCACTAATTGGACTCGCGTTGGGACCAGACCGTTCGAATCCACGATAGCAACGCCATTCAAACCGAATGCGTCAATATGGAGAGAGACCCCTAGCAAAAAATACACGTGTTCTATTTTGGACATTTTGATTCAATTTTCAAAATTTATTGCGATTTCAGTTTAGTAACAGAAATATATACATAATATATACATTTTATAATTGTATTTAATGTATTTATTCAAATATATATATATGAATTATAGTAAAATAATATACGAGTACATGGGGTTAAGAGAAAAATTGTTTTCATAAATTTTTCAGAATTTTTAATGTCTCAAACGAATTTCATATAAGTATTTATTTGATTATACTGAATAATGCCCGTACCAAACTACACCTAAGTCCAATTGTTAATTATCTTTAGATATTTAATCCATAGAATATTGGTCAAATGACCCCATTAACAGATGCAGCGAGTCTAATGGGTACATTTTTCTGTGCATAAGTGTATGTGCGTGCAAATGGGGACCAGACTGTTGAGTCCAATAGGCGAATGCGTCATACACTCATACCCAATTAACCGTATAAGACCATCAAGCAGCTGTAGTATTATATTATAATAATTATTATTCTCCTAAGTTTTGAGCACTCACTCATTTTCTTTATAGGTACAATTATAGATCGACTTTTTACATTAAAAATGCAAATATAACCACGCCAAGAAGTTAAATATCTTGAGAGCACTAAAAATGCTAATAAATGACCTTTCAACTAAGAATTACCAGAAAATCCAAAATAAGCAAATAACATCTAATGACATAGGTATATTGAAAACTGAAAATGTAGTAAATTTTTAAATAATTAAATTAAAAATAATACCAATAATATATTTTTCATATTAAGTGGATCATAACCAAACTTACCTAAATAGTTAAACTGTTGTAACAGAGTTGCTACATTTTTATTAACCTACTTTATTATGGAGTATAGTTTGTTTGATTGCGTAAACCCAAACATTAACTTTTCCTACAAAAAAGTATGATTTAATAAATTGTCCTAAACAGTTTTAATAAATAGCATATAAAATATAAATAAATAAATTATAAATTATAATATTGGAAAAATTCAACATACAGTTGTTTTTTTGTAAACCATGCAATTCTATTACACATAATATTATTATGTGCTCATTAGGAACTGCTACGGGTCGTCGGTTAAAAATGAAAATGTACGATTTCTTGTTTGCTCAATATGTAATGAAAATGAAATGTTGTTTACCACCCAATGATTACTCTGCAGTCCGCACCGGTTTTTCTACAAAATACTCGTAAACACGCGAAACGGTTTCAATAATATTGAACGTTTTAGTAAAACAAAATTATCATTACGACTCGACAACAATAATTTATTATTTATTATTACACGAACGCTCACCGTCCGCGGATCCCGTCGACGGGTTCCGCTGGGCAGAGCTCGGCGTTGTCGCGACGCGGCGCGGCGGAGAGGGTAGGGGAGGGGAGCGTCAGCTGTTCGGCGCTCGCGTGTGTTTACTGGTGATAAAACGTGTATACGTCGTCGTTATCTACGGTTCCGCGTTTACATCAACAATGTCAATAAATAAATAAGCCCAACGGACCCGTAACGGTATTAATAACAATATCGTCATAGCGCCCACCCGTGCACGCTGTCCCGCAGCCATGTTGATGCCGTATCGATTCGATATCAGCAGCCGCGATCGTTAATCCGTGGGTCCGACGTGCCGCCGCCGCCGCCGCCGCGATTACAGCAGCCGCACCTCTGACGTGGAACCCGGCCGTTGCGCAAAACCTACGCGTTACCGGGGCCGACGGTCTCTGCGTGTCCCGTTCCCCTCGTCTCTCACCAGCGGCGCGCCGTGTCACCGTCTGGAGCCCGACTTAAAGTCATGACGGACCGCGACGACTTGTCCGACTGCAGCAACTCGTCCGATTCCAGTTATTCGAAAGTGGACTTCTACGAAGGTGAGTACCTACGAGCCACTGGCCGCAGCGACGAGCGGTCATCCGGCAGATGCTGGTTTAGGCGTCTTGTGCGTGCTCATCGTTGTCTTGACGTCTTGTCACCATCGACTGGTTACACTTTACAGTCCGTCCGCAACCACAATCACTGTTCTTTTGTCAATCGATATTCACTTGGGATTTGTATTGTTGTTTTCCACAACTGTTGAAATTGTGTATTAGTGCATTAGTTGTAAATAGTATTTAATAACGACTGTGGCGGTGTGTTCAACCATAAGTCTACTATGTCATGTTAAATGGTTATTTGAAAATAATACTAGATCTAGACCAGAGGTCAGCAACATTTTCGTAGGAAAAAGACATTTTTTTAAAAAAATTTACTAAACCATGATGTCCAAAGAGCCGCTCTGGTTTTAACAACATTGACCAACTGACCAACATTTTTTTTTTTTTTTAACAGTATAGTAGATATAACTTCTTTATATGTTATAAATTACATGAAGTCTTACTTTGAAAATCATTAGTACAATTTGTTTTCATTTTATCATCAAATATAAATGATGAAACATTTATTTATGTACATTTTTTTAAATTTTGAATATAAATATAAAAAATCTTGATTTGAGACATAACCTTAAGAGCTGCAGGTTGCCGACCTCTGGTCTTAACCATATGGTTGGGTATTACATAATTCTGTTTGATTTCTCTTTCACTGTAAATTAATATAAGTTCAAACATTGAGGATGTGTAATATATGCCCTATAATAATATTTGAGGATAAAGCTTTTATTAATATTTTTGCACCTTGTCTTACCTTTACTTTAATTTCCAATAAAGAAATGAAACGCCCATAATATTGATACACTCTATTCATAATAAACAATAGTAATATTATGCATATAGTCATAAATCATAACATAAACAATAATAAAATTATACATATAGTCATATAGTACCTATCTGTTAAGTATAAAAACCTACTTAATTATTAAAAAACTTTCAATAGTCTTTTGAAATTTTACAATTAATTGAGTATCATTACGTCACAATAATACAATACAATTTTGTGTATATTTTTCATAAAATGTTTAATGTTCTAAAGCAGTGATTCCCAATAGGGTCATTTTACTGAAAGGGGTGCTAAAGGGAGTGATTTAATTGTAACTTTAATTTTTATTGTTTATAAGTTATTGCAAAAAATTTATATGTAACTTCAGCGTAGAACCAAAAATAATAATGTACCAAAAATAATATACAGAAGTATGTAGGTATGCACACTACAATAAAAGGAAATAACAGCAAAGGTAATAAACAAGCTTCGTTTAGTCTAATTTTTATTTAATTTATTGGGAGAGAGGACGGTGTAAGAATTTCAAAAATCTAAAAGTGGCATTGAGTGAAAAAAGTTTGAGAAACACTGCTTGTAAAACTTTAAAACTTAAGGATATTTTTATTTTGTTTTTTAAAATAATTGTATAACCTTAAAAATTTGTTAGATTTGTCCAATGTTTTTTTCATAACAATTTCTATCCATACTTAGCCATTGACCATGTATATATTTGAGAGTTTGAGTTTATATAATCTATATTTTTAATTTTTAAAACGTGTATTACATATCTATTTTTATATGGAAAAAACAAAAAAAATTTTGTTCAGACGCCTTTCAACTTTCTACGAATATTATCCATATTATAACAATTTGCAAATTTCTAAACTTCCAGGTAATGGTGGTTTTTCTTGTCCCATCATGGTGATGATTCATAAAATTTAACATTGATAAAATATATAATACCTAAATGAAAATATTTAATAACCTATATTATTTACCTACCTAAAATATACTTTAACTTTTAATTATTTTTTTAAAAATCTTTCACAATTTATTGTCTATGCAAGTGTAATTCAATCTTTGAAATTAGTAGTTAGTATTGATTAGTATGGAATTTTAAACATAATCTATATCATTGTCTTTATGATTTTGTGTAACTTACTTTTTTAAATAAATAATGTTGTTCAGATTATACTTAGTACCTATCTAATAATTGTTTTAAAATTTTTATTTACAGTTCAAAATGTAGTGCCTGAACAATTTAAAAATAAAGTGGACAGTTTAAATGAAATTCTGCAAAGCGAAATAAAAGATACTGATAAATTGAAAAATTTAGCTTGCAGTGAAGGAGGATTAGTGATTAGTAAGTATATGTATAGTAGTCACTAGAAATAAGACATCCATTTGGAGAAGTTTTAAAATTATTCTTATTTAACTTATTAAATACATTTTATTGCCATATAAATATATATGTTTCAATATTCAATATTTGTATTGTATCATTTAATTTGTAGTTTTTCTTCTTCTAATACTATAAGAATTATTTTGTTTATGAGGCTGCAACATTATACTCCACCAAGTATAATGCCCAGAAAATATTAAGAGTTGCTGAATTAGGTACTATTATTATAATCCAGTTCTTGTAAAACTGTGGGCCGCAGTCCCACGGGGAACTTTGTAGCTATAACTAGGGTACTGTGGAGTATTTATGTTTATATATAAATAAAATGTTTTTAATATAAATATATATTTACCTCATTGGTAATTATTAAAACGTATAATTATCGTGTATGCATGTCAAAATATTTTACAATATATTGATAGTTGGAGGTGCCATCAATATTTATGGTAATATAGTTAAAAGGGACCTATGATTAAAAAGTTTAAATTGCACATGTACTTATTATTTAATTGTTTATATTTCTTTCTAAATGTAGATAATTATTTTTTATTATTAATATAAAGATTTTGTTCTTTTAATTCAGGTTTAATACGTTCAGAAGCATGGCCATTACTTTTAAACTTATCAAATGAAAATAAACCATTACTTGATTTAGAATCCATTAAAGATCATCCGGAATATAATCAAGTGGTTATGGACGTAAGAAGATGTTTAAAAAGGTTCCCTCCTGGCATATCTTACGAGCGAATTGGATTATTGCAAGAGCAATTAATTGAAATTATACTAAGTATAATTTCAGAACACGAAGAATTAAAATATTATCAAGTAATTATTTTATCAGATTATTCTAATAGAAAAATATGTAGGCACTTAATGTGAGTTCTTAAATATTAATTTTTAATGTATCAATACCATGATGTGAGTCATTGAATGTCAGAAATCATATATTTCATATATTTTATTTATTTTACTGATATATATATACATTATACATATACATATTTTTTCTATGATAGGGTTATCATGATGTTGCTGTTACGTTCCTAATTGAAGTTGGACAAGAGAAAGCTTATATTCTAATGGAATACCTATCCTTAAACCATCTAAGAAAATTTCTGATGCCAACTATGAGTGAAACGTCATACATGTTATGGCATGTATTTCCATTATTATTAAAACTCGATCCAAAATTAGGAGAATTTATATTAAAGTAAGCATTAGTTCAGTTAAAAATTATTCTAATTAAAAGTATATAAAGTTAGAATACAAAAATGTAATTGTTTTATTTATTTACTTTGATGTGATTAAATCTAAAATTATTTGATAAATTAAAATCTATCTTATTCATTGTTGTTTTAGGTCTGGTATTGGTACAATATTTGCTCTGCCATGGTTACTTTCATGGTTTAGTCATAGTTTGAACCAACACATAAAAGTAGTAAGATTATTTGATTATTTCTTGGCATCACAAGAAGACATTATTTTGTATGTGATAGCACAGATGATAAATGCTAGAAAAGATGAAGTTTTGAAAGTTGAATGTGATATGGCTAGTGTGCATTCGGTCTTATCAAAGGTACTTAACACAATAACACATTGTGTACATATCTTAATTTAATTTTTTGTTGCATTTATGATTTTAGATTCCTGAAGATCTAGATTTTGAGTCCGTATTGGATAAAGCTACAGTTATGTGTGAAGAATATCCTCTTTCAAAAATTAAAGATGAAGTCGACATGATGATAGAAAACGAGTAAGATTATACTGGATCCTTTGGGAACAATAAAAATGTTTCGTTTTTTATAAGTTTTCACAAAAATCTCTTTTAAACCGATTCTCTTTTAGACTAGTTTCACTGTGGTTTGATTAAAAAAAAAAACATTTTGAATAGGTATATTATTTTAAACTTTTCAACAAACTCTAATGAAACGTTTTCAATTAACGTTTACAAATTTAAAAATAAATAAATTTGTCTCCGCCCATACATTAATTCATCACAATTATTTCAGAGCCAAACTATTACAAGCTCTGCATGATGAGAATGCGCAAAGACGTTCGTTGAACAGGAAGATTGCAGATCACGGACCACCATTTGCCAATGCTTTTCATTATGTACCAATATGGATAGCACCTAGAATGAGATTTGGCCTATTATTCTTTGGATTCAGTGTTGCTGCTGGGCTGTGGGCTGTAATCAAATCTACTAACAACTAAAACATATTATAAAAGCTTCATATATTCCAAATACAAGTTGTGCTATACACAGGGGACCAAATAGACTGATATTTTACAATATAATATTGACATGTATTTATTTGTTTTAATAGTAGCTAGATTTCTCTTAGTCATTTATCCCTATTTTGTTAATCTCATTTTATACAGTCTAATAATTGTTAAAAATTAAAAAATTTATACTTTTGAAATTTCCCAACAAATTGTTTTGTTTTTTGAATAATTTAAAATTTACTTGTTAAGATTTAATACCCTTATTCAATAATTGTTTCATGTTTGATTTTATAAGAATATATGTACATTTCAAGCTATTGCTGAAATGAGACATACTACAGTTAAAGTTAAATCCTTAGTTAATCTTGGAAAGAAAAATTTAAATAAATACTGTTATTAAAATGATTTATTCTGCCAATAAAAGGCATTTTAACATTCTAATAAATATATAGTATATATAATATTGTTTTAAAATGTAAATTTGTAAATTATAAATTTAGGAGAGTTTTATCTGGAATTTAATGTTGGTTCTTCTTAAGTTTATTAACTCATATTAATCAGTTTGTGTTGTCGAACAAGGAGCAAACGAAAGTTTAAATTTATTTGGAAACTTTTTTTGCAATAAAAAAAAGACCAACTAAACTGCATTTAAAATTCTTCTCTGTTAAAAATGAACATTTGGTTGTTATATAATATATTATAGATATGAATCAAGTGTTGTTTGTGAACACTCTGTATGAGATTTTAAGGATATTCTTTTTTTTTTCATGCACGGCAGCATGGTATTTGAGTTTGAATGTTCATGTGTTGTATTTATGTACTCGACGAATGGTATATTATAATGACTTATTTCTGTACTCCACTTGGACATGAAAACTGTTAACTTATAGGTTGTATTGTGGCCTATAATGATCAACTCCACTGTTTATAAATTGTACTTAAACACAAAGTATATTATTATTGTTATTATTATTATTATTATTATTATTATTATTATTGTTATAATTAAATTATTACTATCTGATATAATTTTTATTTTTGATCGTTATGTTTGGGCGTATTGGATGCTACTTTTCTTTTCGCTAAATTTTATAATTATTATTACTTGTACAGTTGTCTTTATTATCTTTATAGGCCGTGATTTGCCAGCTTAGAGGTTAAAAATAAACTTTAACATATAAAAAGCATTTGATTTATTTTTTACCTTAAATTAGAGTATGTGATGTTATCTAGGTATACTCGTTAGCTCTTTATACTTAAATTTATATATTTTTAATAAAAACGATACTTTGAGTTCTATTCATACCTAATTTATGATTGTTGGATCGGTGCAAACAAATTGATAATTAACAAAACATGAATATTCATTAAAAATCGTAAAAAAAATATACCTTCTTCAAGTGTTCCTGACTTTAAAGTCCGATTATTATATTAAAATATAAATTTACTTTTTATCAGGATCGGCTTTTAGTAGTAGAATATTGGTCTTAACTTGTTGCGTCCGATTCTCAATGTATAGGTAATATAACATACAAATTCGATAGAACTTCATAGGAGCACGGGAGGTCAAAATATAATATTATCATATTTTATTAACTGTGTGCCCAATTCATTCGAAACAGAGATCACGATCATCATTGCAATAGTTCATACATTTTTGCAACCATTGGTAAATTAATAATTACAATCGGTCATGCGATGTATTAAACAATAATTAACTCTGTTCTAAGTTTTTGGGTAAAAATTAAACAATAAAAATTTTACTATGAAGGATTACTTTGGCAATTTATTTGTTGAAATGATCGAATATCAATATTTTATCAATATTTTTTTTATGGCTAAAATAATAAACATTTTTTTTAAAAAAATATGAAGTTGTATTCTCTCCTTGAAAAGTTTTTCTTTTTTTATTGTTCTAAATGTTAACATTGTTGAGATTTCTACGACTGTTCATTAACAAACATTAGAAAATTGTTTATCAATTTATTTGAATGTAGTGTTCTATTAGTCGTGTAAGAGTGTTGTTCTTTCGATTTCCCCACTATAATAATACACATTAATTGTTGTTTTAAAAATTCCATTTGATTGGGTACTGCAGATAAAATTTTTCTTCAATATTTTATTTTTATCTGTAAGGTAGCTAGACTTTTTTTAATTTGAGTGCTTAAAGAGTCTTTTTTTTACTATCAAAATTTATACTCATGGAATTTTTAACATGTTCATAAGTATTATAGTTATTTTTTTATCAAAATGTCAAAAATATTAAAACGTTTGAAATCATTTTAATCGTATTTGACAATTTAACAAAATCATATAAATTATGTTATTTTAATTATAACTTCACTATTTACGACATCCATGTTTATGGTAAATATAGTAGACTATCCTTAGAAAGGAGTATTAAGAGATTTAATAAATAAAATCAAAACCACCATGAGAAAAGTTTGCAATTAGGTGTGTGATTAACTTAACTTCATTAAGCGTGAAACTACTTTAACTCAGAACTAACGCTTTGTGGATATCAAAGGATCACTGTACCTAACAAAAATTTACTCCTATTAAAGTTTTTATTTTCTCGTTCAATAGAGTATAGTTTGCTTAATATAATACATACTAATGTAATAAATAAAGTCACTCAATTTTATTATAAATGTTTAAGGTTAAATTTTCTCAAGCTTGTGGCTGTTTTTAAAAATGAAAATTAGATTCTGGTGCATAAATTAAATAAACGTGCAGTCATATAAATTCAAAGCATTTCATTTGAAACCTACAAATTTTTATTTTAAACAAATAAATATCAATAACTGTTCATGTACAAATAAATTAATAATTTTTTTTTAATTGTAGTAGGCATTAAAGTGAATGGCACACATCATGCTGTTTAAATTAGTATAATGTAAAAACATAATTATGTTATGGGTTGAGTTGCTCAGTAGAAGCATCCGATTTTCTTCGAGACAAGCTCCTTTGAAGAGAGATTGGAGTTAACCACTCCTTTGGTAGACAACGTTGAAAAAAAGGAATACATGAACTAACATATGCCAACCTGTTGATCCAACTTGGTATATCTTGCCCGCATAATATCTAAATAAAAATCAAACATTAGAAAGAATTCATCAATTATTAAGTTTTTTTTTTTTAAAGATTTTTGAGGATGCTTTCATATACTATTTTATAGGCAAACAAAAGCAGTGTATCACCTAAAGAGTGTAGTATAATTTCAAATTAACTTCTATGTTACCATTTAAATATGAATATTTTAATTAAAAAAAATTACTGTATGTAAATAGGTAAAACCTCTATGCATTGACAAATAGTAGAAATACATTTTATAGAACCAATATAATATGCCATTGATATTTTACTTCTTAAATTTGGCAATTCAGTAATTCAGAAGTCAAATTATAATCAAACAATAATCTATATGCTATTTGGCTAAATTCCCTATATTGCACAAGGAACATAAAAACATTTCATCCTCCTGGTTTTAAAAAAATTAACTAAAAATAATAGTTTACCTTAGTTAATGATCCAGAAAAATGGTTACAATTTTTATTCATTAAATGATATTTGTCTCCACGAAAATCATTACCAAGTTGTACCATTATTTTTTTAACATCATTGGCATTAAAATCCGTGTAACCAATATATATAGATTCTCTGAAAAGTTACATAAAATGTTAATATTATTATTGAATTTAAATAAAGTAAAGGGTATATTATTGTATTGTTAAAATGTTAAGCTTTTAAGTCTTCATAAAAAAATATTGTTAAGAAAATTCTACACTATTTACTCAACAATTATAAATATTTTCAGTTTAAAAAATAAAAAGGATTTACTAAGCACAATACTTAGTTTTTGATAAATTTAGAATTTATTGTGTTATAAGTTAAACTAGCTATTGCATTTATTAACATGGAGCTTATGTGATAAGATTATAACATTGTCAGCACTATGGGAAAATTAACCCAAAAAATTTGAAAATTGAATGAAATACATATAACATAGAATGGATCAAATTAAAAATCAAAATGGACAAGTTGAAAACTAAGTTAAACATTTTTCATTGAGTTTTAAAATAATATAGATTTATTATTGATTTTATAAATGCTTTTAGCTAACAAAACTTAAAATCTTTGCATTTTATATTATTATTTGTATTTTGATAATTTAGTATATAAAATTATTCAATTGTTTGATCAGAAATTGTATAGACAATTTGGTGATTTTAAATATTTAGGTACCTATGTTATAATCACAATAAACATAAAATAATTTTATTTTATACATGTTTAAATTTTTTCACCTAACTATCACCAGTTTCAATAATTTTTTAGTAATTTAACAATTTCAAAAATTAAATTAAATTAAAAGTTAACTAATAACATTTTAATGTTTAAGTTATTTCATAGAAAATTGTAAATATACTTCCAAACATATTATTGAAAGATATCACAGTAATAATTATAGTACATACAATAAATTATATTTATGTACCATACAAATGGTGGTTACACTTAATTTTTAGTTATTTACAAAGATGTTTAGAGGAAATAAATTAAACCGTTAAATATATAAATGTTCAATAAGGTTATGAAAACAAGTTTCATAACATTCTTAAATTGGTGAATGATAACTAATTATAATTATCAACATGAAAGACCAAGTTAAACATAATTAGTATTATTTAATTACCTGTATCTATAATGGTCTCCTAATTCATAAACATCTTTTGGTATCATATCGAATATCCCTGAATCTGATCTATCATGTCCTCCATAGCCATATTCTAAAATAAAAATGTCTTATTAATTCTACTTGAAATTTAAAATAAAACTTCAATAATTCACCTTGTCCATACACTTCAACACCTGAATGGTACACACCAAGTCCCATGTGTGTTGTGTATTCATTGATCCAATACTTAAAAAACAAATTACAAATTAACTATACAATAGAAGAAAATGTATATACTACGTAGTAACTATATATGTTAAGGAAGTTAACTATACTTAAAAACAGATAACACAAATTCAAATATTGCATAAAATTATCTAATATTTTAATAATTAATATACTAATAAATTATCTAACCACTGTACCATTACACAGTCTGTACCTATAAATCAACTTGTATTTGAACTAATGCAAATAAAAATTGAACTAAGAAATGACTTTGATTAATGAAGTGAAACTAACGGCTATCATGGTCAGCATAAAAAAATAGTTTTACTATAATGTAATAAGAAACGCAAAAAATGATAAAACTAATTAGAACAACTAACAATTGTGTAAATAAGAATTGTTATCTTTCAGTTATCACAATGATTTTGGTATTCATAATCTATAGAAATAATATTAGTATGCTTATATAGTAAGTAAATATTTAAATATACATTATGTATAGCTCTCTATGGCCAAAAAATATTAAATAAAAGTACTATTAATTGATTTAAAATGGCAATAATAACCATTAGCTGGTAATCATGGAATGAGCTACTTGACTATAACAATGATAAATTCAAAGATGGTAATAACAATAGAATCGGATTTAAAAGAACATTTAGTACAAGCATTTTGGTAATTATCGATAATTTTATGTCGTTATCAGATTTTGATAAAACTAAATTAATAAGTAGGTTATTGAATGCAAAGTAACACTGTTGATTGTGTTTATGAAACAAGTAAACAATTAATATTGTACACATACTACACATATGTAAAAGTAATAAAGCAATCTACTGTCAGGTGCCTAGTGCAATCGTAACCGAAACACAGACGTGGCTTAGCATCGATTCGACACACGGACCATTGTAGTCGACCGTTCACTTACCATGTCGTAGACGTGCACCAGTACCGGTTCTCGAGCCATGTTAAACAATCGGTCGGCCGGCTTCCATAAAACGTGGGCGGCAACGGCTACCTAACGCGTCGGCTGTAACAGAGAAAAGTGTGCCGGGCGAATGAATGCCGAACCGCGAGACGTGTGAATCGGACAAGAAACACGGGTACACGAGCGCAAAACCGGCAGCGCGCGCTAACACGTAGCAGCACTGGTCATTTCACACGCATCGCAACACGTAATCTGTTGCGAAGGATGAAACGACTACTAACTAGCGAGCATCAGTCACTATACCAAAGCGATGTCGTCCGGCGGTGGTGGGGGCGGGGGTCCATGAACCGAAAAATCAACTCCACCTACTCGGTACTCCGGTAATCGGCTACGTTGGACGCGACGATGACCGCGGACCGTGGCGGCGCGCATTATCGCGTTTACCGCGTCCGACTCGTGTGAGCCAGTCGCGGGTGTGAGGGCGCGCGTGCCGCCGGTATACGTGAGTACGTGCGGGGCAGTCGACGACGCGACCGTTGACTCCCTGCCGGGCGGCGGGAGAATCGATTTTTGTTCGCCGCGGTGCCGTCGGCCGACAACAACAATTTGGTGTGCGACGAGCGAACGGTCGGGAGGTGGCGATCGGGTGGGGGGGGGAGGGACGGGACGAGAAGAAAAGGAAATCGCGTACAACGACCGCGCGCGCGAGTCGTCGACAATAAAAAGGCCGGGAGACACGCGCGCAGTGACGGCCGAGCGAAAATTAATTTATTTTTAAACCGACGTCGGGGAACTTCCGTGCGCGACATCGTCGAGGGTACGCGCGTATCGGTTCGTATGCCACACAAACTATTATCTTAACCGTCGATTGTGGAATGGACGAAAAAAAAATTATTTCACCGTCAACGGGCTGTACGTAATAACTGTACCGTTTCGTACGTATAGTGATAAATACGTATAGTGTTCAACACGCACAATCGAGGGGCTATTGTTATGTAAATATTATTTCATCGTTATTATCCGTACTCGTGAGTTGTGTCTGCGCGTGCGATGACAACGTAGCGTCGGCGACATAGTAACGGTGAAATAGTAGTCCGCATGGGGACGCTATAATTTATTCCTACCCACCCACGTATTACAATAATATTATTATTACGCGATACGTGAATACGTCTTACCGTGCGTGCGGGGATGACGTTACTTCCGGTCCGTTTGTCCGACAGATGTCGTCGCGACCATTTCCTCGTCGACAGCCGCCACCACCGATGCCGTGTTTCCGCCGCGCTCCGCGTGCCACACGAGTCTGCGGCTCGTCGGCCGTCGCCCGCTGCCGTCGCGTCGGTCTGGGCGCGGACACGCGCTCGTCGCCGCCTGTCGTGGCTCGTCGTCTCTCTCTCGATCCGATTATTATTATTATTATTATTATTACTGTTTGTGACGGGTGGTGATGGGCTGCGCGGGCCATGCGCGCGAGACGATTCCCCGGCGGTGTAAAATTGCGGCCGAAAATTCAAGGGGGTCATGCGCACAGGGCTCGGTAAGTTCGTGGACTTTATATTTACGCATAAATGAGCATACGTTAATGCACTGAAGAGTTCGGAAATACGCGTTTATACGCGTTAAGAATCGAAAACTATGCGCTTGAAATATGCGCAAAAAAAAAAAAACCTCAAGCACGTTTTGGAATAATAAGAAGTATCCATGCGTACATTTAAAAGCCATACTTTATTTCTTTCGATTTTATTCCTTTTTTAAAAAATTAAAATAAATCAACACACCTTTTGAATTTTGAAGGTTTCTCATTTTTGATACATTTTAAAAATATAAATCCTTTTAATCGTTGTACCTACAGGTTTCATTGCGACGAAAATGAGTTGATAGATTGCAAAATAACATTATTTTCGTCACTTTCGATGCTACTAGATGTCGCAGAAAGTGATGGAAAGTTTTCGGCCTTAGGGTGAGAGAGACTATTTTCCACCCTCAACGCGTGACAAAAATTAAATTAATGTTCAAAGATGTTAGATGATAATAAATGTATATTACAGGTTATACAATCTTTTTGCACGACGTTCAAATCTATTCGTATTTTTTTTTCATTTTCATTGTGTTACTTATTCCTACTGCTGCGTTAATAAAGATAGGAGGCGTGACAAAAAGTAGTACGTGTGGCTTGTGCGGAAAGTCAATTTCAGTCTTGTGCGAAATGCGACTGAAATTGCTCGCTTTCCGCCCTCCACACACTATTATATTGTACTATTCTGTGGTATCTATATTCTATACTGTGTAAGACTCAATAAACGCAGTGCCATACAAACATAAAAATAAACTGAAAAACACTAAGATTTTGTGTACATGTTCGGGAAAGTAAAAAGGAATAAATTCAAGCAACTATCGTTCAGATTTTTTTTTTACCTTTCATGAAAAACGATGTTCATGAATTCATGCCCGTGCGCAGGATTTCAGAATGGGGGGTGTTTTGAAAAAAAAAATGTATCACACAGATACATCAATAATTAACAAATAGTATTATAACATATTTATATTTAATATTAATTTTGTAAGTATCGATATTAAAAATGTTTTTAACAATACTATAAAATACAAATTTTATTGTCATTATATTTTATCGATAACGGCAACTATGATGAAAGTCGATAAACAGCAAACGTGAAGACAACACTATATTAAATTATTATAGTATTGTACTATTATGCTATGCATTATTATTTATTACAAATAAGATTAGAAAATATTACACATACGAGATCAATAATGAAAAACACGATTTTTTCGACCATGGGGGGGGGGTTTGAACCCCCAAAACCCCCCCTTGCGCACGGGCCTGCATGAATTAACATAACGTAATAGACGTTAATAACTCCAAAAAATCAACTGTATGCCTAATACACGCTCAAAATATGCAAAAAAAGCATTATAAAGCTTTATATTTTTGCTACCGTTGTTATGAAACGGATTTGTATTTCATTTAGGAGTTAGCATGTTTCCCGATGAAGTAAACAAAGAAACATACAAACGCATGAACTTACGACGAATCGAATGAAAGCACCGCGCACACGTATTCTATGACTACTATATACGATACTATACTACTGCAGGATCGTTTGTTGGAAAGGATCACGAATATTATTTTAAGCTTTTCACTCGATTCCTATACGATATTGCACAATATAATACGCGCGTATCTAACACATTGATATACTTACGGTCTACGGAGGCAAGTGTTGAGATGTAGGTAGACGTGTAGTGAACAAATGTTACGATGTCCAGTTGAACGGGTCGTGTACAATATTGTATCCAAGATCGTATTATACTGCTCTCGAACAGAATGAACCGTATACCGAAAACCGCTATAACCGCTAAAATTACTAAAATTAACAAAATTATTTTATTAATCGTCAACCATCGAGTTTCTACACGAGCACGATAAAATTATTAAAATTGAACTGCGTTAAGTAACTAAGTAACAATATGCTTTTAAAGAATGCTAGGTTTTATTACTTTTACCTAAAGTGTAAAACATTTTATTTGCAATACAATCACATGTGTTTAACAACAAATTATTTTGAAAATGTAGGTCTAGATATCATGTAACAGTTTTTCTACATTAGGTACGTAATATGGTTTATATATTTATATCTGTCGAAAATAATAACTATAAATTAACCCTCGTCCGAATAAGTTTATAATTAATTATCAAATGAATGCGTTGCTACACATTTTATCGATTTTCGGATTATTATTAATGTTATCTCGAAAATTTCAAATGAGTTTTTAATTCGGTATTAATATATAATACCCTAATAGGCATGCGCTTTTTTTAAACATTTTATGATCTATGCTTCTAAACTAGTACTTTGTAGACTGCAGTAGACACTTGCCAGTAGACACCTGCTCAACAACAGATTTATAACGTTTTGTGGTCGTTGTAATAATCAAAGCCTTACCTAGGACTTAATAGTCCTCTTTTAAATAAAGAATACAATTACTATAATAGTATTATGCTATATGTATATTATGTATATTTATGTAAATATAAAATAGGTAGGTATTCAACATTGTGTTTTAATATCATTTAAATACCTTATTACCTATATGTTATGGGCTGTACTATGGGCTATATCTTAATACTAAATACTATTTATAAAAAATAAGTGATTCAAATTTCAAATGTATCATTATTTGTCTTTTTGATATCGATAATTCAGGTAAATTTTAACATTTTGAACAAAAGATGAAAAACTTCAAGCAGTTATTGAATAATTATGATTACGATTTATGATTATGGTAAAAGGTTATAAGTAGAGCGCGGATTTCTATGCAATTGCATATTTGTTTCCTTTTAATATTTTTGGATTTTTGTCAGTATTCTCTACGAATCATCATAATTTGAAGCAAATGGTGAAATTTTTTTTTGCATATTTCTGCATATTTCAATGTTATTGCATAATTTTGCATATTTAGGCAAAATTCAAAATTTATTGCATATTTATTGCATATTGAAGCAAAAATTTAAAAAAATTTATAAAATAATATTTTGTCAAGTAGAAAAATTAAAAATAAATTTTATGGGCACGACGTAAACTTAATCGCTCTTGCTTTGTCAGTCGGTTATCGTCGTTATCGACATACCACTCTGTTACATCGACGATTAGAAAATAATCTATGTACTTTGTACTATGTACTTTTGTGTCTACCTATAATCTTAATACCTCTTGCTGTATCAGTCAACTATCGACATACCACCGACTCAGTAAATTCAGTTTCATCGTTTGTCGTTGTCTGTAAATTGTTAACATGCCGAAAATAAGTGCAGTACTATCAGGCGAAAACGTTCAGCTCGAAGATGTTTATCAAGACCCGAAAATAATAAGTTGCTTCAAATATGCCCCAACAACTTCGGTTGACGTCGAAGTTCGTTTTCAGTATTTAAAAATATGTTAACTGATAAACGTCATAGCTTCACTCAAGAAAAACTTGAAATGCATATGATCATTAATTTTAATAGTAAATAAAATTAAAAAAATTTAAAGAGAAATTTATTAAAAAGTATTTAATATTTTAGTATTTAAGTAATTAATTGTTATAAGAAGTTTAATTTGTAAAATTTTAAATAAATAAAAAAAATGAATTTCATGATTTTTACTGCATATTTTTGCATATTTTCATGATTTTTACTCCATATTTTTGCATATTTTCATGATTTTTACTGCATATTTTTTGCATATTTTCATGATTTTTACTGCATATTATATGGCATATTTTGATACTTTTTAGTGCATAAAAATCCGCGTTCTAGTTATAAGCTTATAAAGACACGCTATGTTGACTGATTTATTATTGCATTATTTTATGTTTAAAAATTAGTATTAATAAGTGTCCTTATAATGTTGACTATTTTTTGGACAAGGTACATATTTTTAAATTATTTTTCTTATTATTTGTTATTGTTTATTTTTATCTTTAAGCCGTAACATACTCGTATTTATAAAAAGGTTCGTGTTTTATAATTTTAATAACATTCTATAATAAAACCGGTAAAGACTCAATAGTGAAACAGTTAAATATACGCTAAATAAATCCAGTTCCACTCTAGATAATTGTTTAAAACCAATTGTTGTTACTAGCTATAGTGATTAGTGTTGTAAAAATGACTTTAAAAATGTATTTCGATACGGTTCAAATATTTTTTAAAATAGACTATAATAGTGTTCAAAATATTTCTCAAAATACTTAACTACTTTTCAGTAACAAAATCGAATAATGTTAAAATAATTATTATAACAAGTATTTCTTTCAAATATATACCACGAATAAAAGCTTAAATAATAAAATTATTTTGCATGTACCATTGCACCGTGATGGTAGGAATTTTGTAATTCTTAATGCAGGGTTAAGTGTACATTTTAGATTTTTTAAATTAATATTTTAACTATAATAAATGTAATTTATTTTAATTTCTGTTATGTCAATGTTCACTTTGTGTGTTGATAAGTTCAGAGGAATAATATTGTGTTTTAATTCGTGTATAACTGTAAAAGTAATTTGATTTTTTATTAAGAAATTACGGCAAAAAATATTTTGATCAAAGCAAAAATATTAAATACAATACAATCAGTATTCGATACTATGAAAAGTATTTAAATTCTGGTACTAAATTAATTGTACTCAAATACTTTAAACAGTTTATAATACTGATTGTTAATCATGACTTTTCAATTAATAGTAATTACAATAGTAGACTGGACGAGTGCATCATGAGTTTCAGACGAAATTAACTAAGACCTTCATATTATAATTCCCCGGAAATTTATTATTTTGCCCCCCCCCCCCCCTTATGCTCTGTTTGATTTTTACTCATTAATCGTCAGCCTGGTTTCTGATGACACATAATGTACATTGTTAAATAGATTAAAAATATTCACATAAATATGTAGGTATGCGTCACTCATTAGAGCGTATGAATGTTCTAGACTCGGGCCAATGTGATAATTTCGTCTGTATAATATATAACCGTCTCTCAGACAAAAACATTTTGCATGTATACGAGTGCTCGGCGGAACAGCCAGAACTTTTTCGGGTGGGGGGTACAGGTTCGGTACAGTAAAATGCAATGACGACCCACAAATAATCAAACAAATTGGACTTATCAGTTATCAGTGTTATCACTATTACGTACACATGGTGAATATTTTAACGTGAAATACGCGATTTTTTCCGTGTCAATTTACGGGCTTTTGAAAATAATAATAATTTTTTCATCAATAATTTACAATGATTAGATTAAAAAGTTTTCATTGTTTTTCATCTTAGCGCTTTCCGATGTTGCTGAGAAGTCATCTTATATGTTTATTATTAAAATAATATCGAAAAAAAAGGTCGTATCGCTCTTGTTTATATAAGTTGTATCTCATAAAAGATATTGAAATAATAAGTTTTGTAAAAAAAAATATATAAATTTATGGTTTCTAAAGTAAATCATCTCGTTAATTTGGTATGATAACTCTTTGAAAGTTTCGTCTCCATCCTACAGCACAATATCTCTCCACTTTTACATTTCTAATCCAAACTGCGTCTATAACAAAAAAATAAATAAATATTTAATAACCAGTCAAGTATGTTAAGAGTAAGTTCCTGAGTACATTTTTTACTCTACAAGTAAATAAGATAAATATATTTTCTTTTGTTATTTAACTGAGCACATAGAACAATATTAATATTTTGCTGCACTCGATTATGAAGAGCTTGTAAAGGTTTTAGTTAAATAGTTCACATAATATTATACAGATTAATATAAAAAGAGATTAGTAAAACATGATTATTTGTTTTAATTATTATTATTTTAATACTTCTATGTTATTATACTCAAATTTATGTTTATTTTGTAACTGTTAGTTAATCGAAAAATTTACTATAATACATCACCATTATACATTCTACAATATTTACATTATGTCACTTTTTTCAATGGTTTATTTAAATAGCTTCCGACTGGAGTATTTTTTATGCGCGTGGTAATTTGTGCATTCGTTGATTATAGTAACTGCAGTCAGGCATCTGCTATTGTGCTTTGTTTGTATTTTTAGGTATCAACTGTTTGTACCAAACTTTATGTGCGCGGAAATATTTTATTTTTATTATACTTCGGCGAGCGTAACGACCCGACTTGGGATTTATGTTACATTAATTAATTGAACATTGGGCCGGAAAAATGGTTCACCGTTCCAAAAAAAAAACTGAAATCACACCCCCTCGTTAGCTTAATACATCTACACATAGTACCCACGAGACGAAACAAGAAATCCGAATACTCTATCCGTACACCTATTATCCCGGCCGAACACTCGGTGATAATAGACTCGCGCGGCACGGGCTTCCGAAAACCACCTGCAATTAATTAAAATTTACGCGGTGAAAATTCCAACTCTGGGTCCATTAAAAACGTTACCTCGACGCTACTACGGTTTCAATACTAATGAATCGATACAATGAAAATGATTCGACGGTACGGCATGCGTACTTGAACGTAAAAAAAAAAAAAATACGTGTTTTTACTTTATTTCGTTGTTGAAAACTATAAATGTTTCGGAGCGTTGTGGCGGTCTCGCCGGCTTCGGTTTGTGTCGTGTGTTGTCACATTGACCGATTTCCTATGCTTCGACCTTAACACACATTTGTAGTGTTCTGCATAGATATAACGCATGTGTACTACGAGGCGATGTAATAGTTACAATTTCCGTTAGTATCGACGCCTAAAGGATGTCAGCGGAAGATAAGACAGTAAACACGTGTTATTTCTGCGACAAAATTTGTGTCTGTACAATACACATCAATCGTATCGAATTCTCAACATAATATCGAAACCGAATTTCCCACGCAAAACCTACACAGAATTAGGTTAACCTGGTCCTGTCATTAAAATTATCGCGCACAGTTATGTAAATATTTAGTGCCCGTAGTATTGATTTCCCGCAATATTCCGTAGGGCAATTGTCGTAGTTTTGTTCGATTTTACCGCGAAAAGCTTACTCGCGGTCTTATAAACCGTCAGTTTTTAAAAGGCGAACCTAAAAAAGTATAGCCAAGGAAAGCACTGGATTTTTTCACTACGCAAAAATTTTCCAAAAATTTTTAGCAAAAATATTTGCTCACTTGTTGATGTGTTACAGGAGGAAGGTCCGATTTAAGGAAGAAAAAAGCTGTTAGTCCTATCATTGGAAATCTTCGACGTGTACTTACATGTTAGATTTTCATTTTACATATTATAACGGGTACATGACATTTTTGGATTAAAATAACTAATATGTTTTCAGCTTAAATATCGTAATATTATATTTAACACTGTCGCAATCATTTGGTAAGGGGGGCTTAGCGGTTCTATTACGATATGGTGGCACTATCGAATTGATGCAATATTAACGCGTGCGATAACACCGACCAACCGATGATGGTACACTGACATCCGATTCGTCATTAGCGTTAAAAAAAATAAAAAAATTGACCTTGATGATAATGTAAGATATGCAGTACATATTTATAAAAACAGTGCACATATAATTTACATTATAATCATGTTCATTCATTACTATGTTTCTAATTATTCTGTAATGACCCAATGCAGACGTTATTTATCACTCCTTCTTTAATTTTACGACGCGTATGAGTGCGTACACTATCGCATTATCTATTTATTGGCAAAATTGTTATTTTATTTCATTTTTTTTTTTTTGTTTCGAACCGTTATTTGTACATCAGAATTGAGCGTGGACAGTCACGTATTAATCTTCGAATCGGTTGTAAATTAAACATGATGTTGTTGTTGTTGTAGACAAAAGTGTCCCGCCGGAACATCCAGAGAGCACTCGCTACTTTATTAATTATTTGAATGAAATAAAGTAGAAAACATTTTTAAATCCGGACGAAAAAAATCGATCGATTGAAAACCGTTTCGAAAACACCGAAAACCGATCTAAAATGAAGACGATTCCAACAGCCACGGTTATTTTCTTCGCTTTGTTTTTCGACCACTCCAATGCAGCTGGTAAGTATTTTCGTACATAATTACAGTTACTCGACATAAGCTACAGAATATTATACTTTGGTTTTAAACTCGGCACCGTCGGTATATCTTGTATCACTGTAAAAGCTTGTATTTTTACCGGTGTACCGTTATGATGCATTTAACGCGGTTCTTGTGGCGCGTGCGTTCCAGGGAACTTGGAAAATACGCTGAACCACTGTTGTAACGTAGGAAAATCATGGAGCACGGAGAAAAAATCTTGCAACATTACGCTGTCATTCCCTATGTTCAACGTCGCCATCGAACACAACGAAATGTGCTTAACCACAGTCGGGGCGTGCTGTTTGGACACGTTGAGGTAGATCAAATTTGTTATACGTGTACAAAATAGTGTCTAGTGCTATACTCAATACTAATGCCCGTCATAAGTTCATAATAGTATTATCAGCAGGGCTCGTGAGTTCATGCTCTAAAAAATGCCTAAATAAGTATGCACTTGTGCACTAAAAGTTGGGAAAATATGCATTGAAATATGCCTTTAAAAGTTCAGAAATATGCATTTATATGCACTAAAAATCTAAAAATATGTATCAAAAATATGTAGATTAAAAAATAAAAATACTGTAAGTAAATTTTGGAATAACAAAAAAATGTCCATTCATATCATAATGGGGGCTACGTAACTATACGTTCGTATACGTACGTTTGTACTCGCTTTATCTGCTCTATACGTTTTATTTTTAATAATTTGATGTTGTGAAAACTCCCATATATTTTATACTGTGTAAAAATGTAAATTATTGCATTTTGATCAAATTTCGGTAAAAATATGCACAATAAAATCGAAAAATGCATAAATATGCCAAATAGTAATAAAACCTCTAAATATGCAAAAATATGCAACATAATATTTCACATACTTAACTACAGTACCTTGAAATGGATTTCTATGTCACCTAGCATTAAATACGACTTAGCAAGATTGATATGCAAATCAGGGACGTACGCAGAAAAAAGTTTCGGGTGGTGTTTTTGAAAATCAGTTGCTGAAAAGTAGAACTTTTTTTTTAATAAACATACGAAAATTTTTTAAGAAAATTATCTTTACTTAGTACTTACAATACTTTTTTATAATAGAAACAAAAAAATTACCATACTAAATTAATTTTCGTGAAGTTTTAGCCATTATGTTAAGAATATCTTCACAATTAACTTCTATGTCTCTATGTACATTTAACAATGTTAAACATTCAATTTCTATTTCTGCTGGTGCCTAAATAGCGCAACAATCAACATTAGAAAACAAGTTAAAATATTAATAAACAAAAAAATAAAAACTAATACGCACCTCATTATTCTCAGTTCGAGATTTTTTATTTGTTGAGAAATAAGAAAGTAGAGTGTTTCTTTTTTTACGATTCCATACTTTATATTAGTATAATATTATACACCAACTTGAGAGTTAAGAAATAAAACAGTATAATATTGTCACTTTTCGTGCCTCGTTCCAGATACAAAACAAAAACATGAACGATAATGTCGATAACAAAATATAACAGAAACGTCATTATTCATTAATTTTAACATTCCAATTCGCAGTAATTGTCCCGTCTATATAGCTTAGGTATTTCCCATGTCCGTGTACATTTTAGAATTCTTTTATACCCACGTCAATACACAGTAGGTATCATTTTATTTTATTTATAAATTTGTTAGTATGTATTATATTTTATTTTGCTTTAGTCGGTTTTTCACAAACACAACGTAATATTATATCTGTCTATTAAAGTATAATATAAAAATTAATATTAAAATTTAATAAATAAATAACCATACAAAAAACCAAATATTTCGGGGGGATGTTTGAACACCCAAAACACCCCCCTGTGTACGTCCCTGATGCAAATGCATGAACTCACGAGCCCTGATTATCAGCGTTCCTTTTCACTGCTATGGTATTTCATTTTCGGCGTGAGCGCGCAAAAAAATATTAATAAATCTGCATTCTACAATTATTATTGTATCTGTTATACGTTATAAATACAGTACGTATGATTATAATATGAAAAGTATAATATTCTAAGAGTGACGTAAATACATAAATATAATTTGACAGCCCGTCGTCAATGATTATATTTCACGAGAAAATAATCGAAATTAATAACAACAATATTAAAACATTTTAGACATAAAAATCGATTTTTGATCCAATTTTTTTTTTAACTTTCAAAAAAATGATTTAAATTCTAAAAATATGACTGAGAGGAAGAGAACTAAAGAACAAGTTGAATATCCTCTTATAAATAAAGATAGTTTAAAAGAAAATTTATGGAAAAGATCATTGTACTATAATATAGTGTTAATAATGTTATTTGTCATACTATTGATACGCATAAAGTATTGCGAACAATAATATAATACGATTGATAGAAGACTCAGGTGTATTGTTAAATGTAAGGTACTGGTATAAATTCGTTTTAACAAGAAAACATTTTGTGTTGTCAAATTTATTAAAAAAAAAATACATTTTCCTCCCATTCAATATATCGAATAAAATATATTCTATAAATATTTAAGAGATTTTATTTTCAGATTAATTGAACTTGACATTTTTAAATCTCTTGACCTCGATTATGTAGACACCAACGTCCATTGCCCATTTCCCATTGGTGTAACCAACATTTATTTTTAATTTTTAGATCTAATTAATTAATTTTGAAATAAATTAAGGTCAGGTTCATAGGATTATATATTATGTATAATATTATAATAGCTATTGAGTATACCTACAGCAAAATCGTCATTCCTCGATCCCCTGTACTTAGGGAAACTTAGTGTCAAAAGGTGTAAGTAGTGCAAAAACGAATTTTGATTTAAGTATTAAAATATTAATTTACAAATTACAGAGAAATGCGATGTAACGAGGGTAAACAGATGGCGTTGGAAAACGAAACGTGTAGCGAAAAAACCCAACAAGGGAAAAATCAAGTTGACTCCATGGTACGTACTATAATTTTAGTTCTACCTTCCATAATATATTAAAATATGCATATTAGTTGGTTTTGTGATTCGATGGTTTCGATTTAATTTTTGAATTGCCTGTCGAATTGAGTCGGTCTCAACCTAGTAGGCACGAGTACATTATTGGTATATGTCTTTAGACAAACATAGGCGTTTGGTAAAAAATAGATTTTAATATGTAACGCTGAACTAGGTACTAAAACGATTGGTTGAACCATATGTCATTTTCGTGAACTGCGTATTTACAAAAATCACCGCTTTCACTACGGAAAAGTACTATAAGAGTTTTCAAGTGCAATAAATTGAGAAGATTTTGATAAGCCGATAAATGTATCTCAATGTAGTCGAGTTAAACCGTATGGACTGGTACGGATTGTATGTTATAACGTAAAATAAAAATTATTATCTCAAGAAACCAGTTGTATTGGTTTAAACTTTAATATTAAAATTGTAACTTTAAGTACCTGTGGGTGTGTACTTTATGATTAAACAATCAAGCGATAGGTAAGATTCGTCATACGAAGTACATCATTAAATTGGATGCACATACGGTTGTTTAACGGCTGGAATGGAGAACAATAATTTTTTATCAGTGGCATTACAAACAAGAAAACAAACTGTATATGTGCCCATTTCACGTTCAATGTTTATTTAATTCGTGTACTGACCCAAAAATGCGAAGAGGGGTACTTGGCTATCATAGAATTAGGATTTTGTAGGTATTAGCTTTTTTTTTCTATTGATCCAAAACGAAGCTATACGTTGCAATAGTTTTAGTTGGCTTTTGTTTAGCTATTTTATTTGAACAAACCCCTTTTTTTAAATATTTTTCACGTTTGAATTGTTCTTTTTTATTTTGTTACAAATGAGTTTTAGGTATAAGTATTTGAATATCCGAAATATTTGAAATGTCGATATTTATTTTTATTATGTGTTCCAGCACAAGTCGTTATCTCGTAATGCTTGATTTAATGGGTTGAATAAAAGTTATTAGTTCTACATTATTTCTGTCGAAACCAAATTTTGTATAACTTTCTGGTTTTTTTTTTATTATACATTTTTATTCTTACTATACATTAAAATATATCTATTTTAATGTATAGTAAACATTTTGAAATAACTCTAACCTCTTTGATATATAATTGTCAAATTATTAATCACTAGGTAGTAGGTATAAGGTATATGTATTAAATAATAAGATTAATGCAAAACTATAATACCTAATTTAGGTGCTTTTAAAGTTTTATACAGCTACAAAATCCTAAATTTAGTGATTATGTTAACTAAACTAAATTCTTAGCGGTACTTATATACGTAGCTATAAAGTGATTTGAAATAATTAGATTTTAGAGATCTTATTGAAGAAAATAAACATTATAAGTTAACGACTGTGCCAATGCGTTCGTATAAGTACGGTAAGGTCGGTGATTGGTATTTGTATGAAAACACGTTTTTCTCGTGAAGTTGGATAAATTAATGATTCATCCGCTTTGGAGAAACAGTTTTGTCATTTAAAGCATTAGTAAACGAATAGTGCTTTAACATAACAATTCATGTTAAGTACCTAGTTTGAACGAAATAATAAATATTTTTTTTTTATTATTTTTCTTTTTTAAAAAAAAGCATTCATTATTTCGGGACAATGATTTAAGAACACTATTTATTATCTTCAAATGACTAAACATCTCGAAAAAGATCAATATTCATATTGCCATGAATATATTATGATTCGTCTTAGTTCCCTACATACTTTCCGCACAATTTTGGGCATGTCGAGTTGCGCGTGGAATATTTTTTTCAAATGCAGTTATTGCGTTCGAAATAAATACAATAATTCGAGGTATAGAAATTTATCTTGAAATGCGCAAAAACGAGAACAAGTTAAGTACGGAAAATACCGAGAAAAAAAAAATGTTGAAGATACCAAGAAACGCAAAATTATGTGTTCGTATAGAATTTAATACGAACAATGTGAAACGGATTAGTAGCAAGTTTACAGCATCGCATAGCACTCGAAGAAGCTAAAAGTGCAAAAGCCTTCGGTATTGTTCTCTCATAAATGTATAATAACGCAACGATAATCTACGTCGAGCGGCGGCCAACATCGGTAGTGTCTTTTATTTTAACGTTTAGTGCCGACTAACTAGCGCAAAATACGTTTGGACGATAAATGTGAAACTAAAGATTCTAACATTATGTAAATGTTACACCGAAACAGCGTAATGCACACGAACGGTTCATTTTATGCACATTACGAAAGAAAAATAATAGCGTTCGTCTATCGTTGTGTCATCTGTTCGCGTTGCGTTCTATAATGTCATCCGTGTGCGAGTATTTTAATAGTGTTATGTGAAATATAGTTATATAATGTATCGCTGAAATCAACCTCGCGGTTTCTCGATCTTTCGGACGCCGGTAACCGATATGACATTGTCGAACGTCATTTTTGTGCGCGGCCAGTCTGAATTATTAATTAAGACCCAATATAATAACATTTCACTTCATCGACGAAGAAAACACTATTTGCGCTCCGTAATAGTTTTCAATCGGTAATCATTGTTATTTCGACTGTGAAAAACTCGTCGAAATAACAATACTATAAATAATATCAAATTTAACGAGCAGAGCGACGTTGTCCGATATTTGAACAACTGGCCGGATACCTATATAGCTTTTTCACCTGCACGTTTTTCAATTGAACTCAAAAAAACGGGTGTCACGCAACAACAATGTTGTACACCATATACAGCTGTGGTACACATGGTAATTAATATTTTTTAACAACTTTGAGACGCATTCCTAAAGAGTATATATTTATAAAACTCGTGTGGTTTCATTTTTTTTTTTTTTTTTTAATAATAATTGTTAATGAAATACAAGTGGGATCGAACTCATCGTGTCGTATACTCGTGTAGTACTGATCATTTGTCACTATAAATAGATGTGTTGCGAAATATGCAAAATCGGAATTACTGTTGGTTCGACGAAAACGTTATGTGGGTCAACGCCACTATTGTTCGGAAATCGCCAATGGGGTGAAGTGTATCAGTCTTGCTGCAGTGCTCCAAAAGTGAAATCAATTCCGACGGAAATTAAAAAAAACTATAACATTGCTGGTTAGTGAAATTTGTGTATTATTCGTTAAACTCGCATTGAAATGTTACTTTAAATTTAATTAACGTTCCGTACGTTCGAACGTCTACAGGTATCCTTGACCCATAAAATATGACTTTTCATAAATAACAATGAAAACTTATTTTTACGTTTACATGTATTTAACTTTTAAAAAATGTTTTAAATTCGTGATTAATACGCAATTACTGTAGTAGACGAAGAAAAGCCGAACAAGTTACAATACAATTCAAAGTAATATGGTTGTAGGTTGCCAGCTATACGTTATACATTTTATAAAAGTTAATTATAAAGTTTTTAGATCCAATTATACCTGTTACGTATATGAATATAACATAATTTTTAGTTTAGTTCAGGAACGAACAAAAGTTGAAGTGTTTAAATAATTTTCTTATTCTTATATATAATGATTTTTAACTCTGCTCTTTTTGTAATTAATTGTTGAAATGAAAAAAAAATATAAAAAGTTGATATCTATGATTACTAGTTAATTATAGATGCATATTGCATTTTTGCTGCATTATTATTTAACTGGGATTTCTCAATACAGCGATTATATCAACATAAATTATATTTTCTGACAATCGGTGTAGAAGTATTTTGTTTAGTTTCGAGTTCCGTTAATTGTTTGACAGCACATCCGATTGCAAAAGTTTTATATAATATGTTTAAAATGTCAATTGATTTAAGCTTCAGAGATAAAATCTTTGGATCATTTGTAATATATTTTATTTCGTTTGAAATATTTTATGCGTTTATGAAAATTCTTTTTTTACTGTATGTTGTTCAAATATAATTTCCAACCAGGGTGTGTTTATATTTGTTTTTAAACATACTCTTCATAAAATTTCACATCTGTAAAATTATTTTGTTATGCAAGTTGATGTTTCTTTTCACGTCTGGATATTATATTTATGCCGTGGTGTGGTTTTGCGATTTTTTTTTAAACGGATATATAAAATCACTTGTTTGATATATCGCATATTGAGCTGAGATCCAATAATAATTCAGGCCTTTGGGAAAAACGGTAATACAGCGCTTCGCGAATTATACAACTCGTTTTTACGCGCATATAGACAGACGTGAATAAGAGGGAGGTCAAGGAGTCTAGCTCCTTCAAAACCAATGACACGTGCAGGAATTTTCAATGGCGGGAGATTTGATATCAAATTAAAATAAACCCGAATCTCGTTTTATCAGCACCGTTTCAATGCTGAAATCGAAAAGTTTAAATTCCTTAAAAATATCCTAATCTGGTAGCTCTTGTTTTCCGTTGTAGTTATTTAAAGGGGCAACAAGACCGCGTGATCATTAATGTATAGTAACGTAATTTTTTTTTCTATTAACTGTACTACTGAAATAATTAATCATTTTCCCATTATTTAAACGTTTATTTTTATTAAAATAATAATATATATATTATATATATGTATATATATATATATATTCTTATAGTACACGAAGTCTTATTAATAAGTCTTAAACTCATTTAAATACACGTAAATAGATTATTGTTTCAGTGTTCTCTATTATTTATTTATTTTTTTTAAATTCAATAACACTGCCGAGCTGGTTCTACCTTTCAGACGGTTCTGTAGGTCCGGCAAACCGAATAGTGTTACAATCGACGGTTTGTGTGTTATTTTTTACGTTTCCGCCGAACTGTTACCGACATCGTACGCCCTGCCATGTTACGCGCAAATCGATATTGCCGAATTAGATTAGCCGCGCACCGTTATGTTCTGTCACGGACACTCGATCGAATTGCATTAATTGTTCAGGCCTAAACCGGTGCAACGACGGGACGCATAATTGCGCACCAAAAGACGAATGCGTCAGCACGCCGTACGGATACGAATGCCATCCTCGCCAGTTGCCGTTTCCGTTGTCGATGTCTCCCGAGAATTTGACCAGGAAGAAACCGAACTGCGCGGCCGGGCACACCTACGACGTGACCGAACAGAGGTGTAAAGGTAACGTTCAATGATTATCCAGATAAACGCGTGTGCGAGCGAACGCATTCGTTTGAAAACAATTAATGCGTGAAAATGTCATGTGTATAGAAATATTGAACAGTCGAGGTCCTACGATACATAGGTGTATGTTAAAGTTTAATCGGATTCGGCATCATTTATGTGTGTATTGGACGCGTGCATAAAACGGTTCGGTTTTATTCAAATGCCATTAATGGCATAATATAATATAGTTAAATTTAAACGTAAAATTAATATAAAAAAAAAAAAGATAAATAAGAAATTATGGATTTACGTGAGAATAAAATCGGTGTTTCTGTAGTTGACTGCAATCATCCCGTACTAATTATGAGATATTCGTTTATGGGCTATAAAACTAACCAAAAAAGAAAAAAAGGAACAGGAGCCGTTTTTTATTAGGTGTAGAGCTTCACCCTTAACGACCCGTACAACTCGCACAACTCGAACAGGTAAACACTTTTAACCGCTTTTAATAAGACGGTATACTGCGTTGTTTATTTTGGACATTTTCACCGTACATGTTTAACCTCAATACGTCGCCTCAGTGGTGCAACCAGGATTCGTTCAAGGGAGTGGTCCACAAAAAAAAAAATCTATAGAAAATTAATCTTATCGCAATATGTTTTGGGTTATAAATTGTATTTACTGTTTTTCTGTAACTTTCCTATGCTTTTCAATATATATATATATATCACAAAATTATTATACTTTTTATATGCAATTTAATATTTTTTACATATGGTAACATAATATAACAGTTGGAAAAATCTTTTATTTTATAAAAAAAAAGTAATTGAACTAGGTAACTCGAAATATCAAAATATAGTATATAAAAACATTTTTTGAAAGAAAATCAATTAAATGTAACAGTGAACTAAAATCCAACTATGGGTTTTCTTCGTTTATTATTTCAATATTGAAATTGGCCAGCCAATTCAATCTGTTTTCAGGATTAGTATATCAAACCTTTATCGAACTTTGGTAGTCTTCGGTAAATTTAATACTTTTACACTTTGAGGTGGTCTGACCTCGAAGTCCACCACCACCTTGGGTGTACCACCGAGTCTCCGTGCTTACACAACAATTGATACGTTATTTCTTCACCAACGTGTAATGAGGACAAACGGTCTTGCAGTATAATACGGAACACCGTGCAAACTTTTATAATTTTCAAACTTTCCTCGATGGACTTAAAATATTAATCACTCGATGAAGAGCTCAAAGTTAATAATAATTATAATCGTTCTCCGAAACACGTAAAACGATAAAATGTTTAGCTCGCATATAATGTGGACGTATTGTAAAACTTAAAACAAAAATAAAACTCTCGCACTGAATAATATACGTATATATCGTTGTATGAAATAGCAATTATATTACAATATAATAACCAATTCGCACGGTAAAATGTATAATATAGTAGACGTATATTGATTATTGTGTTTATAATAATACTATTGTCAGTTTGTTAAACTCAATATTATACGTACACTGCACTGCGCTATAAATATGTTTTTTACTATTCATTTTAAAACTCTGATATTATTCCGCAGGGTAATCGATACTGTTTACTAGTAATCGATGTGATAAAAAATATTCCTTGTATACAAAGGTGATTAATGTCATTTCTTGTATTTCATAATTATTAAATTCTTAGAAGTGCAGAGATTCCAAATAATTAGTTGTTGTTGCAGTTTATTTCTGTAGAACAACTGACATAATATAGCGCGTATTATCACACATTATGATATCTTTAACCGTTACGTCTATCGCTGTAAATATTTATTTAAATATCAACTGAAAAATTGTAATTGTAAATGTATTTGTATATAATTTTTAAGATATCGACGAATGCGTACAGCAGCCATGCGATATAAACGAACAGTGTCAGAACACGGTTGGCAGTTTCAAATGTCTTTGTAAAAAAGGTTTTCAACTGGACAACGTGACTAACGCTTGCACAGGTAACATTTTTCCGAGTACATGTTTAAACTTCGTAAAAAAATATCACGAACCATAAAAGCGATTTAGTTTTTGAGTAGGTGTACGACTATGGTAATGGGTTTTAGACGTTGTGTGTCAGAGGGTAGTCGTACTAAACACATAGGGTAGCCATACATAAACTATTGTTGTAAAGCGCAGTCGTCCTCCATCCACGAACAAAGTATTATCCATTAACTATACGAAACACCTATCCATTATGATAATAATACCGTAATATCCGGCCGGATATTTATTTACTTTAAGGAAAATTCCATTTACACAATAACGTACTTAATATTTAATAAGTTTCACCGCGGCCGGTTGAGCAATATTATACGAGAAAATATTATTTCAGAGTTCCGAGAAGGGTATAGTATTTCACTATTCCATTATTGTTATGGGGCCGCAAGCACTTCAGCACATTCTCCTAATAGGTTTAGACTGTGTCGATGAGACAGAAATCATGAAAAAGTCCGTTAGGTGTAGATACGACAAATTGTTTACACGAATAGAATAATAATAGTTGTTCGTCGTGATTGACATTGATTATGAAAAATCACTACTAAATTATTTACCATTATATTATATCAATCCCTGTCTGATGGTTTTTTTTTTTTAGAAAGTAAAAAAGTATATAGTATTTAGAACGCCGAGACCATTTTACTGTTCGATTTTGTTTTGTAAACCTAAAATCGATAATTATGATATTATATCATTGCGTTTGTTGAAAATGAAAGTACAAAAGATCAAAAGGTTTTTGTAGCACAAGATTAATGAAATATTTTTGTGTACTTGGAATTTAAAATGAAAACATAAAATATCCCTATAGCGTTTAGAACAAGTACACGAAACGAACTGAATCGATAGGTATTATAAAAAAAAAAAAAAAAATGATGATATTTACTTTTTAAAAGCAATTTTAATACCCATGTGTTTCAATGGCCGAACGAAATAAATGTATACCCAGAAGCAAATGTATTTGTATTATAACTTATGAGGATTAAATGAAAGTACGGGATCGAAATGGACTCTTAAATCTGATTAACAGCTAAGACATCGATCGCGCGCGTTACATGCTTTGACTACTATAAAAACTTAATTACGTTTCGTAGAAAAAAAAAACAGTTCGACGTTTATGTTTGCAGGACGACAATCCACCGTTGAAATTGTGGCATTTGTTTAAACTAGTATTTCGAAAATAAACCCTTAGACGATTCTAATTGATTAAAAAGTATTGGTATCGTCGGCTTTTAGCGAACTATTGTATAGAATGATTGACAGCGTGGAAAAATAAAAAGGGGGCAGCCGATGGAAAAACCTCGACGGCGATAGCTTTGCATAAGTTTAACAATAGTTATGATAATAATAATGTGTTGTACTGCGGAGATCTCGATGGTAAATTGTATCAAAATGTTTCAATAAAGGTTTTTCCACGTCCAGTGTAATAATATTATCCGTCTGCAGCCGACCCGGCCGACGACAGACGAATTTTAGATAAACGTGTTTAAAAAGTTCCAAACAAATTTAAAAATCTTCTTCGATAATTATTCATGTGTTGTATTAACTAACTGCATAATAATATAACATAATAATATACAATTTATCGATAAATTAGAAAAAGTCCAGAGAAATTTCCTCCGTTTTTATGCATATAAAACAATGATATTTAACCTAAATACGGATGAGACTGCTAAAACTGCAGGTTTAAAATCACTAAAGACCAGACGGTTAGTTTTTGATGCCACTTTTGTTTATAAAATCTTTAATGGAGAAATCGACTGTCCTGAACTATTACAAAAAATTGGTCTCAAAGTATCCTCCTTCAATTCAAGACAAAATCCTCCTTTTGCTATACCACAGTCAAAAACTAATTATTTCTCTAATAGTCCGTTGTGTCGCCTACCAACGTTATGGAATCAAATAAAAAATTTCGATTTCTTTTTTGATTCATGCACCACGTTGAAGACTTGCACTTATAATTCAAATAATTAATGTTACATGTTTCATTTAATAATTGTTAGTTCATAATATTCTTATAAATATTACTGTACTCATACCCCTTGGGGTGTTATTTATTTATTGATTTTTATAACAATAAATATATATTATTATTATTATCGTATCTACTCTGTATACTGTGTTCTAGATATCAACGAATGCCAGTTGAACTTGCACACGTGTCATGAGACCCAACGATGTGACAACACGGTCGGCTCGTATCAATGCGTCCGTTTCACCGGATGTGGGACCGGGTACACGCTCGACGTCGAATCCTCTTTGTGCAAAGGTCAATATTATCGCGGGCAAAAATAGCATTACGATAAAATTACTATTGTTGCAACGCGTTAAAACATTTCCAGTAAAAAAAAAAAAAAACGGGACAATGTCATTCGTATTAGATAGGTGGTATAGTATAATAATATTATATCGTTACAGTGAGAGAAACACTCGGATTTGAAACGATGCACTTGTTCGACCATGCAAAAAACTTGATTACACGAACCACGTCAACGCAATATCCGGTTAGACCAGTGGTGGGCAAACTTTTTTAATGTTGGGGACACAAAGTTTAAGAAATTCTAGAGGAGGGCCAGAATTATAGAAAAAATGTATTTTGTGTTAAACCTTTGAATCATAATATTATAAAAACATTACAGCACTACACACAAATGATACAAATTACCTTTTACCTTAAATAATAATTGATTTAAAAACTAAAGTTGAACTTATACACATAAGTACATCATACATAGGGTGACCATACCCCCCCCCCCCAAAGAAAAATTCTTCCATATACATTAATAACACATATGCACACAACTGTAGAGAACATAGTGTCTGTTATTTATAAATTTGGTTTCTAATTTTAAACATATATATGAGTAAAACTGTTTTATATTAATTGTTTCATACATCGATATTTTTTTCACAAACATAATATAATAATATTGAAATAACGGGATTAAAACAGGACCATCTTCTAAAAACGGGATAAAAAGCGTCCCGTTCGAAGTTTGTCGGGACAACGGGACATGATGACCAAAAACGGGACAATCCCGTTTTAAACGGGACGTCTGGTCACCCTAATCATACATATTATTATACAAAAACTACGATAAGGGCGCACCAAACCGAGATCCGGGAAATATATTGATATGAACAAAAATATAAATTATATACCTATTATCATAGTATCTACTATCTAGTATCTATCTAAACCACGCTGTGAGGGTACGACCGCGCACAATCCGCGCCGATCCATTTATATATTTAAAACTATTTTCTTCGATCATTTTCAGAATATTTTGGGAATTTTTTTACAATACAGGCCATATACTCTCCATGTCGATGGACCCTCGGCGGGCCGGATCAAATACTTTCACGGGCTGGAGTTGGCCCGCGGGCCGTACTTTGTCCATCACCGGGTTAGACATATTATACTACGAGTAACAAAAGTAAGACGTTCTCGTAGAAAAATAAAAATCGTTTTGTGGCTAATACACTGTTAAGAAAATAACAAAGTATTATTTCTATTATTTCCAATAGTTTATTGAAAGTTATTAAACATTTCCAATAACATCAATAGGTATGAGAATGTGTGTCGGACAATAATTTTGATTTTTTTCAAACGATTTCAATTCAGGACTGGAAATGCACATATTGCAGGTACAGTACTAGTACTGTGTTCATACGTTTATCATTACATTATCACGGTTTTCATTTATCACTTTTGTTTTGATTTCACTTTCAGTTTTTGGGCCATGTGAATTTTACTCTAAAAAAAATATTCGAACGGTCATCTTTTGTATTTTAAAGGAACACATATTCTTACTTCCTCAGATGTAAAATATCTAAGTATTACTCTTGATAAAATGCTAACCTGTGGCTTACTGCTAAAAGCAAAAAGAAAAAACTTAACAGTCGACTGCATGTCCCTTGACCAATCCTTAAATCTAAGATGTCTGTACAAATAAAAAATATTGTTTTCAAGTCACTTACAAGACCCATGTGGGCTTATGCAATTCAGATTTGGGGCTGTGCTACACCCTCTAAAATTCGTACCACACACAAGCGTTTCAAACAGTAGCTCTTCGTCTTGTCACTTCAGCGCTCTAGTGCATATCCAACAACGCACTACGTAAGGACCTAATCAATGAAATAGTCGGTCAACTAGCCATCAAACGCTATTCAAAACTACCAACACACCCTAATATTTTCTCACATTCTTGTATAATTATTCCTGGAAACCTAATGCGCCGCCTAAAACGTAAATAGTGTACAGACCTCCTACGATAATTGTGTTACTTAAGTGTGTAATATGTAAAAAAACAATCCCTTTGGGTTCTATCATTGGATGGCCTCACTTATTATGGCACTCGAGTGGGAAAAAAAGAAAAATTTACATTCATCAGCGTTTAAAACAAAAAAATAAACGTTGGGCATATAAACATACCGATAAATTTACTAGGTAAGCATTATCATAACGCCGTCTCGTGAAAAAATTATGACAAAAAATCGCGAATTTCACCGCACGCACTTCACAGCCGAGATTCTTTTGCAGTGTAAAAATCGCATCGTGTCTACTTATCCACATGTAAGCACGAACACTTAAAATGCCGACTATTATATCATCAAACGTCCCACACACGTGCTAAATAAATAATGCGCGTGTAATATTTCGTCGGGCGCGACAAAGAGTAATCGCCTGGAGCCAATTAACTACTCTACTACTTGCGTATTATAAATCATCGTGTAATATAATAGTACGTATATGGTGAAACAACCTCTACACATCGGCGACTTCTCGACAACGGGCAAACGCTCAGGTCCCGGTATAGCCGTTGTGTGACTCGAAACAGGACCTCAGGAATAAGGACTGGTTTCGACTGCTTGGCATGATTTAGTACGTCTGAACAACAGACAGCTACACGGACAAACACGAACCCGTTGTACATTTTTCCGTAATTCCACGATAATGATAATTAAAAATTAGTTAATGAATCCGATAAGCTTTACAATCGATACACTTAATTTTGCAGAAATACACGTTGATATTATTTTATTCGTTTTTCCTTAAAGCGGACACCTCTCGATAGCGGATATTTCTGACGGTCCCCTGGGTGTCCGCTATTCGGAAGTTTCACTGTGGCAAGTACATTTTCCAACTAATGCACGTAACGAATTATCACCGGCGCGGTTCGCTATTGGTTCTGATCGATCTCTCGCACTCCTATCACTGCGCGTACTCAAGTTCCTCAAGGCCCATTTTATAATATCTAAACTCTAAAGCAGCGTTTCCCAACCTGGGGGGACGTGTAAACATTTCTGGGGAGGCGTAAGCAGCTATTACAAAATACAGTTTTTATTTATTAAATTATTTTTATTTTAAAATGTAGGGAAAATATGAAAAATTAATAACGACCGGTTATTGAGTATTGATAAAGAGATATAAGTATAATCAATAAAGATATTGATAAAGTATTCATAAACAAACATTGAGCCAAACATAAAAAAATTGTTCAAAGAAAAGTGTTGCCAGCCTACACATTAATAAATCGTAAATTGCATTATATTATATTACTTACTATTTTACTATGATTTATGTTTTATAATTATTCGGATATTTTACAATTTCTTTGTAAAGTACACAAAAAAGTGATATATTTTTCATGTTATAGAAGGGGGGGGGAAGGCACGAGAGTTTCGAAAATCTACAAAGGGGGCGTGGAATAAAAAAGGTTGGGAACCACTGCTCTAAAGTGTCTACCGGATCGACGACCGCTAAAGGATGCGGTCGCACGAAGTCGGAAACCAGTACGTGTTCATGTTGCCCGACCAAACCTAATCAGACATAACCAAACCCGACCCGACCGAAACTAAACTAACTCTACCTTACCGGGTCCTTATATTATTTCACATAGTCGGTTATTCATTTCTGTCCGTAGACGACGACGAATGCGCGCTGAAGACCGACACTTGCAGGGATATGGGCGCCGAGTGGGTTTGCAGGAACACGCTTGGGTCGTTTCGGTGCGAGAAAAAACGGTGCACGGGACCGAACTGCGGGGCGGTCCGAAGCGGTTTCAGCGGTTCCGGCGGTTCCAACCAGAACGTCGTGAAATGTCTCCGCGGTTACGAAGTCGACCGGAACAACAAGTGCATAGGTATACCTATTGTCTGACACGGAATAACGCCGGTGCACAATCGTCCGTTTTAAACCCGCCCGGCTTATGGTTTTTTCGCAGACATCAACGAGTGCAGCTCGCCCACACGGTGTTTGAAGAGCGAAATGTGCTACAACACGAACGGAAGTTATTACTGTCTGCCCAAGTCGAAGCAATTCCCGCGGTGAATGTCTCGTCCGAAACGAAAAATATATATTTACGGATTTTTTTTTTCTCAAATCAATTTATTCGTCTCTACCGTCACATATCAGTTATCACACGTTACACTTATTCCGTTCACGTTTTCGAAGCCTTTGTAGTGATGTTCATAAAACGTAATTGAACCTTGTACCGTTCGCTTCAATAGAATATAATAATATTATGATACATTATGTCATTCATAATCAAACGTAAATTGCGGGTCGTTCCTAAGAAATCTTTTATGATTCGATGCGAGGGTTTGAAATACGTTTTATGTAGAGACGTTACTCACATAAATGTTATCATCTTACATAAAAACGACCGATATTTCCCGTTGGAAATAATCGAAGTTTACTATAACGTTATGTACTCGAGTTTTGATCGTTGACATCGTCGACTTTTTCATTTCATTTATTATACATTTACTGCAATATAGGTATACGAGTGGAATATGTATTATATGTATTTCAATTTGACGTATTATTTTTATTTTATGTAATAAACTTTAATTTATTTGCTTTTCACGTTTGTTATTAGTATATTATGACTCACAAATGTTCAAGCCTTTTTCATCTATCTACAAAAGTGGTAACTTTGAATATTTGTCGGTGTACCTTGTGCAGATGAAACAGATGAAATCCCGTTTTTTAGTTCATCCGTTCAGGGATGAGGAATGGTTTTGTTAGGTCTCAGGTTTAATCATTTAAGAGTATAGAGCAATAACAGTGTGTGCACCACTGCTTTTACAGCAATAACATCTTCCCGGTATATTAAGCAGACCAAAATAAATCAAAATTATGACAACAACAATTCTTATGTGATTTCTGGTGTTAATTTAATATAATACAATTAACTATAAATAAATTATAATATTAACAAATCGCATTAATCGTTATCCAAACAAAGATGTTTTATTTGGGCTTACAATGATACGTGTTCTAAGTTCTGAGCGATCAAACGAAGAATACATCGATTTAACAATATGTCTATTTTTAAATGAACTTTCACTGCTGCAAGTCGCAAGCATCGGAAACATGTGTTCCGCCATGAACATGTAATCGTTTAATTTTCTTAGTGGTTTTCCCGGCGTTGTTGGCAATTTTAAAAACGACATGAAATCACGTTGAATTCCGTCCAGTAATCGTTTATATTAATTTTTTTAAGCCTATTATTCGGAACCTGTGCCATTCCCTGTTTTATCGAACACATGATTTCCCGATTAAAGTTTAAACCTCCGAAAAAAATTAACAAGACTCGCGTTGAGCTACTTTCATTGATGTTACAATACGTGTGGTATACCTATAGAAGTAGGGGGGAGACCTTGGATTTCAAGTTCAAAAATTTTATTTTTTGGGCAAAGTTGACTAGAACGTAATTTCGGGGAGAGTTTGGAGACCCCTGGGTCTATAATATGTAACATAAATACTGTACAGAATTCTGAGGATAACAGCCTGACAAAATAAACCAGGCGCAGGCGGGTATCCCACTATATTTTTGAACTTTCGGTAAAAAAAAAATAAAAATACTTTTGGTGTACTATGCGGACAAGTAGGCTCTACTGTATATATTTAATTATTATTGTTGTATTTATATTCTATACAGTGTTATTAATTTAATCATATTTAATCACACGATTACAATAATTAAAATCGTGTTAAGACATAAATATTAAAGTGTGGTTCATTAACATTTTATTTAAAACCGTTGAACTTGTTAAAAACTGTATTTTACTTAAAATGTTTTTAAAATTTCTGAGTCGCAAGAAACAATGAAAACTCAAAATAAGCAGCCATGGTCTATGTTTTAAAATAATGACTCGTGATTGCAAATTGTCAATCAATGATGTTCTTTAGCTCGTAGACGCAGTTTCTATCCATATTGAGTTGTACGTTCAAAATATTATTGAGTCTAAGAATGAGATACGAACTATGTAACAACATTAAAAATGCTGTCAGTTATGTTACTGCTTGAAAGATTCTTAAACAGGATTGTTGTAATTAGTATTTATGCATTCTGTAGGTATTAAGCATTATTAATGCCGTAGGGCTGCATTGTTTTTACGTCCAAATAAAATTACAGCCAAAGCGTTTTTGTGCATCTATAAGTCCAACGGTAATACATTTCATAGATAACAATGTTGTATTTTACCGAAAGTAATGCGATTCCATAGAAATGTATCATTAATAATGGTGCACTAAATGGACATTGTAATAACTAGGGCTGGGATTTGAATGCCCTAAAAAACACCGAAAAATGTCCTAAAAAATGCTTTTACGACCTAAAAACTCTAAATAGTGCCCTAAAAAAAAATGCTTTTACGATCTAAAAAATTTTTTATTTCTAATAAAGAATAACACCAATCCGCCGGTAGAAAAAATATTATGTCCATATTCTTGTACAAACGCACGCAGTAGACTCGCTGTCGAACATTTTTACTACTGAACGTCGAACGATATCATCGGACGTCGATTTTACCGATTTAAGATTATTTAACAGGAAATGCGGGTAGAGGTTACTCAAACCTTGTCCGATAATAGAATACGAATTACGAGTACCAACTTATAATCTGTTATATTTATTTAAAAACCATGTTGGTGTAAAAATCTTAAAATAAAATTTTAAATTCATACTTGGTTTCCAAAAACTCTAAAATGCCCTAAAAAATTGAGAAAATGACCGAAAAACTAAAAAATTCAAAAAAATGCAAAAAAAGTGCAAAATAAACTTTCTTATTCTCATTCAAATGTACATAAAACAAATTTGTGACAAGACGAGCATTGCACAGTAAGCTTTGGAAAACAATGCAATGTGCATCGAAATCCCAGCCCTAGTAATAACCATTTAGTACATCAGCATATCAAACGCTTTTAAAGTTTAATTATTTTCCCCTTTTCAGGTACTGCAATGTTGTAACTGACAAACTGACGAACATCGATCGATATTGATCGAGCACAAATCGTTAAACCACATAATATTATGCGATTTTTTTTTTGGTTTTTTGATTTTTCGCCACTACGACGTGCTGCTGCTAATGTGCTATGTGCCATCAAGACCTTTGCGGTGATCACATGGCCTATAACGGCATTTAATCATCGATTTCCGTTAACTGCTCGGGACAGTGTTGATTATTTTTATAACTACGAACTGCGATATTTTTAAGTTTACATCAATGATTAGTCCAACGTTATACGCTTGATCTTGCATTTAATTGCGGAACGAACCCGGAGCGCAACGGTCTAGATTTGCACACGAATGGAACCGAATCGCCGTATCTGTTCACAACTGGGCGTTCAACGTTTGTATTTATAATTTTTTTCAAATGCTTCGTTGAAATTGACAAATGAAATGAATTGAAAATAATTTTAAAACGTTACCCATCCGCATCATTAAGTTGAGATGCGGACAATAATACGAAATAATATTTATCATGTAACCTGCAGCGCTACAACAGCTTCGGTTTGTTTAGTTTGAGAATTATTGTGTATCCATCAGGAAAAAGTGCGCCGTCAGAAGAAATCAAATCCGTTTAGCTCTTGAACGCGCGACCACAAGCCGGTCGAATCTGCACATTGCTGTCTTAGGAACTGATAAAATGCTATAAGCCCGACACAGACCCACCATGTTTATCTCATTCGAATTTTATATCAACCCGATCGGTATTGCGAAGCGGCATTTAGCATCGAGACTTGGCCAGAGGTTGTTTTTTTAGAGTTAAAATGTAATCGCGTTTTTTGAGTGCTCGAACTTTGAATTAACAATTGGAATCCATCGCCAGACCGATTATCGTCTCGCTAGGATATGCATCGAACCGATTGCAGATCAACTATTTCCGGTCCGAGCATAATATCCGATCGCGTGTTAACGCGACATTATGACGCTTGCAATCACTTCGACCGATACGTTCAACCCGTAGTACTATGACAAAAAAAAAAAAAAAATACCGAACACAAGCGATTGTATTTTATTAACAAGTATAATATGTATTTATTTTTTTTTTTCAAGTTTCGTTACGACCATATCGGCATAATAAACATCATATCATTATTTAGTACCTTATATAGTAATACATAGAACATAATGAGTAGTTTAAAACTAAAATGGACGTTGTGGCCAAATGTTACATGTTACAGGTAACAGACAAAAAGTTAACATAAAAACAGGGAGATTCCAGTCTGTGCTAGAAAATCAACTTCTATGCACTATCATATAATTTTATATTTTAGCTTTAAAAGGTGTTACATAATATTCGTTCGAACTAGTATATTATTACTGTTAAGGCACTCTGAAAACATTAAAAAAATTGTTTTATCTCAAATTCGGTCGTATGGACTTTTGGCTCGCTAAAAACTTGTAATATGCACGTGTTCTCGGTATAAGCATTCGACAATACATTCCCGATGGTATTACAATAATATAATAATAATTGCTGTTTCAAATATACATTTTTTTTTTTTTTCGTAAACAAACATACAAAATATTTCGATGGAAAATCACATTGCGAAAACGAAAAAAAAAAATAAACAGTGTAATCTTGTACATTTCAAAAATGCATTTTTACGGCTTAAAATATATATATTAACACCTCTATTATGATATCATCTGTTTTGTGCATCTCGCTAAATAAATACATAAATAAATAAATAAAAAACAATAAAAACGATAAAAAAAAAAAAAACGCATTACCTACAACTGTCGAGCAGAATAATGGCATAATAACAATATAATATGTTAATATTAGATTGCAAGCACAAAACAACATAATATTATATCAGAAACAAACGTGATATTTTTAAAAGTCGACTTTCCTCATCAAAGCGTGTGTTGACATGCGTTCTCATCTCGATCTCTGAATATCCTCGATTTAACTAAGTTTTGAAACTTGTGATATATACAAAGGTAAGTGTTATTGCGGTGACCAGTGGCGTGCCCGGGTTACCGTTGGAACGAAAGAGTGAGGAGGGGAGAAGGGGGCTGGTGTTGTAAACTGTAGGCTTAATTAATAATTTCCTTAAACCGTATTGGAAAAAAATACAGACTATTTCGGCGGGAGGCAGGGAGGTTGAACCCCTAAAACCACCCCCTCGGCACGCCCTTGGCGTTGACGATACGCGTGCATAATCAGCCGCGGCTAAGACTATAAAAGACGACGATTACACGTAACGAAGGATTATTTTGGAAAGCAGACGGACATGAACGCGCGTTCACGTCTTCGCGTATAATAATGTTATGTTATATTATATATTATTCGTATTATTGTATGTATTATTAAATATTATTAATTTTATATATTATTATATTATTTAGATGATACACGATTTTTACTAGCCTACGAGTATTACATTCCGAACATCTACATTTATTACACAGACCGTTTTACAATTTCCTAAAAAATGAGTATAAGTTTGTAGTAGTACTAAATTCCTAAGCGATCAATATCCTTATTTAATTATCGTTATTAATTTTTTTTTTTTAAATTTATCATTTAAGTTTCCACAAGCGATATAAAATGTTTTTTATCAACTAAATCTATACGCGCCAACAGCGAACAACGTTTTAAACGTCGATAGCTGCCGACGAGCCGTCAGCAACAAGAGAGCAACAAGTGGACGACGATCGTCGCCCTTCGCGCGGCGCGCAGCACACGCGCCGCGGCCTCGCTCGGGACTAGCTGATGGTTACCGAACGGATCATCCCAGTGCGATCGGCCGTCGACGGTAAACATTTAGCCGTCGCCCGAGCAAGACGACACCGAGCCGACGAGTGTTCTGCAAGCGGTTCGGCGGCGGGGTAGCCGGGAACTCGGCGAATCGAATTTTCCCCTGATCACACGGAGCGAAAATCGCGATAATCGCGAAAATATTATATAGCCGCGTCGGATCGAGATCGAGTTCATCATGTCCGAAGACGTAATGCCCAACGGTTGTGCTGTTGTTTCGATTCGATTTTCCCGCGGAACCGTGAAAAACGGCACTTAAAAATATATTACACATTATTACCCAAGCTGGAAAAATGAAAACAACACGGGGAACCCGGCGGCTCCGCGACCCTCCACCCCCCCCCGTCCGACGAAAAACAAGCGTTACCCGAAAACGAAACAAGCGCGTATAAGTATATAATATTATATAATAGTAAATAATAATAATAATAATGATTTTATATAAACCGTCATCGCAATACCGAATGCATATCGCGACCCCGCCCCGGGACGGCGAAACGACTAAAAAGAAATTATAAATCAAACGATGTACGTCATATACTATGCGTACATCATACGTCCGCGTTGCTATGGTAGGTGCACAACGAAGCTTAA